>CAKNXH010002433.1:288937-310843 GCA_932178445.1 Andricus quercusramuli
ATTCTGTGACGACTTAAATTAACGTATATGACCTACAAAACAGTAAATGAATAATAATTCAAAAGAAATAAAAAGAGACATTGAAGTAAATGAAGGTGAATAATAAATTGCATTTTTATTTAGAGTGGTCAAGCATTCAAAAAGGTTATTAATTTAATCAGGATTATGATTACATAAGAAGCAGGTATTGACTAGTATTTATTAGAAAAATGCCTCATTGGTACCCTTCTTACATTCCGTAGAATTCCGTACTATTTCATAACGCAAAATTTATCAAGAGTTGTATGACTTGTATGAAGATTGTCTAATCTATCATTTAAGCATTTTCATCTATTTCATTTTGAAGATGAAGCATCTCTTGTATTTTTTTACCCAAGCTGCATGTCACCCATGAGTTTAAACATAACTCGGAATCAAAACAATATGTGGTTTTTTGCAGAGGAAATTAGGCGACACGTGTTTCTCGGTTTTGCAAGAAAAAATGTATCCAAGAAGTTCGGCGTATTTGAAGTTTGTGCTTTGTTATTCAAAGAATCCGATTTTTTAAGAAGCATCTCTAACTTTTAACCTAATTGAGACAGTTCTCGTGTTCTTTTTCTTTCTAATATAATTTATAGTCTTCCTTTGTAATCCGCTATAATACGCGTTTTTGCGAAAAAAAATTCAAAGTCGATTTTCTGAAAAATTTAACCCTTCTATTTTTCCCTATTTTTTTTATTTGTACTTTGATAAGGAACATATCTTGTGAGTTTTATGTGTGCTAAATAATTGTTGTGGTCAGAAGAATTTATTGTCCTTAGAATTGAATTTTCTACTTTTTCCCGCAAATAAAGTATAAAAGTTAAATAAAAAATACCTTTTGTTTTTTTGCGATATCTTTCATCGTGTACAAAAAATTCTAAAATTACGTTGTTAGAAAAAAAAATTTCCCCGGCCTCAAAAATAATTCAGCCTGCATACATTTGACAGGATGCGTTTCTTCCATTATCTATCTGGAGAACCGTTCAAACAATATTTTTAAGAATAAAAACAATGGAGCGTTCCGAAAAATATATTTTTTTCATGTTTTTAAAACTTGATAAAAGAAATTAAAAAAGATTTTATGGAAAACTCCAACCTCTTTTATTTTTTTCAATATTCGTTTTACAATTTCAGCTTATACAAGGAAGATATCGCATTAGTTTTGTGCCGGCTGAGTCATTTTGAATGCCAAGAGAATATTTTTCCATTGAAATGTAGTTTTTGAATTTTTATCGTACAAAATGAAAGATATCACAAAAGAAAAATAGTTATTTTTCATAGAACTTTTTGGAACTCGCAAACTTTTATCTTATCATTTTTCTCGTTTGTCGTTGCTTGCAAAAAATTTATAACATTATATTGTATGAAAGCGATTCTCCTTGCAACCACATTGATCTAAACCGCATAACAATCTTTGGGGATGATTTTTAAAGAAATTTTGTAATAAGAAAATCGACTTTTCATTTTTTCAGAATAAACCGTCGCCATTGTATTAATTTAAAAACTTTTCACATTGTTCCGGTGGATTATAAAAGAAGACTGTAAGTTCAATTATAATGACAAAAAACACGAGATCCATCAGATCAAAAGTAAAGATGTTGGGTCTTTTTAAATACAAAGCACAAAATAAAAATGCGCATAACTTCTTGAGACTTTTTTTGGAAACACGAAAAAATATGTAGCGCCTAATTTCATACAAAAAAAATCGTATTTGGCTCTCGAGAATTCTGCGACTTCAAGCGTAAAACCAGAAGCTGTTTCAATTGATACGGTTTCGGTCTGCTACATACATTAAGCGTGTTCAATTTTTAACTGTTTTGGACAAATTACATATTCCGGGGATCGTGAAAACTTGTACATTCCGAATATTATATTTACATTTCGGTAATTCAAAAATTAAAAAAAAATTGGATTTGTATTTTCGTCCAGCTTACAGAAAAGACCCCTGCTGAGAAGAACCGGGGGAGGCTAGCGTCTCAGATTACGGGACAAGCCCAAGGCAAGGCCTCGCATTTCGAGGCCTCGGCATTTTCAAGGAAGGCCCAAGACGATCAATTCAAGACGGCAGGTAAGGCTCGTCTTGTCCTCGTCTCGAAAGCGTCGAGGCCTCGCTCGACGGCAACACTAGCCGTAAACGAGCCGATGGCAAGTACTGTAAACTTCACAAGAGTTACAACTGCCTACTTTCAGCAACTGTTCCACGCGATATTTTTTATAACAATCGTAGGGAATTTCCGATTTGAGAAACCATAAAAACAAAATTTCCCGTAATTTTGAAAATTTATGGTAAAATTACCAAGAATCGCGAGAAATAGTATATTTTGGACATTTCTGAAATGTTGGAAATTTTCGGCGAATTTATAAATTATCATAAATTTCCGAAAATTTTAGGTATCCAAAGCTTTTTGAAAAATATCAAAAAAATTCCCGAAATTTATGGAAAATTGGTAAATTACTGGAAAATTTCCAGTGGAAATTTCAACTTTCCAAAAATTTCCAAACTCTCCAGAAATGTTCAGTAATTTATGATAATTTATCGGTGCTTTATGGTACTTTATCAATTAATAATGATAACTTATCACTTCGATTTAATCCAATCACTATCCATACTAGTCAGAATTAGTCTGTCGAACATTAAGTCGCAATGGGAATGAGAATGTTTCGGAATTTGCCACTTCCCGCACACTAGGATTGCCTCTAGAAGCGGACAGTTCGTGCATGCGTTACAAAAAGTATGTAAACAAATAGTCAATGTAGACATTTATAGGATTACATTATATGTCACTGCTATCTCTGGCAAAATCATTCAAGGACAACTAAGAGAACAAATGAATTTTGTTGAGTTTGAATGTCCACACTTGGCAATTGTTCATACAATTTGCTTATAATATCAACAAATAATATCGAATGACAAATTTTTTATTACTTAGTTCCACTGGAAACATAACTTAGGAAAAATTAAAAGAAAAAACGATCTCGGTTTATCTGTAAATGTCCACGATGGGCATTTGTTTATATAATTTGCTATAAGGTTAACAAATAATAACAGGAGACATATTTTTATGATTGAGTGTTACTTTGTCAATAAAAGCCAGTAATTTTAATGCCGGAAAATCCTTTACAAATGAACAATTCATAATGTTCAGTGCTTGTTAATAGAATTTCTTGATAATAATTATTTACACTACAGGTAAGCAATTTTTATTGCACACGCCCCTGTGCATTAAATACAAGCCATATTGAGCAACTGAGCATAGGAAACCATTTTTCAAGTAGTTAAAAGAAAAAGATGCAGCTTCTATCGTTCGCGAGTCACGACACTTACAGCGAATTGATATTTCATATCTGCGGACCCAGAAGACTTTTTTTTAAGTGAAAGGTGAATTCACCAGAAATCTTCATATCCTGATTCAAACAAATTAAAAGGAGAGTATAGTAAGAAAAATAGAATATAAATTTTTTTCAACCTTACCATTTTTCTTTTCTAGTAGTATAATTTCAACGACCACTTGCAGATCCTGCACTCAGGAAAAAACTTTTCTTGAACCAAAAAAACTGTTTTGTTGGATATAAATGAAAATGTGGTTAAATGAAACAAATTTTTGTTGATTCAACAAAATATTTGATTGACCTAAACAATTTTTTTGTTGAATCAGCCAAATATTCCATCTACCAAAAAATTGAGTTGGGTCAACAAAATATTTTGTTGTCCATATAATAACCAAATTCTATGGTTGAATCAAGAAAAATGTTGTTAATTCAACCAAATCGTTTTCTGAGTGTGATATCCTTGATGTGTACTGGGCTTAAAAGTTTCTTTTTCATATTCATTCAAAAGTAATTTTCCACTTTTGAAATGTCAACTTTGTTATTATATGAAACCCCGTCAGAATTGACTTATCCGTTGATTTTTGTCCAATAAATGTGCTAAGCCTAAAGCCTGAAATGATATCTCGTAATCCAAAAGAGTCACCATCTATATTTTTGTTATTAGCTTAAAGGTGAAACAATAAGAAATTCGCATAGTCTAACTAGAGGAAAATAAAAAGGTGCAATATTGACGAAAAATTGAATAAAAAAAATTGGTGGGCTTTTTTGGGTCAACATTTTGAATGAATTGTTCTCGGGATTAGTATATTATAGTGTATATTTTTGTCTACAGTAACTCTAAATTTTCTCACAATTCAATTGTCGGTTTCAGAAAGATCGATAATTTAAAAAAATCGAACCGCAAAATTCATTATACGGCATAACTTCCGTAATTTTGTAAATTTTCAAAAATCCTTTGAGTTGAAGATTTTTCTTTCATAGCTCTATAATTCCACTATGCTTCATTAACCCTTGACTGGCACACCTCAAAAAAATTACGTACTTGTCACATGGGGTCCTTTGTACCCCAGCTCGGAAAACATGCAATAATTCTGAAAGTTCTTGACATGTGGATCTGAATTTTTTTTCAAATATTTCAAATCTTTTTTTTTTGTAATAATGCTTTATAGCTACAGGATTTTTATTCGATAATGGCAAACAAAATTATTGAGAAAAAATAAGAAATACGGAACCTTGAAAAAGGCCTGGGGTCTTTCGGACCCCTGGTGCCAGTTAAGGGTTAAAGGCGTTTCTTTTTTACATTTATTCGAAAGTATCTTTTCACTTTCTCAATCTCAATTAATGGGATACTTCGAGTATGAAGGTTACTAAATTGTGAGATTCGCGTCTTGACTCACTTGACTTGAGTGACACTCTGCGTTAATCGTGATGAGGAAGCCGCGCGTGTAATTGCGAGCTTTTTGTTTGTCTCGTTACTCAGGGATAAAATAAGGCAAACGATTGAAAGAAAAGGTCTTCTGACCCAGTAGTGGACAGGGCTATGTATGTGATCTCAACATAACTTCTGATTCGCAAAAAACGCATGCACGCTCGCCCTCTGATTGCTTCGTTAGGCATCATTCACAATCGGCGTACCTCGAGATCGTTATTCGCGATTACGGACAAGAAATAACCCACAAGAAATGAGCTTATATGGAAACCTGAATTAAAACAAAAACGAATCATTTATTGCTTCTTTTATACACTCTAAATTTAAATCAGTCCTAATTTGACTAATTCAATTAATCCAGCAAGTTTTCACTGAAAAATCAGTAATATCTAATTACTTCTGATCACTAGAAAATTTATAAGGTCGAATTCATTTCAAACATGCTCGAGTCACGGAATCATTTTCGACTCAAATATGTTGTTTTTCAAATCGAATAAAACGACACTTCGTGTCTTGCCGAAAAAAATTTGTTCAAAAAGTTATGAAAATTTGAATTTAAAAAATTTAAAACGCGAATTATCAAAAAACAGTAGAAATTTTCTGTTGAATGTAAGCTATCTTATGTTTCTGATTCTGATAGACTGTTTTCAATTATTTCGAAATGCATTGAAAAAATTATAAAAGGTTCAAAATGGACGAAATGGCGCTAGTTTTTTACATTCTCATCAGAGAAGGTATTAGATTTGTGTAAAATTTGACCCCCCTCTCCCCCCCCCCCCCCGGCTTTGTCAAATGTCGACGTTTTGAAACCTTCTAAACACAAAAAACAGGTTTTCGCGAAATCGTCTGTCAATACATGTGCATCTGCATATGTGTGTATGTATGTAGATTTTTAGTCTGTTAGTACGACAACTTTCGAAAGAATTGACAGATTAATTTGAGCTTTGGTATACTCTTCAAGTGACCCAAAATGAAGGCGAACTTCGTTATAGTCAGCTATTTTGTAAGAAAATTCAAAAACTGAGCGCATTTAACATATTTTTGAGACCACTTTTTTCAGATTTAAAAATTCTATATTGAGAGATATGCCGAAACGACACGAGATACGAAAAGGTACAAGCGTTTATTTTAATAATACCGATATCAAAGGATACAATGATTCATTCAGTGCGAATTAGTGTGGAAATTAAGTCAACTTTTAACTCAAAATAAGAGTGAAAAACTATAAAAACCATTAGAGTCGTCCATGAAATTTTTCTTATTTTTGAATTTGAAACTATTCATTCTAAAATCACTAATAATACAAGTATAGTTGAAAAAAGGCTTCGTCCATTTTTTATTTGAAAAAGAAAAAAGTATAGCCCTTTTCAAACTTGTATTTCTATCGCGCGATATAGATGTGACGTCATATGCTTGCAGTATTTTCTAAACAAGCTGGAGACCAAATATATTATTAACATAGATACAGTGCACGACAGGTGCTCTCTCTAGGAACCTCGCGGAGAAATAAATGTTGTACTGGAGATGTACTAGATGTCATCAGCAACAAAATTTCACGTCGGCTGCTGACGCTTTCCACGTCAAAAAAATCAATCTTGGCAGCCATCTCATCGATTTTAATGAAACCCAGTGCTGTTGTGATACTTTATGGGTAATGTTTTTCGGCCGAAGGATTTTCAAAAATTTTGAAAATTCTGGGCGTGACGCCATTTTGAAATTTGAGCTCGACATTTTTTTAAATTGTAATATTTCTGACAATTTTTTTCGGATTTTAATGAAACTTATAGGCATTTTGTAAAACAAGATGCTGTTTTATATAAAATATGGATAAAAAAAAATTTCAAAATTTCCACCAAAAAAAACTCAAAAAAATTTTTTGATTCGATTTTTGACGAATTTCGCTATTTTTAATTTTTTATTTTTTCTTAGAATAATATTCCTTTTTCTTTTATCTTTCATTTCCAAAAAAAAAACTTGATGGACACTCATCTGGTTCGCGAGTTATGAATATTTAAAGAGCGGCATTCCAGTGGAATGCTTGTGTCGCGCAGCAGCTAAGGGGGTAGTGCAGATATTGTTATTAAACAATGCACCGCTGCAACGCTGCAGTCTCGGACTAGTGTACTCAATCCAGCGGTGTTGATAAACAAATTTTTGGAACAAGCAGACACTGATGTACAATTCTACTATGCTTTTTGGACACTATTGTTGTTGACAGAGTTGAGTACGATATTCCTTAGTCAGCATTAATAGAGTTACATGTAGTGTACACAAATAGTTTCTCTAAGCTTTTAATAAGTGTCTGTAAAAAAATTGATTTCCTCACGTGATCGCGTTATTGGATATACCTTTAAATTTCTCACTGACAGTGTGTTTTCCATAAGTGACAAGTTTATTAGTTAGTAACAGCATTCTCGAATGAACTTTATAAGTGGCTTAATCGAACATACGTTATTATATTTTAAACTTTCAATCGAAGTCTGTAAAAATACTTAGCTGTAAAATACTATAAAAAGTAGGTAAAATGGCTCCGTTTTCTCGGTGTTGTAATCCTTTTAGTAAAAAAAGACACTGCAAAAATTTGAATATGTCAGTACTTCGCAAAATTACAAAAGAACTTTGTAAAAGAATAGATATTAACGAAGCCAAAGAGGGGCAGCTTATATGCAATTCATGTCGTCTTCATCCCCCAAAAACCAATCACAATGTAAAAGCTGTTTTAGGAAACTCTGCACCACCCCCTTCTTCTTTACCGAACCGTATTGATGATGAAGTAGAAGGCGTGGTTTCTGGAGAAGTGGAAGACTTGTATCTGAATTCCGAGGATGAAAAATTAATAATAAAGCTCAACAAAATACTTGAAATTTTGCAAATTCCTCCAATTGAAAATTGGAAGGATCGAAGGTGAATAAAAGCCCAAAAACGAAAGGTACAAGAAATAAGGGAAGCTATAGACTTTGAGCTGCAGAAAATATTTGAAGTTGTAAACTAAAACGAGAATGAAATAAATGAACTCGTTGAGGAGTTGAAAGGAAAAATCTCTGCAACAACAAAAAAATCAGAAAAAGTTCAGTTCTTAACGATGTTGCCAAGAAGTTGGGAAATTCGGCGTATACAACACACGTTTAGTGTTCCTTATAATATGGCTCGTTTGGCAAAAGTCATTCACACCGAACATGGAATCGGTTCATCTCCTAATCCTAAACTTGGAAAAAGACTATCTGAAGAGGCAGAAACGCTTGTTCATAATTTTTATCGCCACAGCGATTTTAGTCGGCAAATGCCTGGAAAAAATGATTACGTGTCAGTAAAGAAGAATGGAGTTTGAGTACATGAACAGAAACGACTACTCTTGGGAAATTTGAAGGAGTTATACGTAGCTTATAAAGAGAGATATCCTGACTGTAAGGTTGGGTTTTCCAAATTCGCGGAATTAAGACCAAAGGAATGCATTCTGGCGGGCGGTAATGGAACACATTCAGTTTGTGTGTGTAAAATTCATCAAAATATGAAACTGATGATAGCTGGAGCACGACTGAAAGAGCTTGCAGATGCACAACCTGGAAATGATTTTCTCGGATCGTATAAAGACATTTTAGGCGCCATGGTATGCGAGAACCCAAAACCTGATTGCTTTTTAAATTATTGCAAAAATTGCCCTGGTATAATAATAGTAACAGAAAAGTTACATGAATTATTTGACAAAAATTGCATTGATAATGTCACGTACAAACGATGGACAAACACAGATCGCTCAATGTTAGAAACTATTGTAAACTCCGGCGACGAATACGTTCATGTAATTACAAAAGATTTACCTGATCTGTTGAAACATGATTTCCTAGCGAAGGTTCAAAGTAAATATATTGATGATACCAAACAATCCCTTCAAGCAGGAGTGTTTTTGGTTTTATGCGATTTTGGTGAAAATTTTACTAATGTAATTCAGGACGCCATCCAAAATCACTACTGGTGTCAGACACAAGTAACGATCCACCCCTTTGTTGTTTACCATAAAGAAAATGGGGAAGTAGTGCACGACAGTTTCATGATTATTTCGGATTGCCTTCACCACGATGCAACTGCCGTTAATTTGTTTTCAAAGAAAGTAATCACAGAACTGAAAAGTCGTTATCACGTAGAAAAGTTAATACATTTCACCGATGGAGCTGGTTCGCAATATAAGAATAAATTTAATTTTCTTAATCTTGCGCACTTCAAAGAAGACTTCAAAATCAAAGGAGAATGGCATTTTTATGTCACTTCTCATGGAAAAGGGCCTTGTGACGGATTATCTGGAACACTAAAGCGCGAAGCTACAGCAGCGAGTCTGCGAAGACCACTAGATAATCAGATTACGACGGCATCCTTGTTGTACGATTGGGCCATCAGCGCTATGCCAAAAGTGAAATTCATTTTTTGTGCCACAAGCGAATATGGAAATCATGCGAAATTCCTTAGCGATCGTTTTCTGAAAGCTCAGACAATTGATGGTACGAGAGGATTTCATTCCTTCATACCGATCAATAGCCATCAAATCCGTTGCAAAATATATTCTGCTGCTCCTGACACAACATCAAAAATATTTCAGATACAAAAATCTGCTCCTAAGCGAAAATATTCTAAGCGAGAGAGTAAAGTAACTAAGTAAACAGGAATGCTTGAGACTGCAGCGTTTCAACGGTACATTGTGTAATGACAATGTCTGCACTACCCGCCTAGCTGCTGCGTAGCTCAAGCATTCGACTGGAATGTCGTTTTTAAATATTCATAACTCGCGAACCAGATGAGTGTCCGTCAAGTTTTTTTTTTTTTAAATGAAAGATAAAAGAACAAGGAATATTATTCTAAAAAAAATCAAAAATTAAAAATAGCGAAATTTGTCAAAAATGAAATCAAAAAATTTTTTTGAATTTTTTTTTGTGAAAATTTTGAATTTTTTTTTTGTTCCATATTTTATATAAAACAGCTTCTTGTTTTACAAAGTGCCTATAAGTTTCATTAAAATCCGAAAAAAATTGTCGGAAATATTACAATTTAAAAAAAAAAACCACCCCAAATTTCAAAATGGCGTCACGCCCAGAATTTTCAAAATTTTTGAAAATCCTTCTGCCAAAAAGCATTACCCATAAAGTACCGCAACAACACTGCGTTTCATTAAAATCGATGAGATGGCTGCCAAGATTGATTTTTTTGACGTGGAAAGCGTCCTGGGATCTCTACTTCCCATTCTACTTCACGAGAGTAACCACCAACCTCGCCACCAACCGAACTCTCTCTCAAATGAGAAGACAGAGAAATGGCAGTGGAAATGCACCATCTGGACTTTGAATAAATTTCTCCTCGCTGAACAGGCCTGGTTTACAAAATGTAGGATATCTGTATGACATTATACCACGGAACAGAAGCGAAGCTCACTAAAAACAAATCCAGGACTCGCTTCCCGCTTTGGGAATCAAACCCCCGCCCGCGCCAGCGTAATAACTGCTAAATAATTAAATTTTCAACCAAAGAGAGAAGTTTTTAACTAAAACTAAAGAGCTGGCGCATAAGGCAATCACGATACTATCTGAGTCACGACGAATCCCTGATACTATAACTTTTATTTATATACAAATAACAATTTTTGAAATACTTTTATTATTTCAATCACACCCGAGCAGTTTCATACAATAAACCCTTAACGCCTGACAGAATAATATATGATATAGGTACATTAAAATTCGATTCATATTTTAACGCAAATATATTAAATTTAGATTCTTAATACTTTTATCTAAAAATAGAGTCAGTAGAAAACGAGCAAATTCCTAATCTTAATAATTTGTGCTTGACACAGCAAGTCAAGTTCGTATCTTTCTGGTTAGAATGTCAACTTGCGTCTTACGTAAGAAGTATTAAAATTAGACATCTTTCATTTGTGGTCATACTGGTCATGTATATTTAAAAAATAACCAAAGAGAAGTTATCAATTTTTAATTGGAATATACAATATGCACTGGAATATTTATACTTTACGCATTTTAAATGAGAACTAAAAGCAATGTGGAAACTGAAGCACTTCTAGAAAAAAAAAACTTACCATTATTTTGGTCACTTTTGGTAAATTATTTGAAATACTGATACTCCATAGAACAAATCCTTTCAGCCTAAAAACATCGACATTTCCAGTCTATATTCTGTCACTTCTAATTAATTATTACAAATCATTGAATAAATAAAATCAGCATTCAATTTCACATTTAAATTCTTGAGGAGTCAAATTTAAAAAAAAAAAAAAAAAACTCAACTTAAAGTGAAAAAAATGTTGTAGTTGACCCTATTATTTTTATTTATAGTTTAATGGCATATTGAGAATTGTAGAAAACATTGACAGTTTGAGAACATTCTTTTTCTTTCTAAAATTCATCACTATATACATTCTCGTAAACGGCTCTCATTTTGAAGCTTGTTCTTAGAATTAATAGTTAATGTTTGATTGTGTCAGTTGGAAAAGGGCATAAGGCCATAAGTCCATAAGACACTTGTCATGGAGAGGTGATCAATCGAGTTTCTGACACTGCTATAGGAGGATTTATTTCTTATTTTCTGAGTCTGAAAGAGTCTCTTCGATGAATGTAGAGGAAACTTGAAAAGCAGATGGTGTTGGGCATCAAGGACCATTATGAAGGAATCGTCGCGTAAAAACGGAAAAGCTTTAACCCGCAAAACCAGGGCCAGTCCTTGTCCACGCGTGACATCTCTACTTTTGTTGAAGCGGAACCCACGTCGGTATTTGTTTGCCATTTATGCCCATTTAAACCGGAACCCGGAACCCTTGCTGGCGTGCGCTGGTGGTCTTTCCCTGCTTGTGTTCTCCATTTCAAGATGCCAAAGTCTCCTTAAACATCCAACTGTGTAACGGTATATATATGGTGTCCCTTTTAAACCAGACGATTTAAATCCAAAAACAAATAATAATTAAATATTTTTGGATATTTAAAAAAATAAATATTTGTTACTGTGATCAATTTCAAATTAGATAGGTTCTACACTTCAATTTTGAGAATCTTGCAGTGACGATTGACAAAATACGTTATATTTTTTAGAGGGAATTAGGCGACACGCATTTTCTCAATTTATAAGAAAATCCACGAAGTTAGGAGTAATCACATTTTTGCGTCTATTTAGAAAACAAAATTTAAAAAATGGCTTCAAGCTTCTACAGGATTTCTTTCAAAATTTGTCGGAAAATTTGATAAAAGTTCATGATTAAGAAAATGGCAGCGATTTGTTTGGCAATATAAAACGCGACTTTCTCAAAAAAACTTACTTATATTTTTTATCAATTTTTTAATTATTTGGAATTTTCGCAGTTTCCTCGAAAAAAAAAACAAAAGATAAACAAATTTTTTGACATGAAAGTTTGCACCTCTATAAAATTTCTACAAACAATGAATACATACCTGTTGCTCTTTTTTATATTTTGCACAATAAGAAAGATTTAAAAATTTAATTTTTAGAGAGAAAATTCTCCCTGCCTCAATTGTGGTTTAGCCCGCATAAAACAGACAAGATGTCTTCCTTATAAAAAGGTTAACTTCAAAGAAAAATTAACACAAAATATAAGGATATTTTTTTGTTTAATTAATTTATATGTTCTTAAAAAAATTGCTGCCATTTTCTTAATCCTCAGCTTTTGTCAAATTATTCGTCAGATTTCGAAGGACAACAGCTAAAGCTCACCAGAATCTGAAAATAAAATTGAAATATTTGAGTTAAGTTTAAATTGATGTTTAAATTTTATAGTAATACCAAAAAGCAGGTCTCTGAAAAAAGTTTTCATTGATTTTAAGAATTGAAATTATATTCTCAGCTGTATCTTATGAAAGAAAAGCCGTGATTTTTTATAAAACAAGTTTAAAACTTACATACGAAAAATAATTATATCAATAATAGTTTTTATAATCGAACTTTTTCTTACTGTCGCTTCCTTATTTTTTTTAATAGTTACATTTTAATCATTCATGGCTTAATTTTTTGGGAATATACATTTCCTACAATTCTTCTGTTTCTGATTTTAAAAATGATTAAATAATCTGCAAATATATTTATTTGTTTACAAAATGTTTTATTTAAAAAAAATGGTTTTAATGATTTGAGTCATAGAGGAATATATTTTTAAAAGTAGAAACAAGTAGAGTTGTAGAGAATATTTCCCCCGAAAAAATAAGCAATTAAATTTTTTAAATAAAAATAATATTTTTTGTTTCAAATAAAATCAGGAATAATATTTTGATTCTTATAATCATAGAAGAAGAATTTTTTTTCAGAGATCTGACTTTTGGTACAACTACCTTAAATCAACAACTATTAGGAGTTGGAAGAAAGTTTATTTTTTATTTTTATGCCTTTTTTTAAATAGACGTGATAATTCAAACACTCCTAAGTTCATGGATTTTTTTTCTCAAATCGGAAAAATACGTGTTGCCTCCTCTAAAAAACAATACATATTTCGTCACAAAGAGATTCTATATAATATAATATCTATATAATATATTATTGTACCTATACTTCGTATTTTAACCATAATAATTGGCTTATAAATTGATTATTTACATTATTCGCGATTTTAATTATTTACGATTTTTAAAAATCTGATATTCTGCATAGACCATGAATTCTAATAATTACTCTAGTAAGATTTTTCAATTCAGCCAACTATTCTTAAATTTATCAATTTTAGACAAACATTTGTTTGAATTTTTGTGTTTTTGAGACACAGTATATATATTTTGGGGTCAGTTAGTATTTTGGAAGAACAATACCAAAAGATGTACTGCAAGCACCCGCATATATAGAACGGCCTTCCGGAGCGACATTGGGTCGAGGACCCCTGCAGTTTTTGACGGATTCGTTTAGGTCGACAGAAATTCGCTACGCTTTTTCGACACGGTCTTTTCTCGCCCCCAGCTTCGGGTCAGGAGGAATCTCGTTGTCCGCGCCTAAGTCGCCACTTTCGTTTGCTAATTACTTCAGGAGAAAGTTTCGGATATCACTTCCATAATGTGCTATGTCAAAGTCAAAGTCAAAGCCGAACTGTGCCAGGAGGTAACATTATGTTCAGAAGGTCAATTTTTCAAGTACTAGGTTCTTGAACAATGACATTTCTATTTTTTCTTCATAGGCCATAGGGCATAGGGGAAAGTCGCCCCTAATGATAGTTCAACCTAATAGAGTTTCACTTTCTGAGTCTAAATAATAGAAATATTGCAATTATTTTAGAAAATTTTAATTTTAGGTTTGTAGAACCTTAATTTTGATAGCAGATGATCAAAAGAAAAAGATAATGTTTGATCTACATAAATTTAAAGTTTGATACAAATGACAAAAATATTTCTATAACTGTTCATATGTAAATTTTTCGAACAAAGAATCAACCATAAAAGTCTCAATCCAGATAGTAGAGGATACGAACTATTAAATTTTCGTCACATTGCCATTTATCGACGTCAATAGATGGTGAAATATCTTGACGTCTGTTTACATCCAGCATGAAAAATCGTTTTCCTATTTTTCCTAGTCAAATGTGAGGCACATGGCGGAAGTAGCACAATACCTATAGTCCTACACCCTAAACTAGTCCTAAACCTAAACTCTAAAAGTCTAAATTCTAAAGTCTAAAGCCATTTTCGTTAAATATACGAGATTCCAAGGAGATCGGTACACCCGGTGATGGCCACCCTAAAACCAAATTGTAAAAAATGTGTACGAGTTGAACCATAGCGGCAGTTAACTTCTTGACTTTTTACGAGTTTACCTCAAGGCCTTAACCTTGCAGGAATTGTTGGCAGAAAAGGGTAAAAAGGTTTTAAAAAACTGGAATCCTAAATCTAAAAAAGAAAGGTCCAATATTGCATCTGCCTTTGGCTTTTCGAAGAAGTCAAGTATCGAAAAAAATGACTTTCACAAATGGTCTCCAAATGTCCTTTTCGGTACGTATCACAATGAGTTTAAATCGTAAGGTCTAAAAAGTTCTAAACATTCTTACTAAACTCTAAGATGGGATGCACAAGAAAAAATGTAGAAATGTACCTTTTTAATTTTTAATTTATGATAGCGTCTATGTCTACGCATATATTGGAAAGAAGAAAATTTTTTTTTCGGTTGTAGATGGAACGGACAAAGACATTTGTTAATTAGTTTCAAATTGAATGCAATACATGGTATAGCAATATATGACTTGATCAAACCGTAGATGCAGTTAGGTCAAAAATTATATATTCGTTTTACAAAACTCGAGGCCTAATCCAACTGCTGGTAAATATTTATGGCGTTGTTTCGGTCAATGGCGAAAAAACACTTGTAAACGGCTAATCACCAACTAGGTTGTAAAACTCCAGAGCTATGCCCATAAAGAGATGATAAAAATATTGTGATCTTAGAGCCAGATATCTAAAAAAAAATGAAACTAAATTAGATACCGCATATTTCAGCAAAGTTCCGAACTATGGTGATTATTTGTCCCGTGACAATTTTAATGAAACAGTTTTTTTAAAATTCGCATCTAACAAAACCAAAAATATTAGGCTACACTGGTTATTTTTGGCGTTTAAAACACTTCGTTTAAAAATACAGCATCTAAATGAAGGGAAAATTTAAATATCTTCTTTTCGATCGCGTAGCATGATTTTTTATAAAATTAATATTGATGGTGAAAAAATAAATAAAATGAAAAATTATTATATAGATTTCCAAAAATAGTTGAAAATTTAATTTCCAATTAAATAGTGGACTTTTCAACTCAAAAAGTTTGAATTTAAACCAAAACTGAAAAATTAAATTTTCAGTTGAAACAATTAATTTTAAACCAAGAAAAAAGTTATTTTCAAGACAATAATGAAATTTTCAACCAAAGTGATGAATCTTAGAGAAACAAATTAATTCTCAATAAAGAGTGTAATATTTAATAATTCCACCAAAAAATATTTTTATTTTTAATCAAAAACAGTTGAATTTAAAAAAAAATCCGATTTTTCAACGAATCGGTTGAATCCTCAGCTGAAACAGACTAATTTAAAAAGCCGAACCGAGGGATTTCAAGAAATATTTTTCAGTAAAAAAAAATCTCGTCTAAAATGTTGAATTTTGATGCCAAAAAAATTAAGTTCCTGCAAAACAGTTGAGTTTTCAACCCGAAAATATGGATTTTTAAAGAAAAGCGTTCAATTTCCAATTCAAAAATATGAATGTTATGCCATGAAAAAGTAACGAATTTTAAATAAAATAGTTAACATCTGAACCAAAGAGATGAATTTTTAGTAAAATCATGAATCTTCTGCCAAAGAAAAGAATTGTTACACAATATAGTTGAATTTCCAACCCAAAAGAATAAAAGATGATTTTTCTACCAAAAAAAGTCAAGTTTACAACCAAAGATATAACAGGAATTGCCAAGCAATATGGAATAGTTTCAGTAACAAAAATTAATCTCTAACAAAAAAAAAATTATTTTCAACAAAATATTAAATTTGGAACAAAAAAAAGAGGTTGCATTTTTTAATAAAAAAATTAATATTTGATATTTCAATCAAAAACAATTTTAATTTTGAATAAGAAACAGTTTAATTCCACCAAAAAACACACATTTTTAACAAAATAGTTGAACCTTCAACCAAATAGTTATGATTTTTGAACCAAAAATATGCAATTTCTACGAAAATAGAAAAGTTTGGAAAAATTGTTGAATTTCCTACAAAATAATAAAAGTAACTTTAACTTTGCAGTTTATCGAAAATTTCTTTGTTTCTGTCAGGTTTTTCCTAAAATTTCCTGACTTTCTGTAATTCTCTGACATGAAGCAACCCTGATAAAGTGCATTAAATGATTGAATAAATAATTCAATGTTTCAAACATAAATGGGATTAAACAGTAGCAGGGAGGAGGTGTGACAAAAATATCATCAATCCTTCATCCCTGTCACTAGTAATGCGAACAGCCATATGTTGCTCGCAATATACTGTAGTCATAGTGGTGTAAAATAATATATTTAAATTAAATTTGTGTTCATTGAGGATGTAATATTAACATTCAACATTGAATGAGATATCAGGAAAATGAGTCTGTATCCAGAAATTTAAATGTTCAGCCAAAAGTTATACTATAATAGAGCTTCTTTTTGGTCTCACTATATGTTCAACAATGGGCATTTTTTGTGAATGGAGAAAAGTCACCGTGTATTCGCGCACGCGACTTTAGTTCGAGGTTGGTTCTGGTTTTTGAAACTCTTGTAAGCGGGAGTTCTTACATCGTGTTTGCTATATCGTGTGAGCGAGTATGTTAGACACACCCACGCCACTCCCACTCGGCATGAGATCGGACCTTCCTCCTGTGCTTACCCTCCAACAACCAGGAACCTTTTATAACACTCCCTTTATACCTTTATGATCGCATTTATGACCACATAATCAATAACAAATCAAAATTTACATAAACGATGGCCAAGAGTTAATATTTGTTTTATTGAGGGGAACCCGTACAATTAGCCTTTGAACGAATGCCCCTACTATCTTTGAATTGATGTATGTCGAGCTAAAGAATTCAACCTATAATTTTGAAAGTCAAAAATCGAAAACTAGGTAAAGCCTATAGGAGACATGTCAAAATTATCGAGCTACTCCTATAATGAAAACTTGTAGTGTTTTCTAAATAATTCAAATTTGATTTAGGAAAAAAGGCAAATAATACTTGAAATTATTTTAATTGCCAACAACCATTTCAAAGAGAGGTATAAGTGTGAATGTAGTGATTTCTCATGGAGAAACGATAAACATGAAAAAAATGTACCTGTCAATAACTATTTAAAACCCAGCAGGTATGAGTACCATTTTTATTATTTTATTGGGTGTGATGTTTCATAAAATTGTAACTCTTTTTATAGCGACATTACCGAGACTGCGGAAAATCTGGCGAAACAATTAACACGAAAAGCGACAGACATGAACTTGTAGGAAAACCTCTTCGAGCACCATAGAGTACCGCGATCCTGTAATCAGCCAAAATCTCAATTGACTGTGGTGCGCAAAAACGACAAGAGAGGGCTAACAGGTTCCCTATTCTTCAGACCCGATTGGGAATCCTTTTGCCATAGGCGCTAATCATACCAAAAGGCATTTCTCACAGGTATTTTCGATTTTGGACATAATGATTGTGTTACACTGTGTACCATATGTACTATATTATTGTCATCTATGAAAAATATAAATCAGGAGCCTTAATAGACAGGAGCTTTCATAGACCCTGATAATGAGAGGAAATAAACTGCCGACGGAGAAATCATTGACTTACCTTGACTGCAAATCAAGGTTTTACATTCAGTCACGGTTGGCGAAGCCCTCTGGTAGCGTGGTACACAATGCATGATCGAATAGATCAATAGAATAAAGTACCTGTACCTACTTCCAGTCGCCACCGAATTTACGATCAAACAAAAGCACGTAGCAATAAAGGTGACAAAATATTGCCAACGAAAAATATTTACGACTCGCCATATTTCAGAACAATTCTTAACCTCCTCCATCCTCTCTTCTACCCTCCTTTCTGTCTTCTCGATCGTTGCGGCACAATAATGTTCTGTTAAGAAAAAAGATCTTTCATTGTCAGGCAATACTAAAGGTCATATTGCGCAACTCTAGTTCATAAATTTTGAGGGATGCTTTTTCCATGTAATAAAATAATACATTTTACCGTATCTGATGTACATTGCGCTAAAAAAGTTGGTTTCGGTCAACATTTTTTAAAACCAACTTTTTCGAACATATTACGCAATATATCCTCAGAGGGGGTAATTTCGCACACTTTGAGTAAATTCTGTTGAAGTCTTAACTGGTTTCATCTCCTAATTAGAACCATATCTTCAGTAATTTAAACTCAATTTAGGTGTGTCCGAATTTATACTCCAGATGTCCGAAATCACCAGGTTTGAAGTTACTTTTATAAAAGGGAACGTCCATTAACAACGTAAGGATGATTTTTAAAATTCAAGCCCCGTACCCCTTATTGTAAGAATTCCTAAGATTTTGTATTTTTTACTCAATATATCAAAAATATCTCACGAGATTTCAGGTCTTTTTGACAGATTTGAAAGATCTGACAGTATTTCCACATATTTCAAGGGATTTTGAGGTACAAAAATATTTTAAAGAATTACAACATTTTTGCAGATTTTAGCCAGATTTCAAAAGCTTCTCACGGATTTCAAGAGATCTTAAGAAATTTTGGACGATTTTAAAATATGCCATGGAATTTTAAAGGATTTCATGAGATTCCGAAGTATTTTCACGAATTTTTCGAGGTTTTCACGAACTTCCAAGGAACTCAAGAGATTTCTAAAGATTTTAATTTCTTTCGAATTTTAGAGGTTTCGAAAGATTTAACGGGATTTCAAACTCTCGTTAAATTTGAATCAGTTACAATTTTTGCTTATATGGATTGATGCATAAATGAAGAGAGAAGAATTTCAGAATATTGTGAAGGATTTTAAGAGATTTCGAGGAGTTTTAATAGCTTTTCAAAGATTTTGATGAATTTTTATATATTGTAAGGGATTTCAAGAGATTCGGAAAGATTCCCACGAATTTTAAGAATTTAAGTGAGTTTTAAAGTAATTTCAAAGATTTAAAGGGATGTCATAAAAAATTTCGAAATATTTCATCGAAGTTCAAGGATTTTAACCGACTTTTAGAGATTTTAAGGGATTTCCATGGACTGTACAGGATTATAAGGGATTTTCATTGAATTTTGAAGATTTCAAGAATTTTCACAGTTTATAAAGTGATTTAAGGGATTTTAGGAAATTTCGAAATAAGTCATTGGGTTTGAAAGGATTTCAAAGGATCTTATGTGATACCGAAGCTTGATCGAGAATTTTGAAGGTATCAGGGGATTTTAATAAGATTTCGAAGATTTGAAGGGATTTAAAGAGATATACAAAGATTTGCAAATATTTCCAAGGACTTTCAGGGATTATAACGGGCTCTAAGTCTTATAGATATTAAGGAGATTCATTAGAATAAATTTCGAAGATTTTAATGGAATTTGTAATGGATTTCAAGGGATTCATAAAGGAATTTGAAACACTTTGAAGAACTTCAAAGGAATTTTATAGATTTCAAGAGATCTCATAAAATTTTTAAATCTTCCAGGGAATATTAAGGATTTCAAATGATTTTTAATGAATTTAAGGGGCTTACCCGGATTTAAAAGGATTATAAGTGCCGATTGTTATGGGATTTTAAAGATTTAAAATGAATACAAAGAATTTTCAAATGATTTACAAAATTTTAAGGCATTTACATAATGTTTAAAAGATTTCACGGGACTTAAAAGATTTGCAGATATTCCATGAGATTTCATTAAAGGTGTACACTGTACACAATAAGATTTATAATTTAACTTCTCGACTCTATATTTATTGGACGTATGTAATATGAAATAATACACGACAAAACAAATAATGATATCATGTGTAAAATAATATCAATAGCAATTTCAACAGCCAAAACAGGTGTTAATTAGCATATTCAAAAAAATAATTACATAGAAAGAAGAAATTTGTATAAGAAAGGCTTTGACCCTCTCCCCGCAAGTAAGGATACGTAAGATTTTCTGGACCAAAGCCTCACGTAATTTATGGGTACTCCTCATAATAATTCTTAAATCAGTCAATATTTTAGATTTCAAAGATTAAATAATGCATACGTAATATTGATAAAGGTACATATCAGTCTATTAGAACTAGTTATTTCGTTGATCTGCGAGAAGACAAGACGCTTAAGCCGTTTAATTCGATGTCGATGACTTTCTGACAACATATGGAGATATCCGAAAGATTACGATCCGGTTGAATCATAAAGGACCGATTTTACGAATGTGGGAATTCATTCGCTTTCTTGTTGGTCGTCCGATTCCGAGGAAGTGCGTCCTTCGTTGGTGATCAGCCTGCCTTGAACTGGACGTTAGGAATTATGCCTGGGCGTATAGTGGTGTAATTCTTTAATTGCTTTGCCTAATTGGCTACGAGTGGCGCCACGTTGCCATGGGACACCGTCGATGATAATCGCTTAACGGGTAAAGTTGACGTAAATTACGTCGATCCTTTTCAATAAACCTCATTCGCTCCTCGCCTCTCTTCTCAAGGCTGACAGAATTATTGCTGATACATATATATAACTCATGATTTTCAATTATAGTTATTCTTCCCACTCACGTTTTATTTTTATTCCTTCAATTTTATAATTTTCTGTTTGTACGTTTATAAGTTATTTTATATTAGCTAAATGATAGCTTACATAATAGTATAAAATGTTCGTGGTAACTCAACATGTGTATATTCCTTCATTAGGTTACCTACTGGAAATCAATATTTTTGGATTTCTGATTCACTACCTCTCAACTTGCTTCCGTTATAGTCTTAAAATCCAAGAATATTCTTCAAGTGGGAAGCATACGATTGTTTTCGCCTTCATTTTAGAATATGTTTTTTCAGTCTCTAAAAACTTCATTTTTTCATTGGCCGAATCAACTGAATAAATGTATATTATAGTGTATGGCCAATAGGGTGGTCCAAAAATGCATTGGAAAATTTTTTTTTCGAATTTTTATCGGGACACCCCCCAAATTTGTTCGAATCCGCACAAAAATAAATGCGTTTTTTTTGTTTTGAAAAAAAAAAATGATATTCAGGGGTGGCGCAAGCCCCATGAAGTTTAACATGTATTTCCCACACTCTAAAAACAGACTATTGACTGTCAAACGATTCCATTCACTATTAAAGGATTTTCCATTCAAAATTGGCATGAGAGGAAATCCTTTCATAGTTAAAGGATTGTCGTTTCAAATGATATCCTTTACCTATGAGAGGATTTCCTTTGATCTTGAAGTAAAATCTGTTTTCGGACAGAAGGAAGAATAATTTGAACGTTAAGTGAAAACTTGTTGCCTGGTATTACGTGCAAGAAATTTACAAAAACCGAACTTTGGTGGATGTAAATATAGAATCGAAGCTATAAAACACAATTTCACAAAGAACGTCTTACGAACTTTCGATTGTCAAAAGCATTAAAAAAATGTATACTTCAATTGTGAAA
>CAKNXH010002433.1:319870-341851 GCA_932178445.1 Andricus quercusramuli
CAAAAATTAATTTTCGAGCTCCTTTCAGTTCTCAGTGGAAAAATCTCATGACTTTCAAGTAGAATAATCTGTTGATATTTTAGATACAAAAAACAGTTTTCCTAAAACACCAATATAGATCATTTTTGGCAAAAACACTTTCCACAGCTATAAGTAGAGGTATCATTCGAAATTAAAGCATAATGGCTGATAACAACTATGCAGTATATATCTCTCTAAATTTTCTCGAGTGAAATGTCACTCAATTCGAGTGAAAGATCACTCGAAGAATAAGTGAAAACCCCGCTTGTTTTATTCGACTGAAACTCCACTTTTATCTCGAGTGAATTTCCCACTCAACTCCTTCAAGTGGATTTTTACTGGCAGATGAGCGAGATGTCACTCGATTTGAGTGAAAAAAATTTTTAATGCTGTAATATTTAAAATAAAATACAAATTCAGAATTACAATTTTTTTTTAAATTTATTATGTACAATGCTCAAAAGTGTTTATTATTGTTATTTTTCAGTGACAAGTGAGTTATGTAAAATCAATAATTATGACAATAAAATGATAGTAGTTATAGTTATCGTTTATAATGTGCTTCTTATTATGCCATTGATAGTAAACTACCCTAAAACTTTAAAAAACAAAATGCTTAGAAAGATTTTTTTTTTTTTAAATTTAAAGACAATTTGTGTTCCGGCTTTGAAATGTCAAACCACCACTAATAAAAGGACAGGTAAAATACCGTCATTTTGTGAAAATGGGGTAACTGTTTCACTATATATAGGATGTCACAAAATGGATCTGAGACTTATATATTAAAAATAATATCACCTCATAAAAAATTAAAAACTAACGTTTATGTTTTTACACGCACGATTTTCAAAATGCATAGGTTTTTAAATCAATCTATAATGCATCTTAAAATTTTAAAAATATATTTTTTAATAACTTGTTGTTGACTTCACTTTTATACATGAGAAATACATATTTAAGCATAATGTAAAATTAAAATTTTACCCCAGTTATTACAAAAGACTAACACGGTATAAAATGTGCTATCCATCTTTTCTTAGATTCATGAGCATCTTTTTAGTATACAATCAGGAAGTTCGTTAATGCGTGATTTTGAACTGGAAGGTAATAAAGGAACTTGTTACTGATTTGCGTCTTTAGTTGAAAAATTTTTTTTTTCTAATTCAAAGAAAGAGTGATATTTGTGCCCAGCCTAATTTTGTGATATTCTAGTAAAGCACCAAGGCGGAAAAATCATGCATAGTTTATAATTAGTGGCAAAAATTTTGCATAATTTTTCCACCAGGGCAGTTATGCATCTTTCGTCAAAAAAAGGTATTTTACCTTTTCTTTGACCAAGGGTGGTTTAACGGCCCAAACCCGGTACCCAAATTGTCTTTACGTTCTTATTAAAAAACTACAAAATATTTAGGTAAAATTTGTAAAGTAATCTTAGACCTCTTCTCATGAGAAATTATGTGAAAGAACTATGACAAAAAAGCAAAATATCATTCTAAGGGGTAGTATTTTAAAATCTAAGGTGTATAAAAAAAAGCACATTATTAATTTGCAAACCCTCATATAGGGTGGGTTTTTTACTATTGAGGGCAGAATCCTGAATAAAATTAGGGTAAAATTATATTCTGAAACAATCTCTCAAGATTATTACATTTCCCAAATAGGATAAGATATAATAAAAAATCACACACTTCTAAAACTGCTAATTTCAAACCATCCTTCAAGCAATATTTAAACAGAAATAGAATGCCTTTCGATAAATTGAGATAAAATATATTTATGCCTCAAAAATAAAAGAATTCTCAATATAGTATTTATAGGTAACCCTGCAGATTAAAACGAATTTCGAGCTTAGTGTCTCTATTTTACAAATTTATTTCTATCCTCAATGAATATAATCAACACTTTTTAGCTTTTAAAGCCCTTGGACCAAGGGTAAAATATTTTTTTATTAAAAAAAAGGACAATTATTTTCACACCAAATGAAAGAAAATGGGGGGGGGAGACAATGATAAAAAATATTTTATTTGTTGGGCCACCCAACTATACAGGTATATTTTTGATATTCGACCGAAGTATTATATGATATTATATTTTTTCATGTAGATTTCTATAATAATTGTGAGCTTTCGTTTCTATTTTTGTGTATTAAAAAAGTATGGCTTTTTTAATTTCTAGCAGTACTTTTTCATTTTCCACAGTTTGCTATTTTGCTACCATTACTAATATTTCGAGGCGAATTCGTACTTGGCATTATCCAAACAATTTTATGAAAATGTACAGTTATTTTTTCACCAAATAGAAGTTATATGGGAAGGGGGGTTCACCTCAAACATATTTTTTTCATTTGATCTTTCTTAATATTCAGCTATTATCAGTTACTGTTATTTCCCATATTCAATTTTAAGCCAATTTAAGAAAAATGACAAAAGATATATCTTTGGGAACAAAATTAAGTTAGTGAGAATCGCACTATTTTTCTAAACAATGACAGCATTGCAATCGTGTGGTATTCAGGTAGTTAAGGAAATAGTTATGCTCTTATTTGAACAACGAGTATCAAGGGGCTGGTATGGCGAAGTTGCTCACTTCCCGCCACTCAGAGCACTCCACTCTATTCACTCAATTCATTTTCATCTGCAATTTACCGTCCACCCTTTCTGTTCTCTCATTAGCAGTGTTTCCGGTAGCTCAACCACTGTAACGACGAGATTGTTCTTAAGAAAATTAGACCCCCTTCCGCTCCTATATATAGTGAAGTGATCCGGCTCTTCGGCATCCACAGATTCGATTTCTCCAGCCAAGAAGAATTGTGACCCGCATCAATGAACAATCGCAACGCGTGCTGCTCTTCAACATTTCTCACTGTTATGCTTTATATTGAAATAGGTTCAATAAATAAAGTAGCCGTTATCATAAATTGATTTTCAAGTCTCAATTCTTAATTATAATTAGAATAAAACCATCGATAAATTACAAGATTTATTTTTTGATGCACCGTTGAAAATAGTATTAAATTTAAAATACCAATGTATATTAAAATTAATATCTCAAGCATATGAAATCGCTATTAGGAACGTGTTCATTAAATTTCATATATATTCAGGATAATTCCATTTTACACAAAATCCAAATGAGTTTAACAGTAATTTTCGATTACAATAATAAAATATGATATCTTCTACTACTTAACCAAAAATAGAATTGGATTTTAAGTCGAAAAGTTCAATTACGCAAATAAATAACAGACCTAACCTAAAATCAACTGTACTTACATTAAATTTCAACCATTTTAGGCAAATTTTAGAGAAAGTTCCACACGTACGTTGCACTTTAATCATGAACCGCAATTCAGTTCACGAATTCTAGAATATTACTTCAATTGCGAATATTTGATAAAATTTAAAGAAATAAAAGCACTCTGAGTTTTCAACCACGCTGCTATACCGACCTTTATATTATATTTAGTATCAAATGTACAGCTTTTCATATTTTAATGTATATTAAATTTCAACTAACGTTTATCCTAATGACTTCATATACATTAGTATTAAATTTGAGACAGACTTTTCTAACAGTGTGGGCCTAACAGCTTTTAAATACTCAGTAAACATTCTTAACATTTAATATACCAACCTAAAAACAGAGACAATCATTAATTTTTCTCTTCTATTTAAAAAAATTCCAAGAAAAATTCTTTCTTGGTACAATGATATATAATTTTCAATTTTCAGAACGAGAATCACTATAATCAAATGCCTTTTTCGGTGAACCACGCGTTCTTGGTAACAGCACGTGGACATTTTACCTAAATTACAGAAAGGACAACATGATATTTTCCACGCGCGTACAAGCATTCGGCCTGTGTCGATCATTAATAAAACTTTTTAAACCCGGCGGCCAGATACCTGATTATTTTACCGGCATACTTGGAGAGGTCAGAAATCTAGCAAAATTACCATAATTACTGTGACCCCTAGAGTAGGACCAGACCCAGTTATAAAACAAAAGGATAGATCGTAACTCATTTAAATGCCACGCCTCCGAACATTTTCGACATCTTGGTCACGTCTCTTGGGTAAATTCTACGCCCCTGTCATCACTGAGGAATTCCAACTAGAAATTTCGAAGGGGCATACCACTAAGAACGAGACGATCCTGCCTCTTTGGTATTCTGAATTATATTGGGGAACAAAGTAGGTGGAGATTTTTCCATCTCCGTATAATTGTGCTTCAAAATTTTCTGGCAACTGTAATTATTTCGAAATGGCTCTAACGAGGGACCGATTTTTAACGAGAAGCGAATTAGTTATTCAGTTGGGTAATTTAAGATTGATTCTTTCAACGGTAATTGACATATTTGATTTGCTGAAAGACGGTTCTGGTATGCTTGGAACGCAAACGTCAGGACGTATATTCTGGATGTAAGAATAATGAGGATATTCAAATTAATTTTTTACATTCTCATCATCAACAAGAATGTATGTATACTATTTTTATGTAAAATTTGACCTCACTAGTTTTTCAAAAAATCTATACATTTATATAAATTCCCTGAGTGAGAAAAAAAGATTTCTGTGAGATTGATTTTTCAGTCAAAGCATGCTTGATTAGTTTAATCAGTCACATTTTGACTGATGTTAATTTAGAGTGTAGATTTTTCTGTAAGATAAAATAGATTACACACAATATGCCTATTATATCAAATGTATGATCAAAGCCAATCTGGTCTAATAAGAAATTCTATTTGCACTTATTTTTTGTTTCTTACGGATACACAGTACCCAGTACACACACAGATCACTACACGGAGTTTCTTCTTCTTCCTGTTTCTGGCTTCTTCCTATATTTAGCAAATATCCAGAACTAAAAACACAAAATTGTCACGCAGAGGGGGTTCTCTTTAAAAAACGCGTCGTCCAAGTAAATAATCCAGTGAATGCCATCCTTACACCATGTCGAGTAGATATCAGCTTTATCCCTGGTTCGATTGCGATCGACATTTCAAGGAAGTGGTTTCTTACAATTACTTGATAGTAACTGGAATAAATTTAGTTTAGATAACTTATATTTGTGTTAGAATTCAATAATTTAAAAAAACATTCGTACTTTTCATATAAATTTTTCACTTTGTAGGAAACGTGTAGTAAATCTACTTTAAAAGTTATCAAACTTCGCTTTAGCAACATTTGTAGCAGTATGAGCTTGGACACACTTTTTTCAGTCGTGAAAATATGTCATCGAGGGCTCGACAAATTTGAATCATAGATCTGATTATCTATAATAATTTGATACATGCATCACAGAGGAATAAATGAATCGAAGGAGACATGCAGGGAGAATGATGTGTCATATACACCTACATTCAATACAACCAAATAAGTCCGAGGACAGACAATTTCTCTATACATGCACACATGAGCAATATTCATAGAGAAGTTGCATCTGCTTCTCGGCGGGGGATGGAAGATCATTTTTTAGGGGTAAAATCTACGTTTTTGGGGGTGAGTCGACTAACGAACCGTTTTGTTCAGTGAAGGTAATATCGATAAACATGAAACAGGCGTACGTGATCGGTGAAGGATGTAATCGTCATTCTTCATTATATCATATATGCGATCACGTGAGATGATTATGCAAACAATCAACACTGGCTTTCAAATTGATTAGCTCCTTTCTTCCCCTCCGAAACAAATAGTGTAATTGAATTAAAAAGTAGTGTCATCCTTTAATAGATAAATTATGTGAGCATTGGGGAATCTTAATTTCTTTTGAGAACAAGAATAATATTCTGGCTTTCAAAAGTCATTATACAGTGGTCAGAGAACTGGTTTGAAGCATTTAAAGTTTTTGTTTGTTTTAATTGACTAATACCCCCGTAAATCGAAAAGGAGTGACAACAGACGCAGCTGTAAATCCCCTCGTAAAATTATACTGGTCGTCGCATGCGAAACGATAAATATTAATGCTTCCAGAAAGGGTTTTCTTTTCGTTTTTCTCCTTCTTTTTGCTGTCGAAGTCATAAATCATTTGCCTGGTACTCTGGTAGACGGTTGTCAGCGAAAAATACTGCGAATAAAGACGAACGAAGGTAAAAGTTTGTTTTAGAATTTCTAGATGCCACAACTTTCTTCCCCTTGAGATTTAAAGACCTTTCTGCATAAAATTTAAATTAAACAAATTTTAAATCCGGTTTTTTAGAACAGCAATAGTAAAATTCGCAGAAGATTATTTTACCACGTTTATATTACTATTAAATGTGAGGGATATTCTAATGTTCAATATTACAATCGTGAATGTTACCCTCTCAGATTCAAGTATTAAATTATTTTTTTCTTTGAAGACAAGAATCACGAATATGTCACTGTCCTGCTTCTTCGTATAGTGGGTCAACAGAAATAACAAAACGGAGAATTGAACATTATAATTTCCATAGTTAGAAGATTTTTCATTTTCAAAATCTTGCGGTGTCTTTGCTCCTTGTTATCTAATATTTGTGTCGGCATCTTTTAAAGATAACATCACCCACTATCTTTATTTTGATCCGTACAATCGGATACCTCTAAAATCCGAATGCTCCTCACTTCATCATCTTCTGTCCACTGCACCCAAGTTTCATAGATTTAAAAGACGATCAAGCATTTTGAATACATGAGAGATAATATATTTTGGAGACAAAGTTTACATGAAAATTTTATGAAAAGGTCTATCGAGCGCTATATAGAAATGACAAATATTCGATGCTGCCTACAGTAATCATATAAAGAGAAGGTATAAGGAAATTAATTAAGTAGAAAAAATGACATATCTCCTTTGCGGTTTACCGACACCGATCGTCATTTCACTAATGACTCAAAAGACAAGATCTCGAAATGCGTTTGATCACCTCAGGTATCCCTTTTCTCCGATCTCACCGTGTAATCTACAAAGTTTAGCGTGTTGTCGCACGCGGCGGCTCCTTTTGGGTCTATTTCGCTGCAGGTTGTCTTTCTTATGGACTCTCGCCTGCACTCATTTTCCGCCTGTCGAACGTATTTAGTGAATTGTAACGGTCTTTAGTGACTTTTAAACTTCGAGGACATCGAATTTCGTCTATTTCACGGAAAAGTTGTCAGATATATCTCTTTGTCAAGATAGAAGGTAAGACAAGTGATCATTATTTTCCCTCCTAATGAAGTCCTTCTTAGTCTTAAATTGGTCTTAGTCGAGGTCTCAGTTTAAATTATTTACTATATACGAGACACAAATTTTAAAACCATTTGCTGTTTCTATAGAGGAACAAAAATTAGTGCGTAACGAGTAACAGTTACTATACCTTTTTCAAATAATGAATTGGTCCTCAATTTTGAATAATAAAAATGTGGCGAGGGATGACGACATGAAGACAACTAAATTTATTTACGAAAATTTAAAAGAATTCAAGGGAAATCAAAAGAATTCGAGAAGATTCAAAATAATCTAACGAAACTCAAAATAATGTAAGGGATTTAAAATTAATTTCAAAAATACAAAAAATTCCAAGACGGGTGTACACATCGACGTGTTCAAAAGTTGCTATCTCAGCAGAACCGAAAGAAAGGTTCCCTACTTCAGAGGGCGCTGGTGTTCCCAATACTATGTATATGGAAGTTTCAAGGTTCCACCGAGTTGGCCACCCGAGATGACACCTTTTTATTTCGTCCTGCCGAAATAGCACCTTGCCATTTGGACACGTCGACCTGAATTCAGTAGTGTATATTGGTAAATTCCTCAAAATGTGAGGACTTTGAAAGAGTTCATGTTTTTAATATATTTATGTATTTATTAGCGAACCATGACCTATGCGTTCACGATTTGTTAATCTCTTCACCTTTTCTTTAAATTTTTCCCGTTAATTGTTGTTTTTATCTAAAGATCAAACTTAACCCTGGTCCACTATCCACCGGGTTGTGAACAACCCAGAGCGTAGATTTCTGCGCCTGCGCACTCCTGCAGTTGTTGCAGAGTAGGGAGAGGGCAAATCACCCTACCAGCCAGTCATGTTCAAACTTCAAAACGTTGGTGCACTTTTTGTCCCTGGAAGAAGGACCAAAAAAGCTATAGCAATTGCTGTATTTACAAATAAGGCATTTTTGAAGAGCACAAAAGAGCCATTTGTCTCTCTTTTTTGTCAAAAGCACCATCAACGAATCAAGAATGAAGTGCGATGAAGAGTAAAGTGGCGTTGGATTTTACTAGAGTGATTCTTGACCATAAATTGAGATTTTGACTATTTTGAGATATCCGTGGCTTAGGTGACAATAGTTCATGATTTTTTTTCTTTTATTTGATACTCCTTCCTACAGATATTTTTGGTAACCATTTCAAAAATCAAAATTTATGATTTTATACTTGAAAGATTCAGTATCATTTATTTCAAGTCGAAAATGGAGGTTTTTCGAACATCAGCGCTATTTTCAGGACACTGGGTTGTACACAACCCAGGGGTAGTGGATTTTTCATTAAGGTTAAGGGTAGGGGACCAGGGTTGATTTCAAGCTTAGAGTGTGAAGGTGTGGGTGGAGGATCAAGACAAGGATTTCCACAAGCAGTTCCCTGACTCGCCTCTCTTCCCCTTCTCCGGGCGCTTCTCCGTGCTTTCTCCTCGAACGCTCGTTCGCTCTCTACATGAGGCGGTAAGAGAGGGGATTGACGAGTGACAGATATTTGTTCTTTGGAGGGGGAAAGGTGGTTTCTAGAGGATGGAGTGAATACGGTGATAACTAAAAATAAATAAGTATATATGAATTTGCGTCTATGTGTTTGGTTCGATTATTATATTCATTACAATATTAGATGATCGCTGATCCTGACATTGATTTTTTTTTATATCTCTTGGCGAGTACACTTTAGCAACTTATCAATTTATTAACCATCATCAATAATTGTGATGCACTCATGTAGTAGGGGAAAGTTGCCTAAGACGAGCCCTCTCCAAAGACGGGACACCTTCAATACTTTTGTACAAAAAAAATGATATAGTTATCACTTACGCATGCGAATACGTGCTCAGCAGAATTATTGTTATTTTTAAAGTGTTTTTTTCCCAAGACGAGCCCCGGTTAGGCTAGAAAAATGTAGTAAAAAGCGAAATCTTCTTTACTTGTGAGTTTCCAGGGGTAATGCGTTGAGCTTGTATGTGTTTTGCATGTTCTCCAAAAAATTAGTTGCAGAAAAACAGAGAAGAATGTTGGAAACTTCAGGTAAGAAGGGAAAAGATAACTTTAATTTAAAGATTTAAAACCTGTTTCTCTTCAAAATTTAATAAGTCAAGAATTTCCAAAGTGTTATAGAAAATATTTCATATTTTTAAATTTCCCGCCAATCCGTCGTACCTTTACCTAACCTCTTTATTGCTTTTGCATCATGACTAAGAAATTTTTTAAAATATGTTGATTTTTCGATTTGTATCAGTAAATTCTTGATCTTAGATGAATAATATTTGAAATTATACAACTTTCCATAAATATTTAGTCCTTGCACTTTGTTTCCACTTACTTTCCGTTAGACCTTATTTAACGCTTATTTTACGTTTTATAATGTATTTTGCGTAACTTATATGTCATAAATGTAACGAATATGTTTAAACAGTACGCTACGAATAAAATTGATCAATATCTAGTGTTTAATTGCGTAGCTTTTTTGATTTTAAAAAGGGGCCCGTCTTAGGATACCGGGTTGCCTAAGACGAGCCGAATACATATTTTTTTTCAACATCGAAGTTCATTACCTTCTAAACATTTTCTGAAGTTTTAAGCGTATGAACTTTGTAAAGCAAAGATCAAACTATGATGCCAATAATCAATTTTGCTTCCGAAGTACCTTAAAATCGAGAATTTTCGGAAAATATGGAAGGGGCAATTTTCCCCTAATTTAAGTAACGTTTCTCAATTTTTTTCAATTTTTTACTTGCAATTTTTATTTCAATACCTTCAATTTATCATCAAAAACAAGAATCAGTAGGGGGAACCAAACAAATATTGTAACTTTTAAATAACTTTTTTGTTTGCTGGAATTAATATGACGGCAATTAATGTTATCTGCAAATTTAGTATTGTTTCGAAATCTCGGTGTAAGATGTGACAGTTTTTTTTGCACTTGTAGAAATAATCAAATAATCAAATTTTCATGGAAACGGTTAACCCCTGGGCTTATCTATAATACCTTGGAAACTGCATCTTTAAACCAGCGATTATATTGTCAGGTTATTCACTAAAAAAAGTTACTGGATTCAAGGAAATGCGTTTCTTTGGTTTTTTTTCTTTGAAACAAGGATTTGTTTACTTCAAGTAATTTGGAAAAAGGTATTCATGAGAAAATATATTGAGCACCTTTTTTTATAAAATACTGTATAAAAATTTAAAAAAATTTAAAGCCATTTCAGAAATTCTAAAATTTGGCGGAATGGTTTTATAATTATATTATTATACCATCAATCTCCCATACCCATAAAATTATACAATACATGAAAATCACTTTGATTCTACGTTAAATCCCGCCAAGTTTCGTAACGTCTAAAATGGCATTTTAAATTTGATTTAGGAAATTCTATAGGGCACTCTATGAAAAAAAAAGTTTCTTAATATATTTTATTGAGAATATTTTTCTCAAATTACTTGGTTAACTTTGATTTTTAAAATTCATGTACTTATCAGAATTTATTCACCTTAGATGATGATGAAATTTCATGTTATTTTGTATTACTTCTCTAAAAAAGATAGGCACGCTCAATTAATTTAATTCATAAAATCATCATAAAATTACTAATTTACCACATTAACACAATTAAATTATATGTGTGAATATAGAATTTTCGTTAAAAGTGAATTAATTAAATTAAATTGACTTATTCATTAATTAAATTGATGGTACCATTATGCAACTTCAATTTAGATTACATTCTTCAATTTCAATCCGAAGTGGAAAGGGTGATTGGTATTGAAACATATGTATTTTCATTGTACGCACCCTAGTGTAAAGTGGTTTTGAGAAAATTTGTAGATGTAATTTAGGCAAAAAATTTTGTTCAATTAAATGTTGGGTGACGGACAACTGTGTACGAGCCCATCTGTGCACATCGGTGGCCACTGGTACAACTGTGCACGTCTCAAATTTGGCGTGCACTGATGGGACATTCCCAACTGTGCACGTCAAAATGTCGACGTGCCCAGATGGTACCCTAGCCAGCGGCGTAACTAGGAATTTTCTGCTGGGGGGGGGGGGGGCCCCCCCGCACTTAGGGAAGAAAGGCAAAAAAGGGTATCCGAAAAATAAAATGACTTGATATTGCTGCTAACGAACATCATTATTCAAACAATTTATTATTGTTTTTAATGAATATTGTCTTTGAATATTCCTGTCAGCTTTTCAATCACAGCGAGGTTATAATAATAATTTAACAAAAATAATTTTTTAAACAAATCATCATGGTTCTTAATTATTTTCTTCTGTATTAATGCTAGATAGTTGCGTTTTTTTGCAATTTTTAAATTTTTTGTCAATTTTTCACTTAGAGTGAGGTAATAATATGAAATTTAACAAACATACTTGTTCCATTAGATTATTATTGTTTATAACTATTTTCTTCTATAGTAATGCTAGAATTGCCCACAAGGACCCTTTTCATGTGGACGTCCGCAAATAATAAATATTAATATTATTTTAAACAAAAAGGCTCTCCAGGAAAATTTATGTTCAAATCATTTACATACAAAATTTTAAAAATATTTCAAACGTATATTTTATTTCAAACAAATATAATCACAAAAAATAAAGAGATTGTTTAAGTAATAATTCTCGCTATTGTTCATATATTATATGTTCATAACTAAAAAGTTAAAGCAGAGTAAAAAATTAAAAAAAAAACAAACATTAAATTTCACTAACTATTAAGTCCCTCTAAGCGAAAAGTGAAAAAATTCGAATTTTTTAGAAAAAACCGAAAACTTCTGGCAATATTGAAGAAGAATATTATTGAAAATAATGATTAATTGCGCAAACAGTTATTTTTCTTAACCTGAATTGATTATTTTATCTCGCTTCAATTGAAAATTTGATTGAAAGTGGAAAATTTTAGAAAAAACTGGAACTTTCTAGCTTTATTCTGAGAGAATATTATTATAAATAATGATAATTTTTTTAAAGAATTAGTTCTGTTAAATTTGAATGATTGCCTCGCTGTAATTTTAAAGTTGAAAATAAGTTGAAAAATTCGGAAAAACCGCGACTTCTTAAATCTATTCTAAGAAAAAATTGCTAAAAACAATAATAAATTGTTTAAAAAATTTATGTAAACTTCTAGTTATCAGTATAAAGTAGTATTTTATGTGTTATAAACAATTTGTATTATGAAAAACCGCAAACAAATTATAATTAGCGTCAGAAACTCGCGAAACCAAATTTTTCACTTATATATTAGGTTTTTTTGGACTCTATAAAACAGACTTATGGGGGTGATATTTGAAACGCAGTGTCTGGTCGTCCCGAAATTCGGGATGACTGGTGCAATATTTTGCATATGCTTGACTAGTCGTCCCGAATTTTCGGGTGGGGCGGGAAGGCACCCCTGTGACTGGCCACATAAATAATATTGGTCCAACCCCCCTAATTTTTCGGGACGACTAGACGTAGCCTATTTCAAAAATAAGTTTTTATATGTATTCTATTGCTAATTGTTGAAAGAAATGTTGAGTTTCAACTCGATACACCTAATATTGACGATTATGAATAAAATTTACAAAAACGTATTTTTTCCTGTGGGAAATATACGTACTAAAATTCATGGGGCTTGCAGAATCTCGAAATATAATTTGAAGACAAAAAACGCATTTGGGGGGGGGGGGGGAGATTCAAAAAAATTGGAGGGCGATATGCATGCAAATTCGAGAAAAAAAATTTCCAATGCATTCTGATAACACTTTAGTCTATAATGAGGGCCTTCCTAATTTATGATCCGCTTACGAATTTCCACCTATCAGGTAGTTGTTCTGGATCGAGACAAAGCTATATTCATAAGGGGCCATTCATTAATTACGTAATATTTAAGTTAGAATTTTTCTTAATAGCCTTGAATAGTGACATATCATTAGAAAAACTAAAACACGTTGTTATTTCACATAAACAAAAGATTTTTATTTTTTGAAAAATTTATATTAATGTTTGAAAGTAGTAGTAGCTACTGTGATCGTTCGAATGGCAACGATAATAGACGTAGTAAGATATTACGTAAGAATGGTTTTCACCTCCCCCCCTCCCCCCGAGGTGAGATCATGTAGAGATTTTTGAAACCCCTCCTCCTCCTCGGGACCCTTACGTCATTAATGAATGGCCTCTAATGGAATCTTTTGTGTGCTGAAATCTTGTTTTATGGCGTTGACTTTGCGTTTACTTAATTTTAAATGTGTGTTTACTGCCTTGATTTTCGCAGGTAACATGAAGAATAAACGCACCACTTTATTATGGTGTCTATACTCTATATAATCCCTCTTGATCATTAGCATTTATGGCAAATAACAGATCCGTCAGAACATAGACACAAGCTGTTGTAAATAGAATGAAGTTTTCCATTCTACAACAGATATGTAATTACGAAATTTCGGGGGAAGGGGGGGGGGCTTGAGCCCCTCAGTTCCCTCCCTGTCTAAACCACTGATCTTAGCAATGGTTAACGTGCACAGATGGGAGCCTCCCAGCTGTACACGTCGAAATTCATACGTGCACAGATGATACCCTGCCAACGGCTCACGTGCACAGGTAAGAGACTCCCAACTGGGCACGTCCACAGACGGTATACTCCCAACTGTGCATGTCTCAATTTGCGAGGGGTACAACTCTGCACGGAGCAACTGTGCACTTGCCCAACTGTGCACGCTGTTGGCCACTGGCACAACTGTGCACGTGCACAGATAGTACCCTAGTAACAGTTCACGTACACAGATGGGAGACTCCCAACTATGCACGTGCACAGATGGGAGACTCCCAACTGTGCACGTTCAATATTATTTTCATAATTTTAAACCTTTTTCAATTTTCCGGCGGATTTCGAAACAAGAGGATTAACGCTATTGAAAAAAAAAAAATCTCAATTAAGTCGAAAGTTATAGAGGATTAAAGAAAACAGTTCGAGTTTTTTGAAAAACGAAGACTCGACATGACATGCGACATGTCATGTCATGTCATGAAATGACGACATGACACATCAGATGACATGACATGACACGTGACATGACACGTGACATGACACGTGACATGACACATGACATGACACATGACATGACACATGACATGACACATGACATGACTCATGAAATGACACATGACGTAGCACATGACGTAGCACATGACGTGACACATGACATGATACATGACATGACACATGACATGACACATGACATGACACATGACGTAACACATGACGTAACACATGACGTAACACATGACGTGACACACGACGTCAGACACGACATGACATGACATGACATCACACATGAAACATGATAAATAAGATTACGACATGACATGACATGTCATGGCACGTGGACTTCTCAGTTGAATATCTCATAGTATTAATTTGAACGTGCACAGTTGGGAGTCTTCAATCTGTGCACGTGGACTTTTGTGTTGACAACCTAATCGTATCAATTGAAACGTGCACAGTTGGGTGTCTTCTATCTGTGCACGTGCACAGTTGGGAGTCTCCCACGCTGTTCACGTAAACTGTTGCTAGGGAACCATCTGTGCACATCTAACTTTCGACGTGCACAGTTGACAGTGTCCCATCTGTGCACGTGCACAGTTGCGCCAGTGGTCAAAAACGTGTACAGTTGTGCCACCGGCCCTCGACCTGCACAGTTGGGCAAGCACGCGGTTACTCCGTGCGCAGTTGTACCCCTAGAAAATTTCAATGTGCACAGTTGGGAGTCTCCATCTGTGCACATGCACAGCTGGGAGTAACCCATATGTGCACGTGCACAGCTGGGAGCATCCCATATGTGCACGTGAACTTGGAACTTTGAAATCTGATCGTATTATTGGATACGTGCACAGTTGGGCGGGTACCATCTGTGCACGTCGACTTTTAGACGTGCACAGATGGTACCATAGCAACGGTCAGCGTGCATAGATGAGAGACTCCCAACAGTGCACGTCGAAATGTAGACGTGCACAGATTGCCAGTGTACAGTTATACCAGTGACCACCGACTTGCACAGTTGCTCCGTGCACAGTTGTACCCTTCCCTGAAATGTTATTGTAGCTTGTGTCCTTTTTCCTAAGAGTTATTTTTTTTTATTTCTATAACAAGAGTTTATAAACAATTTGTAGATTTTTGTTGGTTGAACAACTTTTGTCTTTTGATTTTCTTCGTCTCTTGTGTCGTTTTTCCAAAAGTTTGATTTTTTAATTTTTAATCTTGTTTCTTACGTTCAAAAGAAAATATACTTGTTCTATCTGAAAATGATCAGTAGCAAATTTTTAGCTCTTTTTCGGATGAGCTAGTTTTTGTCAATTCATTTGTTTTATAGCTTGTGTCATTTGTCCAAAAATTTAATTTTCAATTTTTAAATGTTTTTTACGAATAAAACAAAAACCACGCATCCTATCAAAAAATTATTCATAACAAATTTGTAACTATTTTTTTGGTGAACAACTTTTGTCTCAATATTTTTCTTCGTAACTTGTGTCTTTTGCCCGCAAATTTAATTTTTTTTTATTTTCAATGCTTTTTTTTTACGAATTTAAACAAAAACTACGCGTCCTACCAAGAAGTGATTAATCATAAATTTGTAAATCTGTTTTAAATGCACAATTTTTTGTCCATCTTTCTTCGTATGTTATATAGTTTGACCGCAAAATGAAAATTTTGATTTTTCATTATTTTTTTGTGCGATAAAAATTTGAATTTTCGATTTTTCAAACAAATTCAAAAAGTTGTCATGATATTCTTGTAGTATGTTCAAAAAGCAACGTTTTTCTCTTCTTGCCTTTTTTTTATATTGTACGTTGTTTGGCTTTAAATTTTCATTTTTATATTTGTGTTTTTGCATTTTGTTAATGCTGTAACTCTGATAATTTGATATGTATCGAAAAAAGTTATGAAATAAATTGTTAGTCTTTTTGAATGATATGAACAACCTTTCATAGAATTTTCAAATTCTGACAAATGTGGTCTCAAAAATTTTGAAAATGCTCTAGCTTTTTGAATTTTCGCATCCAAAATGGCTGGCTAACGAACTTGACCTTCATTTTAGGGCAATAAAAGAGTATACCAAAGGCTAATCCAATTTGTCAATTCTTTCGAAAGTCATTGTGGTCACAGACATACAGACAGACATCGAGACAGACACATTCGTAAAAAACGGGTTTTCGGGTTCAAGGGTCTCAAAACGTGGACATTTGATATGAGAATGTAAAAAGTTCTATGTTCAATCGTAGCGAATTTTTTTTTTTGAAATATTTCGAAAAAGTTAGAGGATGTCTAAAATGATAGAAAATAAGAAAATCACACTATAAAAGCAAGATTTTTCTTATCACCTTGACGGTCTGTCCGAGTGATTAAAAAATTAGAGGGAGCCTACTATCTGTTTCAAAAATTCTGGCCCCTCTACAAATCATTGAATATCTCAATCAAGAAAAATCGCTTAAAAAAAGGAAAATCATCTCGTCAATCCTCATTCCATTATCAATAAGTACAATATCATTTGATTGCGATGCGCACATAAGTTTCGATGCAAATTCGAAATGAAGGTGAAAAAACGTGGTTAAAAGCACCTTTTATAACTTTGTCAACTTTCGACCGTTCTATTTCGTGGAAAAATGCATGAAATTTTTGGCAAAAAATCGAGTAGTTAGCTTGAAGTTTTATTTATGAGTACGTTTTCGAAAAATTCAAAAATATTTATAACTTTAGAGTTGGCAGTAAATAAAAGCGAAAGATTTACTAAAACGAGTTGTACAGGGAGTATCATTGATCATAGAAATTTTACTGTAATATGTGATAATTTTTATTGGTGACTGGAATTTGTACGCGATCGCGGTAGAATTAAAAAAGAAGTGAATTGTCCAACATGTTAGAAATTTGCTACTTTCTAAGAAAAAGATTTAAGGAAGAAATGTTAGAAGACAATAAAACATAAAAATTTGAAAAGGAGAAGAAAATTATAAAAATTGAAGTATTTTTTTGAATAATCAACACGAAAAAAATACCTGATTTGAAAATGCTAATTTGACACTACAAAGATGAGGCTTATGAATTTGACGAGGAATTTGACCGAATTTTTTAAAATACAGCGAACTCTCGGTTTCAGACCAATTTCGGGAGTTGCCTGCAAATAGCCTTTTCACAAGTCGGGGGGATCCAAGCGTAAACAGTCAGTTATATCAATATTGATCAAAAACCTTTATTTAACACTTAACCCGTAAACCTGGGTCATTCATGTGCGAGTGAAAACTAAGTGACTGAGAACCTTACTTTGTTTATTTACAAAAATTGTTTGAATAATTTATTTTTATCTGAAAGTCTTTTGCATGCTTATTGAGTAGAGACTTCAGTTGTGGTCCCTGAATTGATTCAGATTTTTCCTATCAGTGCAAATTATTGAAAAATGCGCTGGAAGTGAACGAACCAGGTTTACAGATTAAAAGTGCAAAAAAACGTTTACGGGTTAAGTGGTAAAACTCTTAAATATTGATTAAATTCATTCAATCGAAATGATGAATGGTCATTAACAGAATAAACTATGCCGGAATTAATTAATCAATAGATATTTGGAGCAGGCAGGAAAGTGACTTCGATCAAAAACCACCCCATTTCCAAGAGCCGTTTTATACTGAGAAAGGTCTGACTCTTACATTAATTAGTGCTTTAGTTTTTTTGCTCCGAAATTCCGGTGTAAATAGCCGAAACGGCCTCCTTTTTGCAGCTGGGTTTGAGTTTAAGTTCAAGTTATTATTATTATTATTATTATTATTATACCACATTAAGCCATTTCCCTTTCGGGGTAGGCGTGACTTGCCCGGTTGGAAAATAGTAAATATGTATATAGGTATATAATGGGTAGATAGGTATATAGGTGTTAGGTATAGACATTTTAGATTGATCTGGAATTATCGTGTTATTTATTTAAATGACACGTTCATTCCGCAACACTGCTCAGACCCAGGTTGCTGATCAATCTCTCTAGCGATCACCCCAATTGAGGAGCCTCACAAAATTGTTATGTATAGTTCCCCACTTGGGCCCATTGGTATACAAGGTCTTTGTTTCAGGCATCATTCATTCTATTGTCACTCTGTTTACAAACTTTTTGTCCCCACACTTTTCTGTCCTGGCGTAATACTCTAGCTTCCTCCACGTCCATACATTTTTTCATGCAAGCTCTTGTGTTTCTATGGCTTCTTGTGTCTCTTCGGATTAATGTGTCATTTACAGATTCTAACTATTCTTTCGGCGGTCCACCTCTGAGCATTCTGCCATTTACTTTACCTTCATACACTTGTTTGGTCAGTCGTTCATCTTTCATTCTTTCAAGATGTCCGAGTCATCTGAACTGATTTCTTTCCCATATGTCAACTAGTGTCTCGCCTGTACCACATTCTTTGAGGATTGTCTCGTTTCGGACTTTGTCCATCAGTGTTTTCCCGCATATTATGCGCAGAGGTTTCATGCCGATCGCGTTAATTTTACTCCTGTCCTTTTCTTGACAGGTCCATGTCTCGCTACCGCATATAGTACAGTAAGTACGAATATAGAATTATGTATGGCCATTTTAGCTTTTTTTGATGTTTTTATTTGTGAGGATGGACCCTGCTCTACCGATAACCTGCTTACCCTTATTTATGCGCCTATCAACTCCCCATCTATTTTTCCGTCGTTAGTGAATAGACTACCTAGATATACGTACTTATCAACTTGTTCTAATCTCTCATCATTTAGGACAATGTTGCATATTGTTTTCTCACTTTTTCCCTACAACACCATGATTTTCGTTTTATTCACATTAATTTTAACACCCATGTTCTTCATGCCTGTGTTAAGTTTATTTATAACATTCTTTGCAGGTCCTCGACTGATTCTGCCATAACAATCTTGTCAACTGCGAAAGCTAACCCACGTACCTTGACTGCTTCGAGATCTACACCTTCTTCGTCGAAGAATGCAGATCTTGGACACTTATCCATGAATATGATAAATAGCCACGAGGACATAACGCATCCTTGTTTCACGCCTTGCATAATATCGAACCAGTCACTCAGTTTCCCATTTACCCTTGCACTCGCTTTGCTACCTGTATATATTGTTTTTATTGCTTGTAGGAGCCCTCCATTCACTCCATACTCTTTAAGGACTTCCCAAAGTTTACTTCTATTTACCGTGTCGAATGCTTCTTCTAGGTCAATAAATGCACAGAAAACTTTCTTTCCTACTCTCAAGCTTTTTTCTGTGATCTGCCTTAGGCCAAATATCTGGTCTGTACATGATCTTCCTGGCATAAATCTACTTTGGACTTCCCATATCTTCTCTTCTGTGATTTCCATTACCCTACGAATAAGTATTTTTGAGTATATTTTACTTACGGTACTTAGTAGGCCGATACCTCTGTAATTACTGCAGTTGCTTTTATCTCCCTCTCTTTTGTATATTGGTACGATAATCGCTTTTCTCCAATCGTCTGGGACTTTTCCCGTCTCGATACATAACTTTATCAATTCGCAAAACCTGTGAGGTATGTACTCGCCACCGTATTTAAGCATTTCAGCTCTAATACTGTCTATACCAGCAGCCTTACCGTTTTTCAAGTGCTTAATTATATCTCTAACCTCAGTGACACAGACTTTTTCAATTGGGTTTTCTAATGCATTATCTACTATGTCGATGTCCGATATCTTCACCTCCTACACAGTAAAAACTAGGCATTCATTTTTATCTGGGATCCTTTTTTGGGCGTTCTAATATGATCTCACAAATAGTCTTATTTTAGTACCAGTTTCTGTCTTGTTTAGTTTGCTAACTTCAGATTGATAAATGATGCGAGATAGCGAACTAAATTGATTCAGAAGGTGCATAATTTCAATTGTTCCAAACTTCACTCTTACAAAAAACAAAAAATAGTTGAAATTAAAATTTTGTAAAAATTAGTGTTGAACCGTCACACTCAGACGTCGCGAACTTCAGCCCTATGGGTTACGTTGGTTTCTAAACTTGACAGGTTAGAATTTGTTTTATCAGATTTAGTTATTGACAGATGATCCTCATTTCAAGCCTATTTCAATCCAAAAATCGACCTTATTTTATTAGATTGGCGGATCAAACTGAAGTGGGATTGTTTTGTTGAGTGAACTGTTTAATACTGAATTAAGTTCTAAATCGAATCCTAGTTTTTACAGTGTAACAGTTCTTTGCAAGAGTCTTTCAAAGCGTGTACTATTCCGTATATATATCATATATCATTTCACCTCTGCTGTTTCTCATGCTGCCAAACTCTGTACTTTCACTTTCCTTCAACTGTTTATATAATAGTTTCACAATTCCTTCAAAGTAGTTTTGTATTTTGTTCTCTTCTTCTGTTCTGGTTTTCCCTTTACTCTCTTTGACTAGTCGTTTAAGTTTCCTATTTTTGTTTCTGTAATAATTTTTGAGTCTATTTCTCTCCTCATCGCTGAAACCTGTCATGTTCAGCGTTTTATTGTGCGCTTCTTTCTTTTCTTTTTGGGCTGCCACAATTTCATCATTCCACTATGCATCACCAGATTTTCTTCCTACAACCGCCGTACCACATACTTCGGTCGCAGTTTTAACGGTGATATCCCGTAGCGAAGTCCTCGCGCCCTTTATACCTTTATTTTTCAATAACCCCTTCCAAATTATCTCATGTATACGTTTGTTTAACCTATTTTGAGAATCTATTCGCACTTCCGGTTTCTGTAAATTTTCAATCTTTATTTGCGTTTGTTTTGTTCTCTTGTTTCTCCATCCCCGCCCTAAATTTAGTTTGGAGACTAAAAGGTAATGATCAGTATTGCATTCGGAACCCCTCATGACTCTTTTATCTTTAACTAGTTCTCTTAGTTTTTCATCCGCAATAACAAAGTCAATTTTATTGTGGCTATTTCCTTTACGCCAGGTGAGGCCCTTTTCTAAGCATAAGCTAACTAATTTTTCCCCGTTATAATTTGTTCTTGTTGGATTCCCAAATTTACCTAGCACCCTTTTTGTATAGATACAGTATCCTGACGTTGGACACCGACCCATCCGCCCATATCTCCTGGCAGAATTATTCTTTCACCTTGATCGCCAATACTTATTGTATCATTTAAAGTGTCCCAGAAGGCGTCTTTGACTTCTCTCGGGTCACTATCAACTGGGGCGTAGCACGCTATGATAAATAATCTTCTGATTCCTACCTTCATTCTAACTCACAGCAATCTGGGCGATACATATCCTTGATCTTTGAGATGCTGTTTTGCTTTTTCATTCATAATTAAACCGACTCCTTGACTACTATATGATTCACTATCTACTCCTGACCATATTTCGAAACGGCCTTTCAACACCCCCTTTTCTATGTTTCTACTTTCGCAACCCTTTTTCTTCGTCTCAGGTACACATAGAATATTTAGTTTCCTTACGTGCATAGTGTCTCGTAGTTCTCTTACTTTAGAATCATTCACTCCTCTAGCATTCCAAACACCCAGTCTCCATTCATCGCCTGAAACTCGACACTTACGTTTACCGTGTGTATGCTTTTCGTCAATCAAAGTTTCAGTCCATTCCGAGACTACTCTATTGTTTGTTTTATTCATGTTTAGATTGTACACCCAAGTACCATCTGTATGCGCGAAATTTGTCTTACGAGTCGAAATCATGTCCGAATTAAGCAGTGATTTGTCGTATGGTGGAGAATCAAGTTGTAACGTCAGTTCCACCAAAACTTCTGTTACTGGGGAGGG
>CAKNXH010002433.1:342310-428262 GCA_932178445.1 Andricus quercusramuli
GTCTGTAGTCTGTAGTCTGTAGTCTGTAGTCTGTAGTCTGTAGTCTGGAGTCTGTAGACTGTAGACTGTAGTCTGTCTGTAGTCTGTAGGCACGATAACTTTTGAAAAAATAATCACATTGGATTGCGCTTTGTCACACTTTTTTAGGGCCTAAAAAGAAAGGACAAGTTCATTAACCAGATAATTTTGATCAAAATTCGAAAAGTTAGAGCATTTTCAACATTTTTGAGACCATTTTTTTCAAGATTCGGAAATTCTATGAACGGCTATTTATAGTACTGAAAAACTCGAACAATTTATCTTCGTGACTTTTTTGAATTAAAAAAAAAATTACTGGAGTTATAGCATTTTCAAAGTTCCATAAAACAAACGAAAATGAACATTTTAACCCAAAAAACGCGCGATATGAAAAAAAGTCAAAAGAAGAAAAACGTTTCTTTCTTAACACCCTACAATATTTTTATAGCAACTTTTTGAATTTTCCGAAAAATCAAAAATTCCAATTTTGATCGCACAAAAAAATAATAAAAAAATAAAAAATTCCATTTTTCTGTCAGACTAACAAAATTGTGCACCTGAAAAAGATCTACAAATTTGTTATTATTCACGTTTTGATATGACGCGTAGTTTTTGTTTTATTCGTATAAAACTGTATTGAAAATAGAGAAATTAAATTTTCAGACGAATAACACAAGCTACGAAAAAAATGAGAAACATCAAATTTTCATCCAAAGGAGGGCTACAAATTTGTTATTAATAATGTTTCGATAGGATGCGTAGTTTTTGTTTTATTCGTGAAAATAACATTGACAGTAAAAAAATCAAATTTTCGGAAAAACAATGCAAGGTACGAAAACAGATGAATGAACAAAAATTGTTCATTCAAAAAAGATTTACAAACTTGTAATGAATTTTTGTTGTAAGATTATATTCAAAATGAAAAAAATTAACTTTTTTGGAAAACGGCACGAGCTAAAATAACATTTTAACTAATAAAATGTGTCGCCTAAATTATATCATTATTCTTCATTTGAAATCAAATACAAATTTAGTATATGTATATGAAGAGCATATTACACAAAGTAAAAAGTGCACGAACAGTGTGTTTCGGAGCGCGAAGCGCGACGACCAAATCGCGTGCCGTAAGTGCACTCAAACTTTTTTGTTTCTATCATACGGTGCACAGAACCGAGCGTGGGACGCAAGGTTCAAATGATTTTCAAATCAAAATCGAGCGCGAAGCGCGAGTGTCTAGATGAGAATGTGTTCCTTAAAGTCGATAGAACCTCAAGTAAATAAAGTTCATTTTTAGTCGAAAATAAAAACAAATTTAACAATCACTTCAAATGTAGAGATTTTGATAATTTTATAATGTTTGCAAATAAACTTTTTCTTTTCATTGAAGTCGAACACGAAGTTCAAAAATCTAGAGGAACCGAGCGTAAAGCGTGATGTAAATACTTCCGAGCGCGTATATATAAATATATGTATTAAATTTTCTCCTGCTTGAAATATTGAAATAGTTATAATAATTGAACTGCAATATTAATAAATCTTCAAAAATTACGAAAAAATGGTAAAATAAGAGACTTGGGAATTCATGGAATTTCTCTGAATCTCCTGCAAGTGCTATTGAATCCTCTAAAAATATCATAAGTGTTTCAAATTCTTTAAAATTCCATTAAATTACTGACAATTAATATTTAGAAAAAGAATAATTCCGTGGAATCCTTTTAAATTCCTTTGGAATGCTAATGAAGATAAATTTAACCCATCAAAAATAATCACTTTTTTCTAATAAAATATATAAATAGATTAGTTATTTTGCTTCCCCAAACGAATTATTGTTTACAGTAGTAAAATAAACAAATCAAAACTAATGTTGACGAATAATTTCCTTAAGTGAGAAAAGCCGAGATTCTATATAATATAATATTAGTATTACCGTTGATATATGGTTTATGATATATGCTTCGTTCAGAAATAGGACCAATCTTTAAAAAAACAATTTTTTAATTCCAGTGGCGTATAATCTATAATTAAAATACCTGAATCAGAACTTTTCTAGACAACAATATATTATACACAGACTTGCAATAATACTTTGTTACTCACTTTCAGCAATCATTAATTTCATTCACAATTTCACCTAAATTAATATATCAACTGAGTTTAACAACCGAAGGAAGATTCGAAAGTAATACTCCAATAAGCGTCCCTTGATAATTATAAAAAGTAACTAGTTTTGAAATTAATTTCAAACTCAAATGAAATGAATTCCCGCGTGCTTAGAACTCGCCTTTTGAACAAGTTGCAAAGGCGATAATTAATTCCAATCATCAGGCGGATATGCCGTTCAGAACTTGAATTCTGACAAGAATAGTGAAATTGATTAGTCTGGAAAGCAGGCGTGAGTGTTCGCGGGCAGGTGACGACAATAAATAAATGCTAGACCGATACAGTGAGGAAATTAATAACGATTGCTACAAATTTCACGCTGGTGAATATCAATAGGCTGCATCTGATATGCGATAGTTTGATAAATGATCATCGGTGCGCTATTTCGACACAGCAATTAAGACTCCGCTGGATTTCTGACATTCAAAAAGAAAATGGGAAAAATAGAGCGATAAGGTTGGGTTAGACAACTCCATTGAAAGAGTTTTTTTCAATTATATATTTTTTTAATTTGTAACGGTCGCATGTCATAATAATACTTATATGATACCTACGTAACGTACGCTGAGAGATCCAGATTATACGACTTAATATCTATAGAATGCTTTCTTAAATTTTTAAATCCAAGACCATAAACAGTATAATCCATTTTTCTTAGTGTACATATAGACACATTTAAATATTTGTTGCGATATGGATACAAGAAACGAGGCTTTTTTGCATGAATTCGCACGATTATAGTAAGACAGTGGTCAATGCGAGAGTAGTAAGACGCCGTACGAAAAATGCACGAAATATGCGCATAAGAAAAGTAAGGCGCATCTGATGCGATTTAATGTATGATATGATTCCTTGCGAAATTCGGAATATATTTTTCTCAGTTTGTATTTCAAGTTTCAGTCTAATATAAATATTTAATTCTAAATAAATTTTGTTATCAGGTATGTCAGTCAACTTGATATGAGTAACTGATTCGATCAGTCAATCATTAATTCGTTCAGTTCAAATTAACATTTGAATCAGGAACCGTTGAAAAATACGTCACACTGTCCTAGGGGGGGGGGGGGGGGAAAATGTGAATAAGAATTTATTGAAATGCTTGAAAAAATGAAAATTTGTGATTTTATTTCACAAGTAAAACATCTAAATACAAAGTTCATACTCTTTCCCCTTTCCCAAAGAATTCCTCTTTCTTTCCCTGTTTTCAAGAAACTTCCCCTTTTCCTCCTTCATTCTTTTTAATCGAAAATTGTAAACTATTTTGTGAAAATTAAAAATTAAATTGAAATTAATTTTTTTTTTCGATTGAAAATTTAAGTCATCCATTTTTTGCTGAAAATTAGCCCGTTTCAGTTGAAAATTTAACTATTGAATTTTTCGTTGAAAACTCGTCATTTCTATTTGGAAATTCAACTACTTACGTTAGTTAAAATTTGAATTATTTTCTTAAATCATCATTTTAGTGGTTGAATATCTAACTATTTTGTTGAAAATTCGTTTTTTTTTGTATTTCAAATTAATTGTTCTAACTGAAAATGTAACTACTTCTCATTTATGATTGAAATTTGATATTTTTAAATAAAAATTCATATTTTCTGTTTAAAATTCAACCATATGGTTGGAAATTAACTTTTTTCTTGAAAGTTCATATTTTTTAGTTGAAAATTCAACTGTTCTGTAGAAAATTATTGGTAGTGCTTTATAAATGTTATCTTTTTTATTAAAAATGAAATTATTCGGTTTAAAATTATTCTATTTTGGTCGAAGATAGAAAATTTTCTATTTGAATTAAAATTATACTATTTTGTTGAAAATGTAATCATTTATGGAAAATTCGAGTAATTTCTTAAAAAGTAATCTTTTTTATCGAAAATTCAACTACTTTTGTTGAAAGTTCGTATTTTTGGATAGAAAATTCATCTTTCTTCGATGAAAATTCAACTGCATTCTCAAAAATTCGTCTTTTTGGATTGAAGATTCATCAGTTAAAAATGCCACTCTTCATGGTTGAAGTTTAATTTTTTTTAATTCAACCATTTGCTTGAAAATTAATACTTATATAGTCTAAAAATTCTAATATTTTGTTAAATATTCGTATTTTTTGCTTGAATGTTAAAGTATTTGGTTTTAAATGCAACTATTTTCTTAAAAATGAAATATATTTCACCTGGAAATCTTCAGGATTTCATATTGAGTTTAATATGGTAGCTATAATACATCAATTTTATTTCATAGACTTTTTTCCCCTATATTCAGGAAAAATCACCCTTTTTCCATTTTAACCTGTGAAGTTTGTTCAAATATTACATTTGTATGTTTTGTGTTTTATTTTAGGCTTTTATCGAATTAAATGAAGAAAGCATTTTAATTGCCTTAAAGGGTTGGGGGGGGGGGGGGGTCGTGCTTGTAACGTCACTCAGGGGAGTTCAAGCTTTGTGTGATGATTTATATTCTATAACGAAGAAGGGAAGGGGTGGAAACAGTGTTCTACGGCTGTCTCGCAGTTGTTTGAAGTTTAAAGTTAATTGTGTTTGTTTGTTTATTCTGATTCGTGAAGTCTATAATTTTACATTCTTGTAAATAACAAACCAAAAAAAATAGTGTAAATTTGTAATTATTAAAAAGCGCAGATATTTTAGTTGTGTTAAGGGGGTTCCCATAAACCACGAGGCCCAATTTTGACCACTTTTCGGCCCCCCCCCCCCCGGGCCCCCACGTATTCCACTGTGGCATTCTCGCAGCCCCCCTCCCAATGGTGCTTCGTGGTTTATGGAAGGCCCCTAATTGACAATTCATGTATTTTGTTGAAAATTCTTTTTTTAGGGGCAGGGGTAAAGAATTAATCTTTCTGGTTTAAAAATCAACTATTTGGGATAAAATTTATTTATTTTGTGTTGTGATCGAACAGTTAACAACTTGTGAAGTCGGGAGTACACTTTCGCTGAAGTCACTGGCATGAAGTCACTTGAACTCACACTGAAATCACTTGAAATCAGTGTACACTTTATCGGTCGAGTTGTAAACTCCTCGGTTGTAATATTATTGGACTTATTATTGTTTTCAGTAAGCATGTTTCTGTTTTCTGGCCATGCGTTTGATATTTTTTTAACACCTTTAGTGTAAAACCACGTGGCTCTGACTCGACCCCCCCCCCCCCTCGCCTCTGAATAAACCATGTTATTTATGGAAGGTCCCTAAATAGTCACTCGAAAAACATATCATTTTTTTGACTTTCTGTCATCACAAGCCAAATTAAATGGTAAGAAGGTTAATCATCTCGTACCAATCGTACCAGTTTCATGATGTATGAGAGATAAAAAAAAAATCAGAAATGCAATCTTTTATGATTTTTTTTTTTTAATGATTGTTTCAACTATTATTTAATCAATAAACTGATTTTCATTGTAATATATACTAATAATAAATTATAATTATCGAGAATTGAGTATTCTTCCATGCGCATGAACAATGCCAGAAACGTTTATCTAATTTCGTGATATTTTTGTTTCTATAAAAATATTAAATTGAATATGTAACCTTTATTTAAAAACGAAAATTTTCCTTGATTTTTTATAAGTGATGCAGTTAAATGCTGTTGAATTTTTTCCTATCTACTGTTAGGGTGGTTTCCCCTAAATCAGTTAGATAGATTAGGCTGCAACAGTGAGGTGAAAATTTAGTTAAGTTTAGTGAACCTACCCACCCTTTCCATTTTAAAATAAAATTGAAATATCTAAACGAAATTTTTAATTGAATAATATGGTACCACTCATTGAATTAAAGAATAAATCAATTTAAATAATTTTTAGCTAAAATGAATCAAGCAATTAATTTATATTAGAATTATTGAGTGTACCTATCTTATTTTTTTAACAACAAAAAAACATGAAATCCCATCAAAAACCTCTGCGATGCAAAAAACTATATAAATTTGTGAAATCAAAGTTGGCCAAGTAATATGGGAAACAATATTCATAATAAAATATATGAAGAAACTTTCTTATGAAGTATCAGAAATTTTAAAATAAATTTTGAAAAGCTATATGAGACATTATAAAACTTGGCGCGATTGAATGTTGCTTTTTAAAATGTATTTAATTTATGTAGGACACTTTATAAAGAAGTTTCTTTATGTATTTTATTATGAATATTTATGTCCAAATTACTAGGCTATCTTTGATTTCGAAACTTCATATAGTTTTACTTGTCACATTTTTTTCATTGCAGATGTTTTTGGTGGGATTATAATTATCTTGAAGAACTAATGTATCATAAATAATTATCCTCGTGAAGAGAAGCAAAGGTGTCTGAATGTAATGACCAAAGGAAAAGAAGAAGAAGAAGAACATTGTACTTACGAGCACCATGGGGTTGAGAAGAAGGGTTGCGTACGGAAGGGGAAAAGTAATGTCAGATCGTTACTCTCCGTGAATAGCGATTACTCATCGGAAGTGGTTTTAATTTGTAAACGACGACATTTTATTCATTTACCGCGCATCACGGGAGACGCGTTTATTACGTGACCGATGGCCACGCGGTGCTCATCATATAGGTAATGTAGGCTCGTATTATGGGTGCTATATGCTCCCTCATTCGAACAATGCACCCCCGTTGATTTCTACTGTACTTCCTACCAATGGAGGACAGACGTGCTACTTACCGATAGAATTATTACTCTAAGAATCATAGATCTCATCCGTATTTCTCATGCCTGCGGTGCTACACCTCCAATTCACTGATCTTCTTATTTTTAAAAACACGTCCTAATATCCTAACATCCCACCCTTACATCCTTAAAGCACTATTCATTAAATTATGTCAAAAAGAGAAATTATAAGTTTTTGCAGTTTGTGAGTAAAAAGATGCAACAAACACCGTTTCGAATCCACTGATTAAATGCAATTACATGCAAATTATAACTTTTTTTTCAAATACCACCCCCATATATCTGTTTTATAGAGTCCCAAAAAAATCTCATAAGCGAAAAATGGGGTTTTGCGATTTTTTTGCGCTAATTATGATTTTTGTTGCAATTTTTTGAATACAAATTGTTTTTTGTACATAAAATACTATTCTATACTAATAATTAGATGATTATGAATAATTTATTTTCATTTTTACCCATTTTTTATCGCTAGAGAGATTGATCAGCGACCTGGGGCGGAGCAGTGTTGTGGAACGAACGTGTTATTTAAATAAACAATAAAAGAATTCTAGCTCAATCTAAAAATCTATATCCCCTTCCCCACGCTTACCCTCAAAGCGACATGGCTCAATGGTATATCATAATAATAATTCTCTTAGAATAAAATTAGAAAGTCGACGATTTTCCAAATTTCTATACTTATTATCAACTTTTCAGTTAGAGCAAACTAACAATCAATATACACTTAACATCAATAATTATTCAAACAAATTATTATTATTCCTCAAAATATTTTCTTAAAATAATGTTTTTTATTTAATTAAGTTTATTTAAGTTATTTAATTAAGTTTTTGTATAATTGCGCTTTTTATCCACTTTTCAATTAGTGCGATGTAATAATTAATGCAATTAACCAAAAACAATTATTAAAACAATGGAGTATTGTTTATAGCTATAATTCCTGAGAGTAATGCTGGGGGCCTCAAGTTTTGCTTTGACTTTTAAGTTATGAACAAATCATAAATGAATATCAACAAGAATAATTTTTCTAATGGTATTTTATTTTTTGTAACTGAATTACTTTTTCTCGTTTGCCAATGTTTAAAAATATTAATTTAAACAAAAAGGCTACCTTACGCTAGAGATAAAAACAAAGAATGGAATAATTAGGAGCAGGTGGAAGAAGTATAAGGTCTGTGAATGATTTATGAAAATTTTGTCTTGAATTACAAGTTTATTGCAACGCGTACAAATTTTTTTGAAATTGCACATATTTGACTATTAGCATCTATTCTACTATATTTTTACTACTAGTCAGCGATTCAATCAAATATTTAATTGATTACAACAGATCACAAGACAAGATACTTACTGCAGTCAGGAAATTGCATCCGGTACTCTGTTACTCACTTGTAGTAAATATTGTTTCTAACTTTTAGTAAGAAGGGAATTAAAGTCAGATATCAATTGTACAAATATCTGTTTTATTTCAGAAAAACATTAGATAAAAAAGAAAGAGATTGTTTAAAAAACGATGGTCTCTAATGTTTATTTATTATTTGTTCACAACTAAAAAACCAAAGCAAAGTTGAAAATTTCAGAAAAAAACCACAACTTTCTAGAAATTATCTAGGAGAAGATAGTTTTAAACAATGATAATTTGATTAAACAATTAGGTTCATTAAATTGTATTAATGACTACCTCGATCTAAGTCAAAAGTGGACAAAATGTTGAATATTTCAGAAAAAACGCATCTACCTATTCGAAATAATTATCAACTCACTGAGTGAAAAGTGGACAAAAAGTTGAATATTTCAAAAAAAGCCTCAACTTCTAGCATTATTCGAAATTAATATTATCAAAAGGAATAATCAATTGTTTAAACAATTAGTTTTATTCATTTGAATTAATTATTATCTCACTCTAATTGAAAAATTATAAATAGGTTGAAAAATTTGGAAAAAATCGCGACTTTCTAACTCTATTCTAAGAGAAAAATGCTAAAAACAATAATAAATTGTTTAAAAAATGTATGTACAACATATAATTATTAGTAGAAAGTAGTATTTTATGTAATATAAACAATTTATTTTTTTTTTTAATCATAATTATCGCCAAAAAATAATAATTTGATTCACATTCTATATGATGGCTATTTGTCTTTTTTTCTTATAGGAAATACGACTTAAACTTCATATAGCTTACGGAACCTCTGAACTTAATTTTCTTCCAATGCATTAATTTTTTTGTAGATTTGATCAAATTTCCGGGCGATATGCATGGGACTCAACAAAAAAATATGCTCGCTTCTCATCGCGCACTGTGCGCGAGGCTCGCTTCGCTCGCGACTGTTGGTTCACGCGCATCTTGCTCTTCGCGCTTGATACTGTATTTACCTCGCGCTACACGGAAAAAAAAATTTCATTAAATTTTATAGAACTAGTCCTATAGTAGAGGATACGACGGGTAGTTTATTAAAAGTTAAAATCTTCTTGGTTTTACATTGCATCGAACTATTCTACAAAATTTAATACAGAGTTCTCTAAAATGCGAAAAACGTAGAGTAGTTCTAGAAAATCTAAAAGTCCAGCTAATATACAGTCTACATCGGAGAAGTCTCGAAACTATAGAGAACAGTTCTATAAAATCATGGCCGATTTTTAGCCTAAAAAAAATCTTTTTTATTATCATTATGCTTTAATATTTGTTCACATATTTAAGTACATAATTATTTACTATGACACAAACAATCACTACACAAATAATCGCACGCTATTAAAATTATTATTCGCTGTGGGCTCGAACCCCCTACCTACGCATTCGGAGCTCCTGAGAAAACCTCGCAGCTAACATAACTTGTAGCATAAAAAAAAAATCTAAAATATAAGCTACAGTTGTGAAGGGCTGACTGACAAATTTTTGTGATTTGAAAATTCTAGGTTAATGATTTCACAAATTTGAAATTTCTGGAGTTTTATATTTATAATATCAGTAATTTCAAGAATATCATATTTCGAAAATTTAGTTTAAAATTTAGGTCATTACAAATTTCGGGATCTTTAACATTTTTTAAATTTTGGAAACTTTAAATTTCGAACAAATTTTTAATCGCAAATTCTTTTTTGGTTATAAATTCTAGTAGGTTCAAGATTAATAAGATGTTATATAGCTATATAGAATAAGTTTATATAAGTTATATGAAATTAAAGGCTTGCATATTGCAAATAATTTTAAAAGTTGAATTCCCAATTCTATATTTTTTGAATCGATTAAATAAGATATGACATGGAAAAAGTTGAATCTATTTCAATTTTTAACGTTGAAAATTAAAATTTTAAGTTTTCCAATAACCGACACATCTACCCGGGTGCACCGCGGAACGTGCACCAGGTCGTTCAAGACGTCATCTACGAGAACTTTTTTAAAATCTAAATCGTGTCAATAGCTAAACTAACTACCATTAAGAAAATATGAGAGAAAACAAAGTTTTCGTATTTTTATTTCGGTCTTACGATACATTTAGAAAAAATTTAAAAAAGAAATCGAGTCAAAATTCCTTTTTATTGACGTTTCGGCCTCATCTGTGGGCCTTCATCAGAAAGAAACATCTTAGAGAATAATCGAACTCAATCATAAATATACGTCAAAGCGAATGACAACATTTTAAAATTTTGTAAAGTCAGATCATTCTGAAGTTTTAAAAATCACTATGAAGTTTGTAAAAAAACATCAGTTTGTTAGCTGTTTCACAGCATTTTAATTACAAAATATGAACCTTTTTTAACCTATTGGGAAAGTTCCTTGGACTTTATAGTTTCCCAATACTTTTTTTACAAACTTCATAATGATTTTTAAAACTTCAGAATGATATCTGACTTCACAAAATTTTAAAATGTTGTCATTTGCTTCGACGTATATTTATGATTGACTCCGATTATTCTTTAAGATGTTTGTATCGATGAAGGCCCACAGATGGGGCCAAAACGTCAATAAAAAGGAATTTTGACTCGATTTAGTTTTTCAATTTTTTCTAAATGGATCGTAAGACCGAAACAAAAATATGAAAACTTTATTTTCTCTCATATTTTCTTAATATAAAAAAACGATCGAAGGAAGCTTGACTTGATGATTTCTTTAGAAATCTTGAGGTTTATCTACCAAAATAACTACCAATGGTGAGTCGACGGTAGTTAATTTGATGTTTGAAACAATTCAAATTTCTAAAAAGTTCTCGTAGAATACGTGCTAAACTACCTGGTGCGCGACTCGGTGCACCCGGATCGTCGACTCAACACTTAATTATTTTGGATGTTGACACAATTTGAATTTTAAAGCAGTTTCGTAGAATACGTGCCAAACGACCTGGTGCACGTTCCGGTGCATCCTGATCGTCGACTCATCATTGGTAGTTATTTTGGCTATTGATACAATTTAGATTCTAAAAAAGTTCTCGTAGATGACGTCTTGAACGACCTGGTGCACGTTCCGGTGCACCCGGGTAGTGGATTTACCATTTAGAGATGTGTCGGTTATTGGCAAACTTAATATTTTAATTTTCAACGCGTGCTAATGTTCTCTAAGACTTGATTTTTTTTTTCACGCGGGAGCCATGCGGAAAAGTCGCTGCCTGCGCACAGTAGCGACTGCGCAGCTACATTTTAAAGAACTGAAGTCTATAGATCTTCGATTGAAGTAGTTCACAAACACTCAATACTTCGAATCGAATTTCTATGAGATTTTTCAACATTTTTTGAAGAATTTTTCTATACATTTGACTGGATTGAGGTATTTAAACCTTATAATTATGTGATTACAAACTTTCAATACCTCAATTGTGATTTCTACGAAAGTTTTCAGCATTCTTTCATGAATTTCTCTATATATTTTATTAAACTTTTTCAAATCGGAGTTCAATATAAAGTTTACAGAATTCTTGTAGAGTTATTCTAGGTTAGTTCTATATTAAATCCTGAAAGTTATACAGAATATAGAAAATTTGTTCAAGGTTCGCTCTCATCCCCGACTCTTGTAATACTTCAAGAAATTTTAATGAACTTTTTTTTCCGTGTACGCGCTCGGCCTTTGTATTTCCCCCACATTTGTACATAGACCTTTCAAAATTAAAGGTCAAATCATCAACAACTGCAATTTGGTGATTGTGAATTCTCTTTCGTTAAAGCTCTTTCGGCTTCAACGAATATATTCTCATCAGGCACCTGGGGCTTCGCACTTGATTTTGTCCAATTGGACAAAATGATGCAAAATAAAGTACGAAATGTATTTATTATGATTACTTTAATATTTGTTCCTGATTTTGTACTTAATTTTATCCTCAGCTACCGTAAAGATATTATATCATTTCATGTAAGAAGAAAATTTAGAAACACAATATTATCAAGTCAATCTGTGCAAAAATTCTATTTTTCAACAAAAAGACTCAAGAGACATTATGAATCCAAAATTCAGTTCTTTTGAAAAAACATATTCGAACAGCTCAATATATGAAAAAGAATTGCATAGAAAGGCCTCAAAATATGTTTCCAAAAAAACATTTTTATCGGCTCATTAGAGACAAGTATATAACTAGAGGAAAAAAGAGGGAGAGAATTGGAAAAGAGGCAACCAAGCCATCCTCACTCTCATTTCATTTCTCTTTCGCCGTCTTTTTTATACTACTTTTGGAAACCAACATGTTTCGAGACCACTTTAGATCTCCTCATCAGGGTATCATTTTATAGGATACTAAGAACATATTTACCTATCTTATGCTTAATATTAGTAATGTATGTATATATGAGACTGAAATTTCTTATCATACTGTTATTTACATTATTGAGAAAAGAGAAATGAAATGAGAGTGAGGATGGCTTGGTTGCCTCTTTTCCAATTCTCTCCCTCTTTTTTCCTCTAGTTATATACTTGTCTCTAATGAGCCGATAAAAATGTTTTTTTGGAAACATATTTTGAGGCCTTTCTATGCAATTCTTTTTCATATATTAAGCTGTTCGAATATGTTTTTTCTAAAGAACTGAATTTTGGATTCATAATGTCTCTGAGTCTTTTTGTTCAAAAGTAGAATTTTTGCACAGATTGACTTGATAATATTGTGTTTCTAAATTTTCTTCTTGAAAGATTTAACAAACAGAGACATTAAGCCATAGACCTTGATATTTATTCCTTTGGGTTCGGATTTGAATAGGTTTCTGAATAGGTTTCTGGGTCAACCCTCAAAAATATCATTTCAATAAATGTATATTATTACAATTCATAATATGCATTGATATTAAAAACAGACGTATTTTCCTTGTCTTGTTTTTATAATGGGAAAAAAGTGCGCATCCTATAGAAAAAAACAATTTTGTTATTATGTATTTTCTTGCAAATTGTGCCGTTTTTTCATACATTTAATTTGTTTATGTTCAATTATATTTTTTACGATTTGAACCAAAAATATGCATTCTAGCGTAAAGTGGTTCTAAGAAGAAAATTTGTAAATGTAATTCAGGCGAAAAATTTTCTTAGATAAAATATTGTAATTTTCTTAAATTTTCTTAGTTAATATATTGTAGCGTGTATCGTTTTTCCAAAAAGTTAATTTTATTTATTTCACAATTCTCTTTATTACAAAAGTTTATCACAAATTCGTAGATCTTTTTTCGTTGAACAAATTTTGTATATTCATCTTTTTTCGTGCCTTGCGTCGTTTTCCAAATTTTTTTTCTTGTTGTTAATGTTATTTTTCACGATTGAAACAAAAATTACGCATCTAACCAAAAGATAATTAATGAAAAATGTGTAGCTCTTTTCTAAGTGAACAACTTTTGTCTATTATTTTTTCTCGTGGTTAGTGTCGTTTGTCCAAAAATTTAATTTATTTTATTCTTAAATAACTTGTTTACAAATGAAACAAAAGCTACGCGTCCCATCAAAAAGTGATCAATAACAAATTTGTAGATCTGTTTTGATTGTACAATTTTTGTCTTCTCATCTCTTTTCGTATCTTGTATAATTTAATCGCAAGATCGAATTTTTGATTTTTCATTATTTTTTTGTGCGACAAAAATGTGAATTTCCCATTTTTTAAGAAATTAAAAAAAAAGTCTTATAACGATATTGTAGGGTGTTCAAAAGAAAAAAATTTTCTTCTCTTGTCTTTTTTTTCATATTGTGCGTTGTTTGGCTTAACATGTTAATTTTCGTTTGTTTTTTTTTAATTTTGTAAATACTATAACTCCAGTAATTTTCGTTTTATAAAAGAAAGTCATGGAAACAAATTGTTTATCTTTTTGAGTACTACGAACATCCGTACATAAAGTTTTTAAAATTGCAAAAAAGTGGTCTCAGAAATTTCGAAAAAGCGCTTACTTTTTGAATTTACATCCAAAATGGCTGATAATGAACTTGACCTTCATTTTAGAATACTTTAAAAGTATATACCAAAGCCTAATCCAATCTGTCAATTCTTTCGAAAGTTATCGTGCTAACAAAGTAAAAATCTACATGCATACATACACACATACATACACAAAAAGATGCATACTTAGTCATATACATTCGCGAAAACCTGTTCTTTGGATTCAGAATGTCTTAAGGCGTGGACACTTGACAAAAACGGAGAGGGTCAAATTTTACACAATTCCTTCTCTGATGAGAATGTAAAAATTGCCAATGCATTTTTGGACCACCCTACAGGTCGAAAATTTGATGTTTTTATGGACTTTATTTTGTTCCAATCTCTTAATTATCCAAAATACATGATTATGTCAGATAAGTATTTTTGGAAGCTTCTTTTGTATTGCCCATGTAGAAAATGCGATCGGAATTTGGAAGGGCCCCGGCTAGTTTTCCCCGTTTCTGGTCGGGCTCTAGTCGGGAAAAATAGGGAGGGCCAGACTAGTTCTGTAACGCTGTTTTAGCCAGGCACTATCTAGAACTTCTAGCGAGGTCCTAACAGGAATACCCTTCAACCGCCCGTCTAGACCCTCTCTGTTTTCCGGTACTCTCATTATTCAGCTGTGATATAAATATATGTGACAAACTGTTTTTCAAGAACAAAATGATTATTGTTATTATTTTCCACTGGGTCTCACATACACAGCACAAATTTAACCGTTTTCCTTATGTTTCACGTATTAACAAAAAAAATCGAACTTTATTTTAATCAATTTTGGTTATATTCACAAATCACATTCTGTATATATAATAAATAGAATTTAACAAAACTATTACTTGAACTATATTCAATAAAAATTTACGTAGTGTTATTTTCAATAAAAACACGTGTTTATAAGTGTTAAACGCACGGATGCTTCAGATGAAAATAAATTTCAGTTTGCTGTCATGTGTAGTTGAGGCAGCCATTCGCCTGTTTACTAAAACATGATTTAGTGCAAAAAAATTTCTGAAGATGGCACTGCATCATATATACTGCAGAACCATCTTCAGGAAATTTATCTGGGGTATGCTGTCTACCGCCCGACCAGTGCCTGACTAGAATTTTTTGGTTCTTTTATCTGAATCAGGAACCAACTAAAGCCCCACTCAAATACAAGATTAGGGCCTAACTAGAGGCACATAGTTTTTTCTAGTCATAAGGAATAAAAAATCTTAGCAGTGCCTTGAAGGGTACTGTTTAGAACTTACTGGTCCAGTTGTTCTAGTGAGATTCTGACTACTGCCCTAATTGAAATGGGGACAAATGGGGCAGTTTCTACATGGGTGGCTTTAATACGCTACAGCTAATTTTGATATTTCAGTTTTTTTTTAAAACAATTAAGTTAAAGAGCATTATGTAATTGTTGAATAACCTTTCACAGTAATAGTCAACAATATTACAAAACTTGTTTAAACATAATAAATAATGAGAGAAATGTTTGAATGTGAACTTCCGGCAAATTTTCAACCTTGATTCATATCTTTATTCCTCTGTTTAACGATACTGATTTTAAAACATTCTAATTACAAAAGAATATTTGTGGGCCTATCCCAAAGGTGTGAAACAAGTCAAGTAAAATTTCAAGAACTTTTCTTTGTCAATGTATAATTTCATTTCTAAAGTTTCGTTCCCTATAAATTACACACTCAAAGAAATTTTCTTTTGTGTCAGAAGGATGCTTTTTGACGCAAATTGTATTTGCTCTTAAATTCAAGGCCAAATAATTATATTTGTGCAAAAAAGATATTCAAGTGGCTCAAAACAAAAAAAAACAGGCACAAGAGGACGGTGCTTTCGTTTCCAGACAACTTTTTATCTGGGTGACATCCTAAGTTAAAAATTAATGAAATCGCATTATTTTAACAAAAATTCAAATTTGAATGGGCCAGATATCGGTTATACCCTGATCAATTTCCTATCGTTTTCAAAAAATCTCGAAAATAAGAAGGCGGAAATGAAATTACATAAATACATTGGCAGTCGGCGATTCGGGCATTCAGAGAATACCATTAGCCCTTAAAAGAATTGATATTATAATTTCGTATTATTGATGCAAATTCTGAACGTTGGTGTGGGAGAAATATATGCAATGGAAATAAAGAGAGCAGAAAACTGAAATTGAATTAAAAATCGAAGTAATAAATAATATTTATTATTGGTTCCATTTGCTTAATGATATATATGCGAATAAAATGAGAAGTAAAACAGGTTCGCCATTCCAAGCTTCTTTCGTGATTTCGATTGCCTTGCTTATATGTATACCATTGGCCGGGTTTGCGGAGGCAATAAATCGAGCCATTCAGACCAATGATTAATTAAATGTAATGACCACGCCGCCAGTGACCGATGACCAAACTAAGACAATGAGGGACTTATGTTCCTGGATTTCAAATAGATATCCTCATCACTCACATACAATGTAAGTTTCTCACTCATATATTTCACTTATACACAACACGATTTTAACTTCATCCAATAATTTGGTCATTTGAGAAAAATTCGATTAAGGGAATCTAATTTTATTTATTGACTGATATAATTTGTTAAATTCACGACCAATTTTTTTAGAATATTGGGAATACTGGTCTCGAACATTACGCCACTTGGTGCCAAAAATAAGAATTGGAAAGAGTAGGTATAGAATTTTAAGGATGCATATTAATTTCTGTCTAAAAGTGTTTTTACGATTGTTTTGTGGAGTTTAAACAAATTATTGAATAGTAAAAATAAATCCAAAGTAAAAAAAAGAATGTCCATCTAATATAGTGGAAAAACGCATTTCTTGTAAAAAATATTTATTTTAACAAAAACAATTATTTTACTATGTCATATAAGTTTAAATGCATTATATATAAGCTTATATGCTGGACCTTAATTTATTTGTGTAGCGTTAAATGTGTGTGTGTGTGTGTGGTTTATTCAAACTTATACAGTATATTGAAATTCACAATGAATAGGACAATAATTGTTGTTTTTGTTAGAAAAACATTTTTGTCGAACAATGTATTTTGCCACCATATACGATGTAAATTCCAGCTGAAACACTTTTTTATGACTTATTTTTAGTATGTAATAATGAATCTAACGTCCTAAAAAATCGTAAAAACACTTTTATGTACCTAAAATGCATCTTTCCAATTCAACGCAGTTTATAACCATTCTCAATACTTACTCTATAATAATTATTTTCATATAAGTCAACTGGACATAAGCAATCATAATACTATTTTTTTAAGGTTGAGAAACATTGTAGCATTAAATCTTCGGACTCTACATTGTACATTAATTCAAGTGTCAAAAAATGTACGAGGTCCACGTGAGTGACAGAAGGTAGATGGAAAGTATCGTTCAGGTGCACGTTTTCTTGTCACAGTAATGTGTACACCTTTATGAGAGTTATTAATTTTAAATAATCATCCACGAAGTGCATTATAGGTGTAATTAAGACTCGTTTTTTATAACAAGGAACTAATTAAATCTAGCTTGAATTAAGAACGCAGGTATAACTTTTTTATCACTCAAGAAACCAGGAGAAGATGTTTTATTTTTCACTCACTCGATGAGGAAGGGAGTAATGTGGGGAAGGGGGTGTAGATTTTTAGATTGATCTAAAATCCCCGTTTTATTCATTTAAATAATACGTTCGTTCCGCAACACTGCTCCAACCCAGGTTGCTGATCAATCTTTCTAGCGATCACCCCAAGAGAAGAGCCTCACTAAGTCATCACATGAAGCTCTCCACTCGGGCATATTAGTATCCAAGGTCTTTTGTTTCAGGCGTTATTCACTCCACTGACACTCTTTTTATAAACTATTTATCGCCACACTTTTCTGTCCTGGCATACCTCTCTATATAGTTTCCTTCACGTCCGTGCATTTTCTAATGCAAGCTCTTGTGTTTCTATGACTTCTTATATATGTCTCTTCGAATCATGGTCTCGTAACCATTCTTTCCGCGGTCTGCCTGTGGGCACACTGCCATTTACTTTACCTTGATAACTTGTTTCGTTAGTCTTTCATCTTCCATTCTCTCAACATGCCCAAACCATCTTAGCAAATTTCTCTCACATATGTCAACTAGTGTCTCTTCCACAAAACATTCTTATTATTTCCATTGTATGCATAAAGGAAGAACTGAAACTGTAAACACAGAAAAAACTGAGGTTTCTATTAGAACCAATTTTTGGTTCCAAAGGAGCTGCACATTTTACTTTGTAATTCAGATTAAATAATATTGCACTGGAAAAAAATTTAATGAAGAAACTAAAATTATGGACATCAAGCAATCTTGAAAGGAAGAGGGCGTACATGAAATATGACAGTTTTTTGGTTATTTTGAAAGTCCGACGTTTTCAACTGCGCATGTACCAAAAACGCGCGGTACTACTTAGAATTATATTATATACTCTTGCAATATTACGTTAATATTATTATTTTTTTTAAGAAGTGAGGTATTTCTGTTATTCAGTTTAATTTATTTTCTATAAAATACGAATTTTTTGTTAATATTTGTCAGTATCATTCTCCATAATACTTATTGATTTCAAATAGGCGCGCGCTTTTCGGCACCTGCGCAGTTGAATATATAAATAGTTATCTAGCGGATATCAACGAACTAAAAATGAACCCTGAAAAAGAGATCTATTGGAGTCTTAGTTCTAAATTATACCAAGTTTTACTTGAGCCGCAACATCACCGAACCCTCAGTTTTTTCTGTGTAAATTTTCGAGTAAATTTTACATTGATATATACTTGGAAGTAAAGTTTAAGGTTACTTTTAGTGCACATTTCTTCATTCTTTTCAGTGATTCAAAGAATTTTTTTGTCAAAAAAAGATCATTTCTTAGGAGACCAAGAAAAATGTCTAAGCAGTAATCTGCTTGATATTAAGGGCCAGGGTCTATATATATGCATTGTGCATATAACTATGGATACCGATATGTCAAGTGTGATGGTCACCTCCATCACGGTTCATTGCTCACGACCAATGCCACCATGATAAAGACATGTTGGCAGGGTGTGACAGTGCTTATTGAGCAATGTGTTATGCTATTATTATATTTTAGGTACTGGTATTCACCAGACATGTTCTATTCTCTCACGCTTGTTACATAAATCTTTCATTCATCCAAACGCCTTTTTTGTTTGGAAAACATTGCCGCCACGATTCACAATTTCAACCTTAGATGTTCTTTATGTTCTTAACATAAAATGTACTGCGATGTCTTCTTCGTTCTGTTCCGTATCTATTATATGTTATGACGAAAAAGAAAAAAACATAAGTGAATGTTTGTTGCAGGTAATTTTCAAGTTGATAAAGTTGAATTTTTTCTCATCGAAACAAAACAAGATTTAACAGAGCTGACATGGTAACCATTTCCCATATGGTGGGTAAATCTTAACACGTGAAGTTAATTTTTGTTGCAGGAAAAGATTATTTTGAAATCGCTGTAAAGATTAAATTTCGTTTTTTCTGTGGAGTAACAATTCAATTTTTGTTAATCAGTACATTTAAAGAAACATCTACTATAAAATTTTAATGATAAATTATCATTTTTCAGTGATCAATTAATCAGAAATGTTTACATTCATTAGGAAATAATATTTAATAAAATAGATATTAAATAGGTAAGAGACTTCCAACATGTGTTTTTTACTCATCTTTTTCCTTATAATTTCCTTGTCGCAATAATTCAATATTCATCTATACTTTGAAGAAATAAATATAAATTTATGGTAATTGTCTCTGGTAAACATGAAGAAAGATCTCTAAATTATTGCAAGGCGCCAGTAGAAGAAATTTGCAATTTAGGCAGTTTCAAGAGCGACGGATATGGATTAGCATAAAAATCATCGCTCGTATATTCTCAAACTTACCATTATCTATATTAGAAACATACCCTATTCAACTAATTCGTATATTATGGCTAAATAAATTTGATGTTCACAAATTTTTAACTCATGGTAATTTATTATATCGGCTATATATTGTAAATTTGATGGCTTATATTTGAAAGATCTTATCAAATATAAGCCATCAAATTTAAGAATTATCGTTACTCTGAAACAGTCAGTGTAAACATTTATTTACACTTTTATATGCTTTTCTTTTGTGTGTGATTAATTCACTTAAGATAGTCAGCTATATATCAGTATTAGCATTTTTATCCATAACTTTAAGATCAAAAACTAAACCGGTTGACTGTGTAACACATATAAATACAATTCAATTTATTTTAATTCCCAAATGAAAATTTATCAGTTACTTTTCCGCTTCAATTACAGAAAATATAACACCAAGAGTGACTGATATAGACAAAAAAAATTTTCTCAATAAATTAGGATACTATTTATTTACAAATCTTTTATTTCTGATAAACAAATTAGAATTAATGATACAGCATTACGGAAAAGTTGTATAGTGTCGGAAATGTATTTACAACGCTCCTCTGTACAAAGAATTCTTAAATCTTCAAATTTCTGGAATTAGGGACGGCACAACTTTTGTTTCAGGCTTAAGTTGGGGAATCCCCAAATCCTTATTACCTACGATGCCCCAAACCGTAGCTGACATTGAAATATGACCATTGAGAAATAGATAGTATAAAAATATAACTTTTGTTGTTATAGAGACAACCAAATGTTTAGCATATTAAATCATTTTTTCATTCAATTCATTTTTCATAATCTCCCTCTGTTCAAAATTTAAATTATAACTACTGCACAGAATAATGTAACTAATGTAAAATATTTTTTGAAATGCATATCTTTATTCTTGGTATTAGACAATTAGACCATGAGAGTTAATTATCATTGTTTCATTTTGCTAATTAGTATTAAACAAATAACCATATACATATTTTATTTTATTGTTTTAGTCATACTTTTTCGAATAAATTTTAATAATCAATGGAATCATTATCATGTCAATCATTATAATTTTATACACATTCTCATTTTTTTAAAATAACTTAACTAGTCAAAAAAATTTCAATGAAGATTATTGATATTTTGAAGAAACCCCATGACTTTGTTTGACAGTAGAAGCGCAGTGGTCAAGCAGTAGGTCAAATATTTGGGATATTGGGGTCTGACTTCTTAACGACAAATAAACATCTTCAGACACAGGATGCTAAACTCATTAAATTGAGAATCTCTATGGGCAAGGGGTTTGTTCCTCTCTTCTCTATATTCACAATGCCTAATGGCATTCTAAGAAATTAGGATGAATCTTTCTTTTCAGCTTTAAACACAGGTAAATTAGTCAACTAAGTCTATGTCTGTTTGAAAGGACCAGGTGCGTTAACCTGGTAAGCCCAGGTTATAATTTATCTTATTTCAGTGGATAATCTGACAATTTGTCCAAAAGCATAGGCGTGGAAATCTTCATTAGAATAGTAGTAATAAAATCACCCTTCTACAGTTATTAAGATATGTTGACATAGGTCTTCAAATGTTGACCTGTATCTTAACAATATTCTGGTCAGGTAATAAAATATTATGGATCTTTTCAAGAAAACTAAACACCTCTCATTATCAATATGACTACAGCTCTCGACATCAATTATAAGAATATAATGGGCTAATACTTGTTGAAATATACAAATTGAAGAAAGCATGCCTCAAAAATGTAGACCTGGGCGATTTCTGGAATTGCATGCCGCTATGACGCTACTACTCGGAAGATCACCGAACACCTTCTGAAACAAAAAACACAAGACTTCACACAGCAAAGGACTCCTTTGGTGGTTGGGCGTTCTTTAGGCGTATCTTGATCATGCGCTTTTCGATTGGCCCCGCCTGATGTTCGAACAACGGGTTCCAATGGCCAGTGAAGCATTCCCAGCCAATGGACACTTGGTATCCTAGAGAAACATGTTCAAATGGAAGGGGAGTCTCACCTAAAGGTAGCACCATAAGTCTCAAAGTGGGGATGAGGGCGGTCCTAAGGGTCCTCTCCCCAAACATTCCAGAGTTGCCCCGCGGCGACCGATCGTACTCGCAACTCAGTCCCGCTGTGAACGCAGCAAGGAACGCCACGGATTTTCTCCCTGCTGCTGCAGTGCACGTGGTACAGCTCTAGCATATTATTTCTCTTTAAAACCCGGAAACTCGTCATCGCGAATTTTTCACTTTATCGGGAAAGTATAACACATTATCAAAACACTACTTCACAGTTGTTATAAAAATTCCGAGCGTTTTGTTGAAAACTTTAGAAGTCCAATAATCGCCCTGTGGATTTAAATCATCGGACAGTTTAGAGATAAGTCCCCTTCGAATCTAGACATCATTCGTGAATGTATCTGCAATTGTGATCATAACTAGAAAATGGATTGGTGCTAAAAGCCAGTGAAAAGTGAGTGACTATCAGTGAGTTTTGAAGATCGAGTGCAGAACACTAATTAGGAATGAGAGGAGCCTCCACTCTGTGAGATGAGGACTATCTTGTAGATCTAGTAGTCTAGCTCTAATAATTATAGAAGGTCAGTTCTGACAAGGGTACAGCCACAGTGAGTAAGGCTGGATCTCCTCAGCTAGCCTGAAAGAAACAGACTCAGAATGATGAACTCTTTTTTGGACGGTGTGCCCCCACACCCCCATCATTTGGCTTCTCTTGGTATTAAACTTTCCCCTGGCGGGAGTTCCTGTGGATCCGTAGATGGAAATAACGGAGTTCAACCATCCCCTGGCGATGCTCCATCTCAACAGCATCACCACTTCCACCCCCAGGGTTATCCCCCTCACCACCCTCACCATGGATCCCACATGGCACCTCATATGGGCCACCACATGAGCCACCATCCGGGATATGCAGCGCGGGATTTCCTTCTCCGACGGGAGCACGAGTTCAATGCGACGGCAAACCCAACAACTCCCGAGAGTGGATTGGGACTCTTTCCATCCCTGCATCACGACGGAACTGCTGGTGGTATGCAGCAGTTTCCTCATCACCCTGGTCAACATCCCTTATCTGCCGCAAGTCATTATCCAGGACATTACCCTCAAGACAGCAGATTACCACCACCTCATCATCAGTACTTAGGAGGGCCTCATCTGACGCCATCCATGCACCATCAGCAACACCCATCAGTTAACCATCCAAGTCATCATCCTCATGGGGCCTTTTTGAGGTACATGAGAACTGGTGGAACTACAGGTGGTGGTCAGAGACAGGAGATGCCATGTATGTGGGTTGACCATGACACCCCAGCATCCGGAAGGAAGATATGTGGAAAAGTTTTCAACTCACTTCATGACATCGTGACACATCTGACAGTTGAGCACGTGGGAGGACCCGAGTGCACGACGCACGCGTGTTTCTGGCAGGGTTGTTCCAGAAATGGCAGGGCCTTCAAGGCCAAGTACAAGCTCGTCAATCACATTCGGGTGCACACGGGTGAAAAACCGTTTCCTTGTCCTTTCCCCGGATGCGGAAAGGTCTTCGCCAGGTCGGAGAATTTGAAAATCCACAAAAGAACACATACTGGTGAGTTTCTTTGTTGTTGCTTCTTAAGTTAGGACGTTAGGTGGATGATGATTATTTGGTAGTGTAAGGTATTCGCAATATATTAATTCGTATCAATCATGAATGACTTTTATCAAATACAAAGTAGCTTTGAAATATTCTTTCACTTCTATATTCTGTCGATTTGATCAATAAATTTTCATTTTGAATAGAAAAGAATATACTTCTAAGAAAATTGTAAAAAAAAAAAAATAAGTTGTTGAACTCTATTTCAGAAGATATTTTCAAAAACTATATTATGTGTATAACTGAAATTACAAATACAATAATACATTCATGAATATTAAATATTCCAAAAAACGTAGAATGTCATCGTTTAGTCGAGAAATATATGTATAAAGTAAACATGCTAAGCTAGACTCTGATTACTTCATCAGCATTGATTCTCATGTAAGATTTTACTCTTTTGGATTTACATGACAATATCATGTCACTTGTGAATTCTGAGTATAATTTAATACAATCAAGATGTCTTATTTTGTAATAACGTGCATCTATAAATCATGCATCGTTCCATCCATTTGAAATATATTATTGTTGAAATGACTTTAAGAATTATAATAATGATCTGTAAATTTATATACGATACATCAAGACCAGCTAGCATATAGTTTACTTATCGGTGCAACACTCAATTACAAGACGATAATGAATCTCTTCCTAATCGAAATTCATGTTCCAAGGAAATACTGACACTTCTTTATCGTTTGTCTTCTCAAAGAAAGAGAAAAGAAGTATCGAAAGCTACCTCATTACGAGACCCTTTTCTTGGCGGCCAATAATAAACTCGGTCGGATTATAGTCCTTTTTCTTGAAACGTTCCAGGTTTCAATGTCGTAAATCATGTACGGCTCTTCTCCGCATAAAGGCAAGGCATAGGCATTCGAATTATCTGAACCACGTATCTGATTTCGTGATTCCACCGAGATCTGTATCTCCAATCTTATTTATTCCTCGTCTAGCAAATGAGTAGTAAAACATTTATGACTGTCTCTTTCATTTCTGGTTAAATTAAACTGTCTTCGGGGAAAAAGCCTTGTTGAGACGACAGAAAGGTGTTAATATGTAAATTGCAGGACTAATTTATGATCGAATTTATCCCCTTCGCAACATATCGATAGAAAAAGTATTTATCATCGAGCAATATTAAATTTCGTTTCCAAAAGGTGAAACTTTCATAACTTTTTTTTATTGAAGGATCATTCAGTTAGTAAGATTCCTGAAGAAATATTCAAGATGCGATAAATGTGCAGGACATTTGTCACAAATCAAAATATCTAGAGACAGACTTTTAAATTGTATTTTATGTTAACGGCGTCCATCCTCAGACGGACCCAAAGGTTCATCAGTGAACCTCGGGATTCCAACCTCGCAACCACGAGTCAAATGTACACATAAACGAATAGCGTCTGCTATTCGCAAGTGTCTTTTGTGCAAATCGTTTGGTCTCTCGAATGCACCAATGAAAACCAAACGAGGTTGAGAGCAGGCAGTTTTCATTAGTCGGGTGTAAATAAAAAATACTCGTCGCCTTCTATATCCTTTTTCGACCTTTTCCCTTTCACCTGCCCACCCCCTATTTTCTGATACCCTCCCACGGTTCGGTTAGCACCCCGCCCCCGGCGCCACGAGCTTCTCTCAATATAATCAACCGCCTCTTTACGATGACAAGAATTTCGGGACGCAATTAAGAAATTACCGGACCATATATCGTAGCTTTTTATGCCTTTGGCGTGGACATTGTATTTACATATTTATACCAGGCGTTGGCACGATGCATGGGAATTCTATGGGGCGACCGCCCGACGGCTCCTCTACGCTCAGTCGTCCTAACGGCTTGTTCTGGCCACTTCTTCCTCGAACTTACACCCGTTACCTGCTTAATTACGTGTTTCTCATCTTGCTTTTCGATTCGAGGGAAAAATATCGCCCTGAAATCATCCGTTAGGAATGAAAAATTTTTCTCACAGTACCCCTGAAAGGTGTGCCACCACAGAAAAACTTCAAGCTTTTTGATATTATAAAATTTGATAGAAGCGCTACAAACAGTTGAAAACTACATATTGACTACTGCATTAACAATCACAGGCGCAATCACAACTCTTGATGTAGTTGTCAACAAAAAAAGGTTAGGGTTTCTCTGTGACTCTATTTAATATTAAAATGAAAATAATTTTTCAATTCTATAGGTCATATAGTCTGTTTTTGAGCATTTTGAAATCGTTTTACTGTATATGTTACTTTCATACTGCAGTTTGCTCTTCGAAAACACTTACCTTTTTATATTTATTTACTAATAAAAAAGAGACAGTTGTCTATTTTTGTTCATGGAACAACGCCACGAATAGATCAGAATAAATCCATAACGTATAAAAAATATACAAACGCCCACCATGTACGTTCTCTATGGGAGAAAGAGGGTGGGGTACGGATTTGGATTCTGAGCTCCCCTTTCTGTTACCCCATAATAATAAAACCCCTTTACCAGTACATTGAAGCATACATGTATGAGAGGCGACGAAGCTACGGTACTCATTCAGAAGCACCATAGATTTAAATTGACGTTTTCGAAAACACACAAACACTTCTTCACAACTGGTTTGTGCTTTGTCTCTGGATTTCGTTCTGTATTCAACATTGACTCTGCTCTTTACTTTCTTATGGTACTCGTGTTCAGTTCAACTAGAACCGTCGTGAATGCCACTGCACTTATATGCACATGCTTTAATAGGTGTGAAATATTGTGCAGAATTTGTATTGTGTCTAAATATTAATTTGGGGGTACAATTTTTTTGTATAAACACCGTATTGCCTTTGCTAGATTAGATAATTATTTTGTGAAATAAAACTTTTTCATCGAGATAATTACTTATCGTATAAGTCTTGTATTATAAAGTACTAAAATTTTAAGCAGGGTGGTCCTCAAAAATAAAAAATTGTTTTGCTTGCTTACCTCCTATGTTCTATTATTTTGTGTAGAAATCATTGCGCAATTTTGTATTAATTAAAAGCAAAATGTTTAATCCGTGGTCCAAGGCCTTTCAACGCTGAAAAATGTTAATTTTTTGTATGTAAAATTAAAAATGTCCTTCAAAACAAAATAAGCTAGAGGACAATGCTTTTGTTTCAAGATAACTTTTTCTCTGAGTGTAAGATATTTTCAGCCTAAAATGATTAAAAATTATCTTTTACAAGTTAAAATGTATGCAAGTGGTAGGAAACTACCCTTCAACTTTTGAAAACTATCCGTTAGTTCACAGAAATGTCTTCACATAGCTTCTCATAAAAAATTCCTAGGATGACTCTAGAAATATTGTTTCAATATTTTTTTAAAATAATTTGGAGGCAATTTTCATTTTGGGTCTTCAAATCAACCTTATTCAAAAAAGGGGGGTAAAATACCGTCTTCTTGTAAAAAGTGTATCTGTTTTACTAGTATGTCAGGAAATGGGGACTTATTGAGAAAATAATATCACCTCCAAAAGAGCTGCAATAAAATGTACCCGGGTAGAAAATTATCAGGGAACTATTCGAGGCCAGGATACACCGTCTAGAGCCATAATGTGGCGCTGTTAAGACATTTCTATTATGGCGCTTAGTAGAAGTGAAATGGTTTTGCATGGTCAAAAGCTAGTTTGAACAAGCTAATCTAGCACTAGCCTGGTCGATCCAATCTAGCGCTAGTCAATCGGTCTTGTCAAAATCTATTTTACACGGTGAACGTTAAAAATTATTGCAAGGATTGAGAAACAAAATTTTGATACTTTTAAAAACCATGGTAATTTTTGGAAAGGCTTGGTCATGATGGGCTAGCCAGCATCCGATTAGGACCCGAAAAGACCATACAGATTAGATTTCCCCAATAATTTTCTACACGAAGAACTTTCATCGATAGTTCCATGTTTTATGCGATTTCCCTACATATAAGATTTGAACTACAACAAAAAAAGAAATTCCAGTTTCTAATGTGTTATATTTTGTTTCTTTTATTTTTGGACGCAACTCTTAAGACACTTAGATTGATATAAAAATCTGCATCACATCTGAAAATTAAAAAAAAAAACATGGAAATATGTGTTCCTTATGTGTAAAAATGAAATCAACGAATTTTTATTTCACAAAATGATTTTTTATTCTAAGATGCCTTATCGATTTATTTGAAAATTTCATTGATTTATGTAAAATTTATTTTTAACTATCTCAACAGTTGCGTCTAAAAATTAAAATGAAAGAGAGTATAGGACTGTCTACCCTTTATAGAGGGTTGTTTTTGGCTTCGAAGGATAGTACTTTAGTTAACAATTTTTCTATTAAGGGGGGTTCAAAGGATGAAGCCCGGATCTCAAGAAATATTTAAACAATATGTCTGAAGTCATCCTAGGGCTTTTTTCAATGAAAAATTATGTGAACTGTGAAAAAATCAAAACATGAATATAAAACGGGTAACTTTTAAAAGTGTAAGGTTATTTTTCTGTCACTGGGGTATTTTCCTTTTTAAGGCAAGTATACTGAATAAAATTAGAGTAACATTATTTATAATTTCAACCCCCCCCCCCCTCATAGGAGGTGTTTTTTTCTCTTTTAAGGGTAATATTCTGAATAAAATTATGGTATAATTATTTGTCGTTTGTCATGTTTATAAAAAACACTTTTCAGCGTTTAAACTGTTGAAAGGCTTTGGATCAGTTAAACATTTTTTTATTTTATAAAAAATTACAAAATTATTTTTGCACCAGATGAAGAAAAATAGGCGGGACAACCTAATGTTGAGTGTAAGAAATTTGTCTTGTATTCAATTTTCGCTTTCTTTTGATTAATGAATGAAACTTTACTAAGAATCAGTAACTATAATATTCAATGTAGTTTATGTAGTATTTTCTACTGACTTCCCAGTCAACAAATTAACTGAAATTATTTCAATAACCACAAAGTCTATAAATATCTGACATGAACGAATTTTCACAACATGATTTTAATGTTACATGAATCCGATGAAATTCTATTTTAAAATGCAGATTGGAACATTTAAATGTGTTTAAAATTTGAATTATTTTTGCAATATATTCTTATAAACAATGTTTGGTCGCCTAGAATTTGAAAAATTTATATATTATATTACGAAACCATTTTTCTAATAGACTAAAAAAATAAAAACAACGCTTTATTGTACAAATAGCAGGGTATGTTTTACATATGTTGCTGAATAAATGAGCGAATAAGTAACAAATCACTGATTTATCAAGGAACTAACTAATTACTATTTCAAACCGCGATTTTTTCACTGATACAGACTTAGAGAGTAATTCTTCCTCCATGAAACAATTTCAATTAGAAAAGAAAGTTTTCTAAAACTTTGGGAATTAAAAATGATATGTAATAAAAATATAATAATAAAATTCGCGGATAACGATGAACGGTTAATTAGGAATTAAGTATCTGATGAAAAAAGGTTTATTACAATGTGGAAGGTAGAGATAAAAAATTTGTTTGAAGGAAAAAATGAAAATAATTGTAAAGGGTTACTTCAGATTTGAATTAGCGAATTCAGCAGTACAAAATGGCGTTTTATCTCATCCCGTACTCCTTTTGCATTCAAAACTGTAGCGCTGAGTCTCTTATTATCAACTCAACAATCTCCCTCACTGCATTTGTTTTTCTTTTTCCTTTATTCTTCTCGGACGCTTATCCCCGCACTCACTGTCCGGACGTTAAAAAATCGCTGTTTTAATCCGCAGATGCATGTGTGTAGCCATTAGGCTAAATCGATACGTGCATTATGAAGCAGGAAAGGCTCAAGGGAAAAATGTAACACGTTACCGATCTATCGCATGTGCACGCGAGCACAAGCCTCATTGGTTGATCTCACAATGGGATTCCCCCTCGGCGTGTCTACTATTGGTCCGGATTTTCTGAGGGTTAAGCACATAGAATAGGGGGATGATACGGGATGAGTTCACGAGGGGTGTTAGAATAAGCGTTAAGTAGGGGTGAACTTGCCGGGGCGAATCTGCCAAACTAGTAAATGGCTACTTTTTTAAACTCGACAGACGCTTAGACAAAATTAAAATTGAAAACTCAAGCTTTGTCTAATTTAAAATAATGTATTCGATATAAAAAATTTTAATTTCCGTCTTGCTTTGATCTTATAATTATTTGTCTTATTGACCTGTGCAACTGCAATATTCTTAATAAAATAATTGTCATGAGTTAATAAATGTTTTTACATTGAACTCATTTAATTTGAAACTTGAAATTTAGCCTAAATTTTTGAATTGAAAATTAATTTGGTCAACTCTACGGAGAATTTATGTTTTGAAATGGACTTTATCCAGGGTGGTAATGTGAAGGGTTTTGCATTCGACCAAACACGATGTGCAACACCAGAGTCAATTTATGATTTACTTTATATACGCGTTTCAGAGCTCTAGAAAGGTAGTAGAGTGGCAATTATTTTCGAGGTTGCTCTTCGAGTCGCCTTTTATATATTTTTTTATCGTGTAGACGTAAAATGCGAAAGCAATATGGCGTCGAGTGGTGGCTCGTGTCTGCAACGCGGGGCGCCAAGTATACGAACGTCGTCTCGTGCTCTCGAAGAGAGAAAACGGCGAGAAATATTGGAGAAGGACTCTGTGAGAAGAATAATGACGCAAAGCGACCCGTAGCGAGAAACAATATTTGTTCGACCCCTTGGCCCTTCGATTTCGACACCAATTTTTCGCTTCACTTCAACATCCTCAATCCTAATTTCCTCCAAACCACAAAAGCTTCATTCTTTTTTTCAGTTGTACTGCAATTTACAGTAATTTCCAATCAGGAATTAAGGGTCTTTAGTTTGATGACGGTAGTAACTTTTTCAGAGTCTGAGTTAATACGTTTTGCTCAGCTCTTATCTTGAGGGTGCCAAAGAAAAGACACTGAGTATAGTTCTTATCAGAATTCATCCTCCGTTAGTTTGGTCGCGCGGAAGTCGGAAGAGCCCTTTAAACGAAGGACTGGAACTTAATCTTCACTTCTGCCTTCTCGCTCTGTTTTTCGTTCCCATTCGCTCTTTCTCTCAAAGCTCGGGGCTAAAACACTTATCTCACTTGAAACTGATTTAGACAGAAAGATTTGTTGCAAAAGCCGGCCTGCCGACAGTGGGGCCGAATCGTTCGGGGCCTGAGGCGACCACCACCTTAACTCAACTAAAGTCTAAAGTCTTAACCATCTTTGACCACATGGTCGGCATCGAAGATGCAACGCTGACAAACGTTACGGTTACGCCCTCGACCTGCCAATATCTCCGTTACGGTCAATTTAGGTTAAATAAAGCAGCACTCTTAACGTGCTATTAACTTCAGCCCTCTGTGAAGGGAAATAGAAATGTTACAGGAAGAGATTCGTACTCCTGACACTTGATTTACTACTCCGCATTTTACCTTCTATGTTTTACACTTATGCAAATTTTATTTCCTTTCAAGACAAATAATTCAGTGAGAAAACTGAAGCATTTTCAAATTTAAATCAAGATTGTTTAGTTCATTTTGAAAAGATAAATAATCCATATACCTATCTCCCATAAAAAATAAATAATCTTCGAAAAGCTAACCCGAAATGAATATTGACATAGCTAATGGGCAGTGGCACAATATCGACTTTGACGGACGTGCAAATGATAATTGAAGTGACAGTGCGGACGCCATATTGAAAATCGAAACCGTCGTAATTGACTAAGAGCACGTTATTGGCTTCTGTGAAAACAAGAATACGACACGTTAATTGTTTTTCAAGTCTTGCCTTGATTAGCTCTATGTCTTTCCTGTTTCTCATGCAGCTGAGAAAATAACATGACAACCCATTCAGCTTCCCGCCTCAGAATCATTTGCTTTGAAACATGATAGTATAATTGAAGCAAATAATTTTAAACATTTTTATACTTTTATATAAAACTTCAATCAATTTTACGAATTTGTATGTACCTTTCACTCTTAAAAATGAAATTTGCTGATTTTCTTGACTCTATAATAAAGTGTCTTATTCATAGAATATTTAGGATAAGGTTTTCGGGGGCGTAAACGTTGCGAATTCTTAGTGAAAAAATCGAATGCTTCTGGTTCTCGTCGCTGATACATTACGTACGTTCAGCAAGAAAACAACGCAGAATAAACTTCCACTTTTACTTCTTCTCAGAGAAGGAAAGAAGGTGTCTAACGCTCAACGCTCAGCTGTAAAATAGTACCGAGAATTAAGTGTTCCTAAAAGACTGTATATTATTCTCTACGTAGGCAGGCGTTTACCAAGAGATGTTATATGAGTATGAAAAAAGTACAGCAGATCGCCCTTGAATCTTGAAAATGGATAGAAACGAGGAGAGGAAGAGATACGAAAAATATCTTCGGGACATTTTTCCTTCCTGGAACAAGTTGGCCATTTTTTTTCCGAGTGCAAAGTGCGCTGGCTGAACTTTTTCTGTTTTTATAAAACCAACTCTGCCCTCTAGTTTTGCGAACGATAAATTTCTGGGGCTCCATATTGTCCTCTCATTCTCTCCATTCTCATCTACTTGCGAACTTATTCCCATATATAATTTAGAAGAGGAACTCGTTAAGTCCGTATATGCAAATGGTCGAAAGTGTCGCCAATATTGTTCGTCCAACCAACTTTCTTCGCTCCTTCTTCCTGTCTTGAACACAATGTGCATCAGAAAATTTGCATTTGAAAATTCGCATAAATAAATAAACATACGTATTAAAGAACAATACGTTACAGTTAATATATCTAGCTGTGATCACTCAAATCTTACAAAATACTTCCATTCAATTATTGTCTAATTCGAAATAGAAAATTCTTCAAGTTGAATAATTTAAAATTGAAAACGTTCAAAATTAAAAAATTTCAGATAGTATAATTTAACATTAAAAGTCTTGTTATGGGTGATTGCCGAACAGTTAACTACTTTAAGTCCCAGTCCCTTTCTACTTTTCCTTTGAATAATATATTTTTTCTAAAATTAACTCAGAAAATTACTCATGTTTGTATAACAAAGCACAATTGAGTAATTTTCAAAATTTTAGACGACTTCGTTTAGAAATTGTAATTACATTTTTTAAATATTTGTGATTCACATATATTACATATAATTTATATTGAGCTGAGAAAAATCAAAATCAAAAATAGATTTCAATATTTTACAGCTGAGGATGTTAAAAATCACTTCAAAGTCTGTTCTAAAAGTTTTTTTTCTGGCAAAACCTGAAAACAAATTGTTCAAACTATTCTTAGTTCGGGCCAAAATTGTTAATTGTATACTTACGAAGATTTCAGTACAGTTAAAAATTTATTTATCAACGCGTGTCAAATGCATATCTATTACGAATACATTCCTTGATGTTAGTTTTATATTTTCATACTCTTTTGTGTTACCTCAATTATAAAAATATGTATTTGAGTGGTTTGCCATTTTTTTAATTTTCAAAAATCTCATTGTCTAAAATAGTCAACTTTTTGGCAATCTTTATACAGTTTTTAGATTAGATTGAAATATTCATAATGATTGGGTTTCTGATTTAACGCTTCTAAAATTATAAAAAGTAAAAAAGTAGAATATGAAACTGAAAGTCTTAATAGTTACGCAATTTCAAACTCCATTGGTTCAAATTTAAATAATTTTTTATTCATAGTCTGTGGAATTGAACATTAACAAGTTTAAGGGCCTTAAGGCTTTTAATATTATAAAATTGAAGCCTTTTAATAATAAATTATTAAAGTCTGCTAAATTGAAAAATTCTGAAGAAACATTAAAAGGAACAAAAATTGTAGCCTTAGAGAAAAAGGAATTAATTTTTCAAATTCATGTCTTAAAAATAGGGATTGAAAATTAAATTATTCTTTATTTTAAAATGCACCGACTTGACCATTTCAAACTTCATAGCATCAAAATTAAAAAACAAATTAAAGAGCTTAAAATTGTGCAATTTGAAATTGAAATCACATCAATTTCTTTCATTTATATTATATTAATTCTCTATCTAATTTTTATAATAATTGTAAATATTTAAGAATGAGATGGATTGCCTTGACAGAGATTGCATTTTTTAAAATAACGATCTTCAGAAAATTTACTTCATTTTGTCCATTAATTTGTCATTCAATTTCAACTGGGGACAAATTGCAGTATCCGGGTGAACCCGGGTATTGAAAAAAGAAAGACTGATATACTTCCTCCCACGAAATTTCATCGATCCATAAACTACTGATGATATACATTATAGTATTATACAGTCGACAGTGAAGATAACGAGACGAATTGTATGAGACCTCAAGTTCTTCTCCTCGATGGCAAACAATGCTCCTGGTGTATATATAGGCCATAGGGTAACCGTAGACGGGCTAAATCATTTTAAGTTTCGACCTCGCTGCCACAGAGCGGTAGCTCCCTGGCCTTTCCCTCCTTTTCACCCTCTTTCCACTCAGACTCCTTTTCTCACTTTATTTCTTTCTTTCTTTTGGGTTAAAGCACAATGATGATCATCGAGAAAATATCAAGTGTCCGTAACATTATACTTTCGGGACGTTTAAATGCCACTGGTACGTGTCATCCATACATCCCTAAGCATGCTTGCGTGTATCAAACATTTGAATGATCCCTTTCTCCATTCATGGGCGCCACTTGTGTTTTGGAGATTGAAGGAAATTTCTGAACAATTTTGTTCTAATTAGGTTTTTTTATTTTTTAATTAAAATTATACTTAAAAAAGTGACTCGTCGTCTATTTTTGTAGGAATGTAGGGTAACCCCAGGAGAATACAGTTTTCGTCCAGTGACGTAATCAAAAAATGTTATCGTGATCTCGAAAGGGCATAACTAAGTCGGATACGTGCCCCCGGGCGAACTTGACTACAGCGAATCTCTCCCTGCATTTGCCCATACTAACGACCTATGTAAATGTTCTATCCGTTATCCTTGTCTCTTATCATTTTATCCTCCTTCTCCACCGTGGTTCCACAGTTCTTCCAGGGAGAAAGGGTACGAGGTCCGACATTCCAGAGCCCGGTCTCGACCCGCGACCCCCGACCCTCGCCCCCTAAATCATCCACCGCAGCTAGCCCGCAATTTCGTTTTGTTTTCTCTGCTGTTCTCCTTTTTTCTTTCCACTTTTTTCCTCTTTCTCTTTTCCGTCTCTTATTCGCCCTCTCTTCCTTCATATACCTCGTAAGGAGACAACCGCTTCCACCTCAAGACTGATAGAAATGTGTGGGAACAAAAATTTCGCGAGATGTGACAGGAACCAGGAGAAAGCTTAATTTTAGTGTGGATGCCATTGCTTCTATTTGCGCTATCTATCTTTAGACTCCTCTTACGAAATTCGCCAATAAAAATAAATTCTGTTTAAAGGTACTTTCGAACATCGTATACACATTTTTACTGGCCATCTGGATGAACGCCAGATAAAAAAACTAATCTGGCTCGTAGAGTGATATCGTTAGAAATTCAGAGAAGGAACCGAAAATTATTTTTTTTGCAATAAACACTGTATCATGAAAATTAAGCAAATATCTAAACTTAATATTTACAAAGTAAAGGCTGCACTACTACTCGAAAAATGCAATTCATTCCATTAATTAAACAAAAAAGGACTGCATTCTTATTTGATTTGAACAATTGAACCCTTTCGAGTTTCGGCCCTAAAGTCCAAAGGTATATGAACCAAAACTCTTGTCCCACGGGACTGGCTGTCAAAATCATTGGATATCTCGACTCTGTTTGACGCCATGGCACGAAGAAGGGCCGCGTATTGTAATTTAATTTCGTAACCCGATATCTTGGCTTTGTACGAAAAAATTATTAGGGTCCCGTAGACGTTATAATTTTCGCCTGAGAAATATCCCAACCCAGACCAAATTTGAACTCTGCTTAAAATAAGGCCTGTATGGAAGTGACATTTTTTGCACTTTTTGTGCATCTTTATATGTATGTGAAACTCCAACCGATTTCCTAATCATATTCTTTTGTGTTTCTCCGCCATATACTCTTTATTGAAAAAAAGGCGTTCAAACACACAATTCATTCAAAAATGAAATTAAAATAAACCAGCAAAAAGACACATCAATTAGATACATTCCATTCATCTATAAAAGTCATAAATATCGTTCATTTCATGAAATTATCTTCTGGATTATAGAAATTGAAATAAATGCACGTATCTCCAGATAATATTTTTCAAATTTCATGGCCAACAGGCTTTCATATCTAATAAATATAAATTGACTCAGGCCATTTCAGCGAATGCGATAAGCAGATAAGCATCATAGTGTGAATCCTGTCACGTCTTAAATTGGTACATCGAAGTATATAATCTTCTCGTCTGAAACGTGTATTATTTTTTAAACCAATGAATACGGATTATCTAATTTAGCAACTTCAATGAGAATCCTTGCCAAGAGAATATTTACTAATACTCATTTAAGGTTACACATTAGGTTTTGTAAGTTATTTAGTCCTCTGTACACGAACATTCTAATCATCACGTTGCGAATCGTATTTATTTACGACTCTAACCGTTGTAAATGGTACACTCACATCCCAATTATATACTTGAATATTTACGCACCTGTATTTACTAGCAACCACATTATCCCGTTCCAGGAGATATTCCTATTACTAGCTCGTATTTTCATTCCTGGTTCGCAAATCAACATTATGTTCTGAACTTGAGAAGAAAATTAATAATTATGTAGAAGTATCTTTTTACTGTTATAATCATTAAAGCTCATTAAGAATGAAAAGGAATATATAAAACTGCTGACAAATCAATTTAGTAATCCTTTAACATATTCCTCGTGAACGCATCATAAATCGAACTTATATTTGAGTTCGATGGCGTTTTGGATATAGAAAAAAAGTCTACTGACGTCCTCAACAAAAAAAAAGTACCAAGGAACAAAATTGCAGCGTGAAACGATGTCCACGCACGCTAACGGCATATCAGCAAGGAAAAAAGGCTGGTAAATCGGCTAGGCAATAAGAGCGAGAGAGAAAAAGATGAATTCAACGAAAGGGTGGAAAGGGGGAGGAATTAAAAAAAATTTGAAAAAGGGCGTCGAGTTTGCGTTTCTCTAATGGTTTCGATGCGCTCGGACGCAGGCGCACCAAGACGTGTTTGGTTGCAGAGCTTTCGAGGTTTCAAGATTTGCTCGCGCTGGAAGCCCATATGCACTCATACCAACCTTGCCACGTATACGCACGAGTTCGCGTGAATTATGTTTCATGCGAGATGTCAAATTGCTCGCCATATCGTAAAATATACAACTCCGCGCGCTGTGGGAAACATTATGTTCTCTCTGGCCCTTCGTCCTCCACCTTCTCCACTTTTCGTCCCTCTCCGATCACCTCATCGTGAATCCTCTTCCACTCTCTCTTCTGTTCAGCTTCTTGCTCGCACTTGTGCCGATTTAGATAAACGATTGGACCATCCTTTTTTACGTCGTCGAATGCATTGTCGCTTCCGGTCGTTGCTTCAGCTCTTTTTCATCTGTTCCTCATTCATGTGAATTTTTATCGCTCCTCCCTTGTTGTTGCTTGTCGATATCCAGTGTGTTTCGAATCTTGTTATGCAGAGATCAAGAGGTATGATTTTCATACATTGGGAAAATAAAAGTTCATTATGGGCAAAAGATTATATGTCGAATTCTGTAAATTGTGCAATGTAGATGTGCATAATATTTGTAGCGAAAATTAAACATTTAAAGTTTTATTATTTCTCAAAATTAACAATTCGATATAATAATGCTAAGTCTGCATTTTTGCATTTATATTTCGAGATAGAAATTATAATTGGGCACCCCTACGCCCTATAAGAGTAAGGCTTTAAAAACTGTTTGTTCCGAGTTTGAACCTCATGGCCCTAGATTCTAGAACCAGAGGGTTCCTCACATCGTAATTTTTTAATATCAGTATATAATTTGTGCTATCCTGAGGCGTTAATCTAAACACTCTAAATGACAAAGTTTTATCTCGAAGCATGCATGTACCAAGATCAAGCCCAAGATGGAACCTTTTCATTTGGACAAGTCCTTTTTACTACGAGATTACAGAATTCAAGGCAAGATTTAGACGGTCCGAATTTGATTGAATTTTGATTGAATTGAATTAGATTGAAGACGGTAAATGGGAAATGATCATCCAGTGATTTTGTGTTTTGTGTTAACGAGATTGATAAGAACAGATGTTCAAAAAAATTAATATGTTTGAAGCAAAGGACAGAGAGTATGCCTCTAGCCTCTAGTTTAGAAGAATCCAAAAGAGATCTAATTTAGCAATCTTCGCGCCACGCCCTGTGTCCAGTCATTAGAAGACCCTCGGTTTGTTCATTAATAACTCAGAAGGCGGCCACACACGAGACGAGACAAGACACCAGAACGAAATCAAATCTTTCCAACTCGGCACCATCGTCATCGAGGAAAGGATACTCCACTCGTGAAAAACGTCGAATCATCGACCGTCAATAAATACCAATCGATCTTGAGCCAGCATCTGTTAATGACTAAACGTCGGCTAACGAAATTAACTGTGACTAAATTGCATTTAACGGCTCTACTTAAATATTGTTTAAAGCTTGCGCACCGAAAAATTTTCACCACTCATTCCAATATATAGTCTGTGTCACACTTCTATATACTTATTATATTTATATTCTATATGTTGCATATATATGTGTGATATATTGTATCTCCCCTTTTCTTTTCTTCCCTACGAAGTGTTCTACTTTCCAAATTCACCTCCACCTCGTCTTTCATTTTTTCTCTCCATAGTGCATATAACACATCCCGTATTCAATCCTGCTCGTGAGTAAATCACACGAACTTGCTTTTCGACACTTCCAAGGATCCTTGGCATGAAACTTGCTGAGACGAGGAAGCGCAGAAGAAAAAGTATACGGCGGAAAGAAGGAAACTTTTCTGGCAAACTTTTGGTTTCTCCTCAACTCCAAGAGTGAACAGCCTTAAAAATCAGAATGAAGAATTATTTTTATTTCACCTAAAGTTCCCAAAATATATGCACTATTAGTTTCTCTTGTCCATAGTTATTTATTTCATCGTTGATGCATCAGTTAAAAATAAAATATAAGTATAAGAACTTGGTCAAAATCGTACATTCAAAAGGGTTGAGAGCCCAAACATAGGCTCAAAGTAACGCAGAGTGTTAGCCGACTGCCTACTTGAAATACAATTCGCTGTGGGCCTTAGAGCCCAAAATGCTAATCCGGGTTTTCCTCCTCCTCTTCCTACTTGAATTTACCCGAATCGAGTATTTCAACAAAGCGAAATTCGCGCTAGAGTTTCACGGACGAGAGAACTTTGCCTACTGTCGGTGAAAGATGAAGACAGCTTTACTCCAGGAACATAAAACGAGTGGAAAAGAGAAGGAGAGAAAAAAAGGAAAAAGTTTGTTCTGACAATAGGTCCTAACAAGCCGGATCGCGGTTCTTTGGGCTTTGGTGCCGTTTAGCGTTCGCACAAAAGGGCGTGCTGAATTCCGCTGGCACGCACCTTCCCTTCTCATGGAAAGAATCACAGAAGTGTCTATCCGGGGTAACTTCTTTTTGGTACTTCGTGCAAAATTTTGAGATTTTCGACCTCATCGAGGGATAAACGAGAAAGGGAGGAGAGTAGGGCACGAAGGAAAGCGAGGACGTTACATACACACCTAATCTTGAATGGCGACCTTCGAGATCTTTTCGAGGACCCTCGAACTCATCTCGTCCCTTCTGTGTGCCCTGGGCACGCTCCATTATGAAGATCGCGCCATTCAAAAGCTATTTACCCCACGTCACTGGCTCGTTTACTTACCTTCCGCTTCTTATGCCAACGCCTTTACGTGTAATCCCACAAACCAAGATAAAAACTTACCCTCGGCTTTGAAGTCCAAAATATGCTGGAAATCAATTGTAAAAATAGCCGGGTTCCTTAGATTTGATTCTCTAAAAACACAGTTCAAAATATTGTACATATAGGTCAAGTGTTGAACACAAAATGAGCTCACGGTGACTGCATGAACACCTCGATGCACACATTTTTTCATTTTTATGAACAGTCGTTACAGTTAAAATTAATTTTCGAATAGAGCAGGGTGGTATATTGGATACTGGTACGTACTGGATAATGCAGTTTTTCTCATAATAGGAATGATAACTTATTTCTTCAGACGCAGCCATTCCTAAATATTAAACCTCTAAAATACAACATTCTTGGAGTATTTCCCTATGTCTATTTCGAAAGAACAGTAAATTCCAACGTCTTGGACTTGAATTTTTTTAAACAAACAGCTCTCCATTCTTGCCTTAGGAGATATTCAATTACGACAGATCGCTGCAAAGATAAGTGGTGCCGTGACAACTATATAAAGGTGGGTCAGTGTCCAAAAAATGCCACCTTCCACGAATAAATATCGCTTGTTTTGCATGCAACGATCTTCGCTATGCAGGGCTGTAGTTCCGCGTAAAAAATACCACTTTCAGAATTCAATATTCACACTTCACTATTTTCCTCTATACACATCAAACAATATAATCTTTTTCGTAAACGGAATTAATATCAATGCCAAATAATTCTTCAAAAATTTATCAACTCTTCACAAAAACTCGACATCATATTTTTATTTTCTCAGAGCTATTATATAAATATTCATTTTCTACGATAAAAGCCCATTTTAAAAGGTAATAAAAATGTATCTCCCTTTTTCAAGAAGAAGTTTTTCTCAAAATTTTGTTTCGCCTCTCTTTGACTGATTACGTGCACCTGGAATTTTGAGAGAAAGGTAGACCGAGTCGATTAAACCGTCCCTGGTAACTCTAGATGGGCAGCAGCATACCGAGCCCGTGGCGCCCCTATCTTTTATACCAGCAGTTTCTGAAAATCTTTGAGTTTGATCTCGGATGCTGCCTGCTACACGTGCACATTACCCACGTTTACATAAACACGTATAAATGTGGTAACGGACAAGTGGGGACGACAAGGAAGCCTGTCAGCTTATGCAGAGTGTGTGTATTTGTGTCTGAAGGTGTGTCAAGATGGTGCGTGTGTCATGTGTTGCCACAACGGTAGCATCCGACTCAGATAACATACAAGGGTATACGACTCTAAACTGCCCCTACGTGCAGCACACTGGGCTACCGAATTTTCAAGAATCAAGATGACACGCGATTTTCGGAATCCTCGCTCCCAAAACCGGATCATCCATCCCTCACAAACATCTGATTCTTTTCCCTCTATTTTTGATTAAGAAACTGCCGCCAGATATAGGTTTACTGGGCCTGGGCTAATGATGAGATTAGATCTTAAGAATCGTGAGAATTTAATTGTTATTCTTTTTATAATAAGTGAAGGTAACTGGTCAGCAACTTTCATCCTTATCAGTTAAGTAGCTTGCATTCATTTGGAAATTCAATGAAATCTTTTAAAGACTCATTGGTGATTTTCTCACAAGGAACAATTTGTGCTAAGGAAAGTAGATGTTCGAATTTCAAGTCATAAAATTGACTGAATTTCTTTCAAATTTCAGGAACTTCATGCAACATCTGTAGACTTTATTTTAATATTCTAAAGTGGCTTAAAGTGTATCTTTGGAAGTTCAAGATTCATTAAACCCACTGAAATACCATTAAACTGCCTCAAAATCTTTTTTAATCCTGTGAAGTATTTTGAAGATCGTGTTTTCTCATTTAAAGTATTCGGTTAATTCCGATTACGTGATAAACATTTTAAGCTAATTACTCAAAATATATTCACGTTTATATAATTTTTGTAAAAACAGCGTTAAACATCTGATACTCCACATTTAAATGAACAACCCTGGTTCGTAAGAAAACAAATTACCTTGTGCAAAAAAATCTGGCATTGAAAATGTTTCAAGCCATTGCACTGGTATAAACCTCGGTATAAACATATATAAATACGGACAAACACTCGAATTACTTCAGGAAAGAAACATCTGCCGATGGCGCTCTCTCGTCTCTCCTATTCAGAGCCAACATGGCGGAATGATCGGTGCATGAACTGGTAGTTAGGCTTACCCACGAATTTGCGGTTCTTTTTCATGTTTTTTCCTGCTCTTCGTTCCTTTTTCTCTGTTACTCCCTTTGCTTCCAATTCCATTTGACCGAGAGTGTTTACTTGGAGTAAAGGTGGAAGGTGGAGGTTTGTTTGCCACAATATCTGTGTAAATACGAGGATCTAAACTCGACGAGCCGCGTTGATCCTCCCCTGAAAGCCAAGTGCTGGGAAGATACTTGTCCATGTTTACATGTTTACACGAAAATAGTATAAACTGGAACACTTGAGTTTGAAAACCCCCTTAATTTTTAATGGAGCAGAAATTTGTTTCGAACTCAACAATTTTTGCATTTACTTTCATATATACCTTTAAAAGTATTGAAAAAATAGTCTTTTTTATAGGACATAGACTCATAGAGAAAGCAATACGCGTATTTGAATTCAGGGATCTTGAATATATTCCTTTGGGGTTTAACTGTTCCCCTTTTAATGTTGAATGCTTCAGCATGTCAGTAAATCCTTTCATACCACAGGAATCAAGATATTATATGCCTTTTGAATCCTTGTTGCTCCACAATTGCAATAAAAGTCGAAAACGTCACATTTTTCGACTTTTTTAGATCCTATTCTTTGCGAGTCAAGTCAAGAAAAGAACTACAAAAGCTTTTATCGTAAGGGTAAGCTTTAAAATCTTACGGGTGTGAGGTGGGTGTCGACGAAAAATAGAATCGTAACTTATATAACGGCCGAAGAATGGCTTACGACGTAGTTTGCCTAGAAACTCAGAACAGATGCTAGCAAGAACAGTAACAGCAATATTATTTATAGTTTTCCAGACAAATTAACTCAGTCAACTCTAGAAATTCTGATTATCGAGCCGATATAGCGCACATTCAGCACTGCAAAATTTAGTAACAGATACACTTATTTTCCACGCTTAATTTATCGACCACCATCCTTTCGATCGACAATTTTTTTCTCACAAATCTCACATCAATCACAATCGCCTTCAGCTTTGATTGGTTACCTAGATCACTGGTTCTGCCATTTTATTCATGACTTTTTACATGTCTTTCCGGTGGGAAGAAAAAAGGTATCAGAAAACCAATTCGCAGGAAGGCATCAAGAAGATCGATCCTATCTTCGATCGATACGTGCCGATTTACAAATAGAGTCGAATTTATCTAAATCCAATATCTGACGTCCCTAAGCCATTGACTTTGATTATCGATCGACGCGATCTTGCCGACTTCCAGAGTTATCCTGACCCGATCTCTCGTCTCCTCTCTTCTCGAGGACGTTTTGATCGAGACTGAATCGATAGCCACACTGCGGGAAAAAGAATTGGTGGCTTCTCCCTTAATGTCGAACGTATAACAAGAAAATTATCCACTCGAGAACGTTTTGAAAATAGGGGAGAGCTCGGGTGAGTCTTCTCCTCTATTATTGGAAAGGAGGGGTCGGAATTTCGGCAAGGTTGGTAACACTGTTTGGTGGCCCATACTGGTGTCCTCCCAATACAATGGACGCGAAAAATCATCCATTATTCTCGGATCGGAGGCCCCGACGATGCCTTCGTCCCGGCACAATGGAGTACGCCCATATATCACTCGAAGCTTTTCCAAAAACTGCAGTTCAATGAGTTCCTTCCAAGGTGCCCACGATTGGGAAACCGAACCATGGCTTGTCCATTTTCCTCGACCGCCTGCCCTACAGCCTCCAAAAACGGCCAACTCGAAATATAAACCATTTTCAAACTAAAATCTTGTTTCAGCAGCCTGCTGTCCTGTTTTGACCTTAGAAAAGTCGTTCCCTTTTTTAAGAGGTTTCTCACTTTTCTTGGAATACGAGCGGGTCGGACATAAAGAAAAAGGAAACATCGCTTTAGATATTAGTTCACGGAAAATCTTTTTTTTTCTGTTAATTGACTATGCAGTTTCTAAAATATATGTATATTGTGAGTTTACCTTTTCTGGAATAAAGCTCCACACCTGAGAATTTTTCTAAGGATCATTACTCACTTTCTCTTACAATTGCCACCGTTTTCTGCCTCAAATGAATTTTTCCAGTTGTAACTGATACACAGTAGGTAGCAAATTCAGATTTATAATCATGCTCATAACATCATGAAGACTAAACCAGGAAATTTGTGTCCGTATATTGATTCTGGTAAAAAAAGAAGAAGCAGGAACGATTTCAAATTCGCTGTAAACAGGTCACGATACATGAAAGATAAAGTTCTCTTCGTTTCTAGGAGAGAGCGTATCATAATATATGGATCCACAATCCACATCCACAGGTAGGCTGGCTACCCAAATTTCGCCCTTGACGGATTTTAGTGACTTGAGAAGCTGCGACTCTTCTCGGCAATTCTAGCTGCCAGATACGATTGCGATCTACATTTTTCTAATCCAGTCATTTGTGCATTATCGTCTTCTATTTGGAAACTTGGACGGGTTCGGATAGGTAGGCAGATAGCTTATGAAGGCAGGGAGGTGGGGTAGGCAGGCATGTATCCAATCCCCGGCCTCGTCGAGCTAAAACGATTATAATAACTATTTTATCCCGCGAGGATCTGGACCATTGTGCTCCCCATTCTGAAAGTCATAACACGATATCCACACTACCACGAGAACACTTTGAGGATCGTGGCAGCATCCTAGGATGGCGGACGCTCGATTTGGAGTTTAGTATACATGTTGCCTTGGTACACCAATACTCGGACAAAACTTTTTGTACATACATGGATGCATTATACGTGCACACACGTATGCATGTGTGCATGCGCGTCAACGATCATCCTCCTTGACTGTTACATGGTATAGGTACGAAGGGGCACACTAGCGGCAATATTTCACAGTATATTGTTGCCATCTGCACACGCAACCCCGTGCGACAGAATAGAGGACGTAGGACGAAGCTTTTATTTATCTGCTATTTATTTGTCGACGTGCTGCCGAGCGCCCTGCTCTGCCGAAGACAGAATTGAAAAGTTATTAATCGTCCTGCTTCCGTGCCACCTCGAAATTTCAGAGCAACTCAAATTCCTTGCCTGAGACCTAGATCTACAATTAATCCTTCTATTCTCACTTCTAAGGAATCAGAGCTCGAGATCGTTTTAAAGATCACGATTTGCTCTTAATTGAGTGAAAACTAGGGTTCCATTCACAATGCATTCCAATTTTCGAGTTGTATAATGTATAAATATACTTATTATGCATACATCCAATTTGAAGAATTTTATTGTTCGTTTTGTAGAAATAACATTGATGTGATTATCTTTTTGTCAGAAATGTTATGTTGTGTTTAAACTTGGCATTACTTACAGTACATAAAATTGTTACGAACATTTCAAGGAGTGATAATCCCCTACGTTACGAATATTCAAACTCTTTTTTTTCTGAAGTCGTTTTATAGCAGTTGTGTATACCCAACAGGAAACTGAGTGATTTGAATGTAATCCGTGTCACGACGATAACTCGTTGGAACTACCATCGTTATCGTGCTTTTCGCACGTGAGACGAATAAGTACTGCTGCGTCTTGCGGATAGCACTCAAATTAATTAGCTTGTCCCGAGATGCATTCTTGTTTTATGAAATAAGGCTCGGATATGTTAGAACGGTGTCAAGACTTTTAACAGATAAAAAGGATATATCAGGTGTGAAGATTCGCACCTGCATGTGTTACAAAATATGATAATTTCAAGTTCAACAGCTAAACATTTTACTTTAGATTATATAATATTTCCTGTTATGTTTTTGTTTTTAAATCCTCTTCATATCAGTCTTATTTTAGTCTTTCAAAATTCTTAAACATTGTGAGTTGAAGATTCTTATTTTACTCTGAAAAGCTATCTTGAATTCACCCTCTTCGTTGTAAGAAGAGAAGTGCGACCGGTCGCCATTTTTCTCATAAAAAATTCGCCAACTTTGCGTTTCCGTTTTGCGCCTCCACTCTTCTCAAGAGTGCCAGGAGGCTCGGAGGGGGTCGCTGGTAAAATATATTCCAGTCAACTTCCGGTAGAAATAAATAAAGTCACGCCACACGATTCTCGGGCGTTCCGACGTCGTTGCGCTCCGGCTATATCAGCCATTCGCGTGCAGGGTCTTTATCTCCCGATATCTCCCATTCGCTACTACAGGCAGTAGCCAAAAAGTAGTACTTATTCCGGTTACAACAATTTCCCAACAGTACTCATTTAAGAAAAATTTATCTGATCTGTGCTCAAAAGTTAATGAAAATAATACTCGTCAACAATTTACCGGTTCAATATTTACTTACTTTTGTGCAATACTTAATACTGCGTCAAATATTATAGTACTGCTTTACTAATCGGAAGTGAAGTTTCAAAGTAACAACCACTGTTTATAGTGATGATGTATCAAATTATTTTGTGTATTATATTATGCAATTGTTGTGCAATGTCATTAGAATGAAACACGTGATTTAGTGATGTGCACATTGTTCTTAAAGCTTACGAGGGAAATGACTAATAATGTCCTCATTTTTCTATTTCAGGAGAGAAACCCTTCAAGTGTGAATACTCTGGCTGTGACAGGCGATTCGCAAATAGCAGTGATCGAAAAAAACACAGTCACGTCCACACGTCAGACAAACCTTACAATTGTCGAGTTTCCGGCTGCGATAAGTCCTACACCCATCCAAGCTCATTGCGCAAACACATGAAGGTATGTCTCTATTTTTCAAATTTACAAAACCAACTTTTTAAAATACTTTTAGACATAAAACTCAAAGATCAATAAGACAATAGCCGTAAATTATGAGTGTATTCTAAATAGGGAATTTTATTACAGACTTTACAGTATTGGGTCAATCTTGTGACTTTTATTATATAAAATACTAAAAATAGTCAGATTATAAATACTCTTTTGTAAACGGTATTTAGTATTGCAGCTTGATTAAAAAGATATTCGTCTTAATATTGCTCTTCATCCATTTTGAAAATGATTATTAACAACTTTGCCCCAAAACCTACTTTTAATTTTTCTGCACAAATCCGTTATTTAAATATGTTTGACCTATAACCTCCTTTTTATTAATATGTACATGTAGCGAATTCTACATTTCTCATATGAAACTTAAGTTGTTCAAAGGAAGAGAAATATATATAATGTTAAATTACTAAAGGATTTACTAACACAAAAAACTTCACCCCGATGTTCAAATTTACGCCAGTCTGCCCCTGTTATTAAATAAAAGAGTATCTGCCTACATAATAAGTTCCAAAATTGTTAGATTGATGCCCAATTTATGGAATTCAGGAGCCTAAACTCAGAAAGCACAGCCACTTAATCTTCTAGCTAATTATAAATTCCTTTATAAAAACAAATTATAAATATAAAACATAACCGAGCTCGAATGCACTCCAACAGCACAACTCCACTGATTTGAGAAGTTAACCGCTTGCCATTTAAAAAAGAATCCCTAAAGGCCTAAACCCTCCTGACCTTTCCCGATAATCTTCCGCAAGTAGCAGAAGAGCTGACGTTCTGTCCATCTTCTGGAGAAATAAGGAGGGAAGAGAAGTCAGATCTAGTGAAGTTTACGCGCGACCGAGCATGGAATCTTAATGGGAAATTACCTGTAGACCAGAACAAACCACTTCACCCAACTCCCGAGATACGTGTTCAATATAGCTAGTATAGCTGCTGATGATGACGATGATGGCAATCTTGATTTTTCGCCGCCAACGTTAAATAATTCGCGGAAGCCAGTCTCAGAGATTTGCCCGATGGGTTTTGAAAAGGGAGGTTCTATAGCTCCAGAACGAGGGACAAGGCATTCTTCTTGATGTTGCAATCCTTACTATCCGATTCAAATCCTCTGGATTTTTGCCTTTTTTCATCAAGGGTTTCTTTTATTCTTAACTTCCTTCCAAAGGAAATACTGTTAAAAAAAGACTTGTAATATTACATTATGATTAGCAATAAATCCATTTTCACTCTGCTTGAATACCACCCCGGGATTAATGTTTTTTATTAAATAATCTTAACATGCAATTTTGATTAAATTTTTATATATAAATTTTAAATTTTTGTTTCCAGGTGCACGGAATGACATTGGGAGAAGGAAAACTTGGAGGTGGATATGAAAGTGAAGGTGAAGAGAGCAGCAGTAGTGGTGGGAGTTTATCAGTAACTGGACACAATGAGTCACCTCAACCCCAAACAGTTGTATCTGCAACAACAACAGTAACAACAAATCCCCCATCATCGCACCTCTCATCTAGAGGAGCTGAACTGACGGAATGGTATGTCTGCCAACCACCTGCAGTTGGTTCCCAACACAGCCCCCTGCCAGGTCCACCTCCTCATCATCTTGGACATCACTTTAACCCTTTAATGCATCATCAGGCGGCTGCCTACTAGCTTACTTTTCCTAAAAGTTCTGACATAACTCTGGATCGGTACTATGATGGATTTGTGGACCAGACCTGCCCAGAACAATACTCATGATTTAGCAGAGCATCGGATGATGCTAAACAGGGATGGTCAAAATCCATGCATGATTCATCAAATCGCTAATCAAAAACAGGATGACTAGTCCTGTTAGGCTGATCCAGATGAGGAATGTCTACCAGTGGGAATAGGTCAATTGAAGATCGGTTGGATTTATTTTCGATGTTCGTCATCGACGCTTGGCTGTGGAACCTCTTTGCGAGAATCGATTGTTTGAACCCGTTGGCTTGATCGAAACATTGCATGTCGAGAGATTCTTGATCTTTTCCGATCAGGACTTATTACTTCTTATCACAAGTTATTAATTATATAATTGAAAGTTTGATTCATGCGACTTTAAGTTTAAAACATTCGAATATTTGGATAATATCTGATTCTCTTTAGTATACATAATGAATCTGTTCAGTTTTATTGCCACAAAAAAAATTTAATTGAAAAAAATTTTCTGCTAGGAACACAAAAAATGTCTTTAATTTTGTCGACCAATGACCATGGCTCTGAAGAGTTGCAGCTCCTAAAATTTGAAACAAAACGTGAGTTAAATCTTCTTAGTTCTACACTGGCACAGATAATTTCCAATATTCACGTCACGTTCAATTTTAAGCCTGAATAATTCTATAAAATCATGATTTGGTTTTGCGGTGATGATTCATCTACTTCAAGATTCACGAAAAAAATTACAAAAATTTAGTGGCTCTGTCAATTGGGCTGTTCTTTGTTTTCTAGCATTTGAATGATCATAAGCTTCCACCATCCAATTTCAAGAGGATGAATGATACAAAAATACCTGCCCATTATTAAATATTTGTATATTGACGCCTCGATTCAAAATGAGTCTATATACTGGCACTGTCGGGTATGAGACTATCCAATGTGTTTATTCTATAAGCATAGATTATAGTCTCATACATGGCGCTGGCAGCACATAGACTTATATTGAATGGAGGCGTCGATATGTATTGTGAATCCTTAAAAATTGGTAGGTGGGATTTTAAGAATTCCGAAAAAATTGTTTACTGCAGGTTATAAAGATCATTAAACGAATCAATTTCCTTTTGATTAAGACGCGAAACTTAAGACAGTTTCAAGATATTGTGTTAATTTTTCTTATGTTTTACCACAGAGAGAAAACTTACATGTATTTTTGTTGTTTTTATTTACTTTATAAACCAAAATTTGAAACTTTGTTTCTAGATTCTTTTTTTCGTGAAGCAGTATTAAAATATTTTTTATGGATTCCATTATTATTCAATATACATGCGGCGAAGTATCGTGAGTATGCCTTCAAGATCTCAAGTTAAAGAATGTTAAAGCCAACCTGAAAATTGTGACCTCATTCGATAAGATACCAAATAATTAGAAAAGCTAAAATTTAAATACACAAATTTCTTTTGGATGAATATAAAATATCTTCAAATAAAAACTTGTGAACAATTGAAAATGATTACAGTGAAATGATTTAATTAAGATTATGTTGAATTCTATTACATTCAATTATATGACTTGAACAATAATCAATTAAATCATACGCCTTGGATCAAACCAAGTTTTTTAAGTTTTCTATTTATGATGATTATTTTATCTAAGGTGTCTATTGTCATGAATTGAATGCTTTTGAGTTGTCGAATGACTAAAATGTATTTTATAATACGCAGATAGAATCCTATGACAGGGGTCGTTATGAAAATGGCATCAGAAGAATGTACAAGTGCAACCACGTTCGTGCCTCAATTTACTTCAAACCAAATATTGCTAGCCTCAGATTTTCGATGTGCACGCGCCTAATACGCTTCTTTATAGTCGACACCTGAAATTTAGTAATACAAATTAGGAATTAATAGTTTTAATTCCTTTAACATATTTTTTATAATATTCTTGAGGAGACAATCACGATTTGATAAGTGACAGAAAAAGAGCATCACCTACTAACTTTAGGTACAAATTCTATCGACCTTTCGTTCCCTACTGTATTTTTCAAAGAAAAAACACGAAATACAGAAAAACCAATACAAAAAGAAGAAGAAAGTCATACAAAAGGCAAAGAATACATCATGTGCAATATAAAATTATTTGTGTCACTCTGATCCAAAGTTTAAAAGAAAATTTTCGTTCCCATTGATTATTGAGCCAGGAATATTAAAGAAATTGTTAAAGAAATTATTGATAAAAGTGTATATATTTATGCGAAAATCTTCGGCGTGCTTTTATTATCGTGATAGCTGCAGAGGATGTATAGACATCTAAGCAAAAATATTACAATATAGCAATTAACACTTGGCTTAGAGAAGTGTCTATGTAATGACTTGCACAATATTCGTGAACATATTTGTGTACAGTTTATATAACAATTTTGTAAAAACATCAATTGTTATATTTAATATTTTTACTTAGATATTATTTTCGAAATGGTGAGATTGTAAATATTGTGTGAAAGACTATGAAATTATGTTAAAATAAGCGAAAAAACTTGCGCTACGTGTTCAGTGTAAGATATGTACTGCGATTTTTATTGTGTGATATACTGTACATATTAGATATCTAGAAACCCTAAAAAATTGAAAGAAGAATGTGAGAATAATTGTAAAGAATGCCTGGAAGGGTAAGTAATCCTAAGTAATTTTATTGGAATAATTATTATTTCTCTCTGTTGTGTATACTGTATATGCTTAGCCACTTAAAGGAGTCATTGAAAACAGCGACTGTACCATATAATATTTGTTTTTCAAAGATTCAAAATATATTGATGATGCGAGGTATATTGAAAATGAGATTACGTATTTATTTTCCTTATAATCCACACTGAAAAGATTTTTTCATTGATTCAGTCGCGTACAATAAAAGTGATGCTAAGAGCGATTACAGTAAAATTTTCTTGAGGTCATTACCTCTTTTGCTAAATCAACAAGTTGAAAGCACAGAGACAGTACGTAGAAAATATCTGAGCCTGGGGCTTCGGGGACCTTTTTTGGGCCGTTGGGACTGCAGATATTTTATTTTCGTAGCAAAATTTATGAACGAACAAGATAATAAAATGCGCCGAGGCATTCCCCTTGTCGACATCTTAGGGGAATATCGACCAGCGAAATGTCTCGAAGCTCGATTTCGGTCCCCAGATTACGTCGCGTCGATAAATAATAAAACCAGCTTATAGCGAAGCCAAGAGACGGGTAGTGCCTTTTAATTATACAAGGCGATACAAAAGTATTGTATCAAATTGTTCAGCATCTCAAGAAACTTGATTTTATATGAAACTTCCTTTTGTATCAGATAACGGTTATGACCCAAATAATCTTTGCACTTTATTCATCCTTTCTTTAACTTTCAATTTTATGGAATATTAATATAAGATTTAATTTGTAGACATCATACTGACATAGACGTGTTTCATTTACGAGAATTGTACATTGTAGTATTTAAAGTTCTCTAAAAGAAAAGATGATTAAAATGTAGTCAACTGTAAATAATTATTTTGATTACTTTATAGGAATGTTTCTTTCGCATAACAACGTAGTGTTCAGTTGATCAAGATAGGAGTTTGTAAGATCGCAAGATTGTAAAAGAAACATGTATTAAGCTGATCGACAATCAGAATCTCTTCTATATTTTAGCATAGAGGAAAAAAAAAGAATAAAAGGTAAGATGTCGAAGTTGCTGGCGGAATGTTGGAACTCTTGGCGCCACTATCCGGTCTAGGCACCGAGAAAAGGAGTGATAGATACCATCGAATTCGGCGGGCCATGGGTTTTATTGCCCGATATCTAGATGAATTCGTCAGATGATTTTTTGGCCGAGCCCGGATGATTTTATTACATCTCGCACAGGCGCGCCGGAATTTGTTGGAGGGTGAAGGGGTCGGATCAGATCGAGATGACACGCCCCTGAGGAGATCAGGAAAGATAGAGAGTTACTCGAGGTGTCTGTAGATCTCATGATTGTGTGATCGATGATTTTTTATATTGCCTGCATCAAGTGCGGTATTTGTCGATGGAAATTAATCGACCTCGTCAACGATCAGATATTCCGCATTAGGATTTAAAACGATCGAAACTATAACTCTTTCCACCAAGGGTCCAAGGCAATATTTCTAGGTTTAAATAAAGACTCCGTTCACTAGAAAATTTGTTTCGCCAATAACTAAATATAAATCGTACATAATATATCCTTCTGCAATAAATAACCAAGGAGTGGTAATTAATTTTGTAACTCGATACAAAGGTGTTGTGCTTAATTTAAGCGTGTATGTTTGTATTAAATTTAAGTCGCCCTGATTGCAGGTTTCCTCGAACACCTCTGTACAGTGTACACAGTCTGATAAACACAATCGAGTATTAAATTATCTGCATTTTGCGTCGTTTATCATTTTTAGTAGAGTGCCTATGCTTTTTTTTTTTGAATGCAAGATTCATATTTGAGAGGCGCGGTGTCACAATTGATACGATGAAGTCACGCGACCTGCCTCACAGAGTCGACCAAATTTTTCATCCAGACACGCGAGTTACGTCCCGTCATATGAAATAGCTCGATTTGCGAACTTCTGTCTGGAAGGAAGCTCAAAATTACACCAAATATGATGTTTTTATGTCATGAATGATTCTAATGTTGGAAATGAGAATAATAATGAAGTAACGTTAAACTTCCCAGAAATCGTGACGGTAAGAAACTTCATTGACTTCAAATATTTAGGAAATTGTTAAGAAAAAATTATTTGAAAAATGATTGGTATTTATTGAAGCATTATCCTAGAATATTATACAAATTATTCTCACATTATATTTATTTTCACTTTTTATTCACAATCAATCAAAAGTCTGAGGCATTATACGGATAAATTCATATAAAGAGCTATCCATACGAACACATACACAATAACATGTTCACAACCCCATTGGAGACGCTCCAACTTCACGTCGATCAACCGAATGCGTGTGAAAGTGTCTAACCTATCGAACCTCTCTGTTCTTTCATACTTTCAGGGCTCTACTTTATAAAATAAATGAAAAAAATTCTGAAATTTTAACAGAAACTCTGTATTGCACGGAAAAAATTTATCCGTGGAAAAGTCACGAACTTGTAGCTAGGTCTCGGATACGAGATCAAAAAATGAAACATTACATCCTTATTTCTATGAGAAATGTATGAATAAATTTCAAAGTTTTTTACGTACAGTTCGAATTTCCTACGAACAGTTCCTGAAAATTTCAGACTGAAATATAAAAAGGAAAAATTTTATTTGTGCGATTTAATTTATATTTAATTTATAAATTCGCAACTCAGAAGATTCGAACCCTCAAGACTGCTGACTCACCAGTTTCTAAACATAAACGAGGAGTGCGTAAACACGCGCAGCCATCGAGGCCAAACAAAATAGGTATTATAAAACTTCTAGCCACTCATCCGACGAGCTCGAAACACACATAGGTGCACACATACGCACCGCGTATTTGGGCAAGCGTGTGTGCGGGCCGAACCTACTTCCTAGTTCCCAGATTTGTCGGGCATGCTCGTGAGTACTCTGAGAATCTTCTCCCAATCACTCGTAATATTTTTGTAATCATTCACGTAAAAAAAAGTGATGAACCGTTTTAGAATGTTCACATCGAGTTCGTCAGTTCTTTCTCAAAGTTCTCAGATTATTTACGAAAATACATCAACATCCGATAAATTTTTCTCGTATCCGAGACCTAGCTACTAGTTCGTGACTTTTTTACGGATAAATTTTGTCCGTGTGTGCTCTTCTATCGTGTCTCAGTATTTAAAAAGTCAGAACCGTTTAGGCACAAGATACGATTTTTCATTTGACTTATCTCAATTTCGAAATGGCCAACCCTTTTCTAAATGCACCAAACTTTGGATAACACTCTAATAAATCTAATCCCAATTTGAAAAAAATCATCAGAAAATAATTTCATCAGTATGATACCATAATTGCTTAATTGATACAAATTTCGATGTTGAAGCGATTCCTTCGGACAAGTAATTTTTGAAGAACAAGAAAAAATCTGCCTCAGTCAGGATTCGAACCGGGAACGCTACTATCCATGAGGGGAGTGTTATTCAATTACGCCACCGAGGCCTCAGCAGATCTTTTCTTGTTCTTCATAGGTACCCTTCTACAATCTACAGGGGAATAATATACTTTTATTTCTTCACTGCGAAAAAGGTAGCATTTTTGATCAACGTGGGTATAATCTGATTATTTTTTCGCAGATATTATTACCATTTGAAGATTTTAACGTCCAAGATTTGAAATTTTCAAATAATATCAATTTCGATGTTAAAGATTACTTCGGACAAATAATTTTTGAAGAACAAGAAAAAATCTGCCTTAGCCCAGATTTGAACCGGGAACGCCACTATATCCGCGTCAACTACTTACGCCACTGACGCCTTTTCTACTAAAAGCCAAAACTACCAGTAATCATGATTTCCAAATCTTCCATGTACCAGTAATCGTAAGTGGTAGTCTACGTGAAAAAGTTTATAAGTTTTCTTGTAATTATATTTTTTAGTGATTAGAAACTCAGATAAACGATCTGTATAAAGTTTTATTATTTTATATTTTAGTTACATAAAATATTTGTTATTAGTTTTATAATGATAGTGGACTTAACTTGCTATCTTTATAAGTCATGTACCTAAATTTTGTCACTAAAATGGCTAAGAACAACATTATTACATGGAATGAAAAAAATGTATAAACTAGTAATTCATATAAATTAATTTTTTTCGTCTGAAATCATAAAGACAATTTCAAAATATGATGAACTGCAGTAAATGAGAAAATCATGTGTGTTGGAGGTTGTCTACTATTATTTGCGTTGTCAAAATATTAAAACTACCACTTATTATATATTTATTGTAAAGTTTTATTCATATATTGCAGAATACTTTAAAATGGTAATAAACTAAATTGTTGGCAATTCGAACAGTAGTAATCAGGCCAATATTTTACATCACCTTTTTCAGTTTTAAGTACTGAATTGTCTCACGATTACTTCTCACGTTAACACATCACTTCTCCAATTTCACTTTACGCTTTTTTTAAACTAAGTAAATTATCATTTGTAAAGATATATTGAAATAAAACGTTGAAAGTCTCGTCCTAGTTTTCGTGACTAGTCACGATTACCCGTGAAACAATGCTATTAGAGCGTCCCTATATAATCGTGACCGATATTTTCCAAATTAGAAGATGCTAAATGAAGATTTGTTATGAAACAAAAAATGGTCTCCTAATACGAGAAAATAATTTATGTTTTAGATTTAGCTATTTTCCGCATTTCGTGATTGATCAAAATAGCGATTGGTGTTTGGAAGGGCCCCGACTAGTTTTCCCTATTTCTAATGAGGCGCTGATCGGCAAAAATAGAGAGGGCCAGACTAGTTCTGTAACGATGTTTCAGCCGGACGCTATCTCGAACTTCTAACAAGGTCCTAACGGTAATACCCTTTCACCGCCCGTCATGGCGCTTTCATCTATGACATCTATGTGAAAATAAAATTTAACCGACCGATATAAAAATAGTTTTCAATAGTTTTAAGAAGTTGTGAAATTTATCTGGTGGAAGACACATTTTTTTTGGCGTATATCAAAATGCTGCTATATATTCGATTTTATGATAAAAGAAATCTCGAGTTTTTTCTGTGCAAGAATTATAGATATAGATATAATAATAATTATAAACTATTTTGCTCTCTAAAAACGTCGTCTTTGTGAAAATTACACGAATCAACAGGAAATTTGGCATAAGAGGCTAAATGTGCAAACACCTATGATACTATGATGCGTGAATTTGAGATACAGCTTCTGAGTTGAGTCAACTGATCTACGGAAGAGAATTGGAAGGATTATATATGTTATATTGGATATCGTGTGACCAATTCCATTTTTATTGTTCTTTCATTGAAAATTACTATAAAACACTCTTAACACAAAAATCGGTATAAAAGGAATGTTTGGCCAAACTAGTATATACCACTAAAATATTCATTTTAACATAAACCGTTAAATTCCTTTGAACAGGATTTTTCTTTAAATAGTAAAACGATGAAATGTGTAGAATGTGTGATCTTTAACTCTATACGGAAAGAAAAATTGTAATTACAGTAATCTTTTTAATAGCATACACAACTGGCATTTCCGACAAAACCTCAATTTACAAGCTACTCAATGCTAGATGGAATTTCTATTCCATAAGCTAAAGACAACAATTTCAATGCATTTCAAAAGATTTCAAGTGAATTCAAGGAAAGCTAATTGATTTTTATGGGGCTTCAAAAGAAATTCAATTTCAAGGGGTTCCAAAGGTTTTCAGACATAAAAAAATTAACACCATCTTAAAAGTGGTTAACCCCTCAGCTTTCAATCTCGCATTAAATTAAAAAAAGATGTTGATTTTCCAATTTTTATAACCTAAAGCTTAAAAGTTCTTTTATATATTGAAATCACTTCGAAAAAAAAAATGTCGAGGTCTTTCTTGACATCGAAGCATACAAGTGGGTGGAATTTCACGTGCTTTATGCGACGAGAACAATGCCTATGATGTTAAAATAAAAAAATGTATCCGGTAACGGAAAAAATCAATTAAAAAGTTCTAAAACTAAATTATTGTAGCCGAAAGATAACTATTGTAATTCGAATATCAGTTTTACTTGTACTTTAACTAGAAAAGGTTCAAGAAAGTGAATTCTTTTGTCAATGGTGACAAAATGTTCACACTGTTAACTTTTTGAAATTCGAAATATGTCTATTATAAATGATCCATTGACGGCCATTCACTTTCTTGAACCTTTTCTAGTTAAACTACAGGTAAAATATATTTTTCAATCACTATAGGTACCTTATATTTTCATTTCAAAGCTTTATTGTACTGAAACTACAAATTTTTATATTTCGAGATCATCTGAAGAACTCGAAAGATATTCGCTTTCTGTTGTAGAACTTCGTCCTTATTTTTTAATAAAATTGAAGGAAAAAATAACTTTTTATGATCAAATTTGTACGTTATAAAAATCAAAAATGTATTGTCTTGACCTAACCTTAAATAATTTTAAAAAAGCGTCTATCAGGTAGGGCTACAGGCACTTATATTATGGCTATATGTGTACCAATATTGGTCTGGAGCATGTACATCGGGAGCAGAAGTCTATAACTGCGAAAACATCGAACCCAAGTCATTTCTCACCAGGGGTCGTCTGCGGGCAAAGCGCTTATAAATCTACTCGAAGCGTATGACCATTGCAAGTAAACTACTCTCTTTGCCACTTAAAATCCTCGTTTCTCATTGCAACCGTGTTGCAGGTGATCAAAGATCCATCGAAAACAATGGTCGCAAATATGGAGTCTTGTCAGTGAAGAAATTATTATGAGGAAGTCGAAGGAGTTATTATTTTGGAATTTATCGATTATATGATATAGTGTCATATTTTATGATAGGTAAATATATACTCTAATAATATCTTCCCGTCGATATTATAAGCAATAGAATAGTAGTTTCGATTCAGTCTATTTCTTTGGAATGCAGCCATTGCGCACGAGCTTAATCCTAAATCCGGGACCGCATGCACATTGCACTGAACGAAGAAGGTAGGAAGGAAGGACCAGGCCTTTATATTTATTCGAAAAATTTCTGGTGCCTCGTGAGGATGTTATATCGTGGCAAGGGCCAAAGAGTAGAAGGCTCGCATATTCTCCAGTGAGACGACGTTGTAATAACCCTCGTAGATCATACTCACGCACACGCTAAACCCGTGGCGTACATGTATACAGTGTACACATATGAACACGTGCACACACTCCCACATTATTCAATCGCGGAAGACGCGAGCCGTGCCCTACTAACGAGTAGAGCTTTTCAGCTCAAATGGGCACTTGTACTCGAAATTGAATCGACTGCGTGTCCATATTCGCTGTTTTAATGTCTCGCCATTTATCATACTCGTACTTTTCAAAAGGACAAGTATTATCCACTTTTTGATAGCCTCTATTCTATACGTATATTATATGGATGTGGATATATTTCTGGGCCTATTATAAAGTGTTGCTTTGAGACAAAAATAGGTTTGTTTCAAGTTGTAATATAAATACAGTGAAAGAAAAGCTTAAAGCGATTAGAATTCAAAAATGACTTGCATAAAGTTCAATACAAATTGTTTGTATTTAAGAAAAATTGGGCCTAAATTCAAGAGTTCATTATCTGTCTTTCAGAATTGAGTCTGAAAAACCATTTAAGCTGTAACCTAATCTGCTTAGAACTTGCCTAGAGCCCTAGAATGGGAGTCTTGAAACGAGCCACTATACTATAGGACCAAAGTAAGTCCTATGTTTTGATTTGAATTGAGCCCATCCAAAAAGTATTTTAAGAAAACAGTCTGAGTTCAGGTCGGTATATGCCCTCAAATAAGGGTTTGGTAGTAATCGCACTAAATTTTTAATGAACAGGTACCGAGGGATATAAGGTTTCACGTGTAATGGGGGGAGGGGGGGGGGTAGGATGGTTCTGGGAAATTAGGATTTCTAATGGAATAGGAGGGTTCCGGGAGATCGACAGGTTCAGAGGTAGAGTCCTGAAGGATAGAGGATTTTGCAGGATGGAGGAAACCCATGCAATAAGGTATTTCCTAGGGTTTGCTGGGATGCTATGGGATGAGTATTCTTAGGGGATTGTGAAGTACCATGGAATAAATGGAGTTCTCAGGGATAGGTGGAGTCTTAAGGGATAGAAAGATGAGGTAGTTCCCTCTCCCTCTCCTTTTTTACTTCAATCAATTTAATCGGTCTTGTATTGATCCAAATTTAGTCCAAAATTTTTCTGAATTTCAGTCTCAGTAAAAAAAAATGCTGAAAATGAGTCACATTTATATTAAAGTTTTCATAATCCTTAAAATCTTCATTTAATGTTTTTTTTTATTTGTCAATTCAAAAAATGTCGACTCTACTTAATGTTACCTAGCAGAGTATGGCTATGTAGTGAATCTTTGAAAAACAAATTATCTCCAATGAGGATATGACACTGATGTTTGAAAACATACTTTTCTCGTTTGAAGACTTTTTATGCAATTCTGTTTCACAAGCCGACTGTGTTTGAAACTGGATTTAAAAGATTTTTTTCCAAATTCAAAATATATTATATGAAATATGTTTTCTGTAGAAATTCAGATCCACTTTGAGAATTAATTTACAAGGAATTCAATTTTAAAAATGACGATTTTAGTACAGTGAAGTCTCCTTTATTTCAAGTCCCCCTATTTCAAGACTCCCTGAAGTGTGTTGAGAGGAATGCGAATGAATTGAGTAAACTTTATTTAAACCAAAATTAATAATTTATTAAGAATGAATAAAAACTTGGAAGCGCGGGGGTGTGTCACGGTTGACTGACCAGCGGGGGTACTGCTTGTCAGAAGAATGGGCCTAATGCCCCCTAGTCTGACTATTATATTTGATTTTAAATACAGATTTAGGTCGTAGATAGAGGCCCGAAGAGCGCCCTCGTTTATTGAAACTGAGTATTTAAGGATTACGTCATGGGAGTGCAGACTTTTTCGAGAAAATATTCTAAACGTAAAACTGGACGTAAAAGTCATGAATGTACAAATAGTAATATTTCTGAAGTGTAGAATATATTTTCCCAGTCACGTTCCATTCTTATGTCGATTAACGACCTTTCAGTTTCACGAAATAAAATAAAATATCCTAAATTCCAGATTAGTGGCACCTCAAATTAGTAACCTCGAATTTCGAAAAGTTGCTTGTATTTCGTGACGCTGAAAGGTCGTCACTCAAAAAAAAATCGGACATGACTGAGAAAAAAGATTTTACACTTGAGAAATATTACTTTTCAGACCTTTATCACTTACCTTTACCTTTAGAATATTTTCTCCAAAAACTCGTGTGCAGTTGGAGTCCTATACAGGCTGTTCCAGACTCATGTGTCCGGACTCATATAGCCGTATAAAAATCAAAAAAATAGATAGAAAATCCCTTTCCCAAAAATCAGTTGAAGTATATGCTAACCTTCCTGACGGCTGACATTTCCACCTATCCTAGCATTGCTGCGAAATATCTGAGTCGCTTTTTGATTCTATTATATTGAGTTTTAGTTAGAAACTTGTACTATTTCGAGGAAATTCTACATTTTTCACGTCATTCGTCAACAAAAAAACTGGTCAACGGACCACGACATTTTGAGCAGCGCAAATTGGGGCCATCTGAAACGTTTCCGATTGAAATTTTTTTTATTGCAAGTTATTATTGCAATAGTCGCAACCGTTTCTATAGCCCCTGAGCTGAGAAACTGCGTGGACCAGCAGTTTTAGGAATGTCAGTTGTATTTATCTGTATATTATTATTGATAGTATTATTGATTCAAAATCGACCCGCGCTTTTTCGGTATATGCGTAACTGAAAACGTTGCTTGCAGGGGCGCATCGATGCAAGGTCGTGCCAGTCAATGAACGTCGCTTGATGAAAAGAACCTGCCCACTCGCTTGTTCGATTCGTGTGATGCACGGGAATAGAGAAATGAAAAAACTTGACTTTATAAATTGTTTCCAAATTTTTTAATTCTTCACAAGCAAATATAGTACTTTTTTGTGAAAGAAAACTTTAGATGTAGGGGAGAGTCGTACAGGTTGCGACGGGTTTTGTTTTTGGCTCATAACTTTTTTCCATGATAATATTTTTGGGCTTTAATTGCACCGTTTGAAACGTCTATCATGCAAGTGGCTTACTTCTTGTGGACAAGACATATATAATTACAATGCGAAAAAAATATTAAAGCCAATTTTTTGAATGTCTTGCAATCTGCCAACAAAAATTTTGCAGTGTAGCTTGGGACTGAAAGTGCGCTTATTTTGGGTATTAACACTCAAAAGTTACTCCACAGACTATAAGATTCCTATAAAATTTTTGGCGAGAAACACGAATCTGAAAGTTTTAAATCCATATCTCGAATAGTTTTCGAGATACATCGATTTTTAAAACTTTTTTCAAATGTATATATATAGGGGTGTTACCTTACATTATTTTTGTGACCAGTCACACGGGTGCCTTCCCGTCCCCGCAAGGCGTTGGAAAAGGGGTAGCGGTGTGAACTTACATTATTTCTGTTACCAGTCAGAGGAGTGCCTTTCTGCCCCCACGAAGCGTTTGAAAAGGGGTAGACGTGTGTTACCTTACATTATTTTTGTGATCAGTCACTAGTGTGCCTACACGCACGCACAAGGAGTTGGAAAAGGGGTAGCGGTGTGACCTTACATTATTTCTGTGACCTGTCACAGGGGTGCCTTTCCGCCCCCACGAGGCGTTTGAAAAGGGGTAGGGGTGTGACATTACATTATTTTTGTAACCTGTCACAGGGGTGCCTTTCCGCCCCCCACGAGGCATTGGAAAAGGGGTAGGGGTGTTACCTTACATTATTTTTGTGACCAGTCACAGGGGTGGCTTCCTGCTCCCACGAAGCGTTTGATAAGGGGTTGGTGTGTTTCCTTACATTATTTTTGTGACCTGTCACTGGGGTGCCTTCCCGCCCACACGAGGCGTTGGAAAAGGGGTAGCGGTGTGACCTCACATTATTTCTGTGACCAGTCAGAGGAGTGCCTTCCCGCCCCCACGAAGCGTTTGAAAAGGGGTAGGGGTGTTACCTTACATTATTTTTGTGACCTGTAACAGGGGTGTCTTTCCGCCCTCACGAGGTGTTGGAAAAGGGGTAGGGGTGTGACCTTTCCTTATTTCTGTAACCAGTTACAGGGGTGCTTTCCCGTACCCCACTAGACATTGGAAAGGGATAGGGATGAGACCTGTATTATTCGATTATTCAATTTAACAGAAAAAATCGATATCTCGAAAACTATTTCAGATATCGATTTAGAAATTTCAGATCCGTGTTTCTCGCAAAAAAATTCCATCGAAATCGATATTCAGAAAATATTTTAATCAAAAACCAATGTCAATAATTTTTACATAAAGAAATCGATATCTCGAAAACTATTCCAGATATCAATTCAAAAATTTCAGATTCATGTTTCTCTACAAATATCCTACAGGAATCCACATGAAAACTTTGTCGCCACGGATGTCGTAATCTCCCCCACTTACAAACATGAACCATGTCTTCGAGTTAACATAGAAAGTAAGCTACTATTTATAATATGTGACAATAATAACAGGTGGCCCCAGTGAAAAGCCATGGAGAAAACGCGCTGAGACAACCTATACAGTTGTATGCCAACCTGTACGACTCTCCCCTACCATTGACTAGAAATACCACGCTCGACCCTCATTAGAAGGATATCAAGCAAATAATGAATGTCACAATTTACAATTAGTTCCTAATGGTTTACGTGGGTGGACGCGATCTGAGATTTAAGGATGAAAATGAGTCGACCAAATGGGTAAAAACAAAGAAAAGGTAGATGATTTCCGTGTCTCGTTCCGCGGTGTCATGTTGTGAATCGCGTCGTGGAAACCCGAACGATTAAAAATATGACGAGCATTCGTTTCCCTGGTCATAAAATCATTAGCATAAGAATTCCTCTACCTGCTCTCTCGGCAGGCGGAGGCGCACCGTGCTTTTTGTTTCTTCGTATTTTATTCGTCGCTGAGGCTGATTTATAAACATATAATGTGACGGGGGAGTTGCCTCGCTACCACATAATGATAGGCCAACGTTAATTACGTTTGCGTTGCTTATGATACCTCCAACGCCACTCATCTGCGAGTCTCTGCAAACAAAAAAAAACCTTCCCGGGTAAGTTTTCACGCGATTTGAGAATTATCGACAAGATGAATGCATCGCTTGCCAACTCATCTATAAAGGTACCACATTCTAGATTCTGACCTTTCAAGAACCCTGCTTTTTAATTCTTAATGTTGGCGTTCAATTAACCTGTGTGAAAGTTGCAACAAGTAGCCGCAAACAATATTTTTGAGTCTATAATTAAACTTTCCTAATTGAAATTATAAAATGTGTATTAATATTATGGAAGCTTACAGTTCTTTATTTGTTATTGTTTAATTTGTAACTTTGTGTATTTTTCCCCTTCACGTCGTCTATGGTCCAAACAAAATGAACTCGCTCGAACTCCAACAGCGCTTAAACCTTAAACGGTGAGGCGAGTTGAAATATCATGTTGGGTCTCCCCTATATGTTAATCATCGCATTAGCATAATACTGTGATTTTTCAAGGATCATTTGGAAATGCAAATAAATAATTTATAATAATACCACTGGACCCATTCTGTTATGGCAGTCGCGCATAGGAACGTCCGCTTTCACGCGATGTCTACTCGAATAGACATATGGTTTCCTCGAAAGAATGGTTAGGTGCTTAATTTGAAAATTCAGTTGATTTATTACTGGCAATCAATGAATAAATTAATCAAGCCAATAACAAAAATTTGAACCTCCACGAATTGGTATTGCCACCGTAAAATGCAGCGAGAACCCAAAAACAACAGTTCTCTAAATTGGAATCAGTGAGATGTACGTCACCGAGACAAATCAGTGAGAATTTCCACTGATTAATTGGTGCATTAGACTGATTATTCACTGGATTTTCTTGTATTTATTAGTGCGAATCCCTCTGGATTTGACGCAGTGACGTACTTCTAACTGATTTAAATCCAGAGAGAATGATAAATAAACATGCAGTAATGTGGAGAAGGAAATAGTAAGTCCGAAGATATAAACCGACGAACGAATGACTCTAATTCAGTTGACGAGGCAGAATTGAAATAAAGCGCTCATTAAAATTAAAATTGTTCAAAAACGTCCAGCGGCTGTCCTAACGAGTGTCGCAGTATTTTATTAGCCGTAAAGAATCTTCACTTTTGACTTCAGCCAGAAGTGCAATGAAGCTGGAATGCAACAACGAACAAACTAGCAGACCAAGTCCACCCACTTGCCTTTGGAGATACGGTTAATGAATCGACTTTATGATTTTTATGCCGAGCTCGACCCATACGATCTTCTAAGATTTTTATGCTCCCTAACTAGTCACGAATTTACGTAGACTTTTATACCCGTTCCGCGTCAATGGCTCGCGTTCCGTTTGGTCATAGTTTTTTTTTAATATTTATTTTTTACAGGACATAAAATATGACGCCTGTCGAATTTCGTGTACCTGCGCGTCCCACCTTGTAAACGGGATTTTGATGTGTTACGTGTTAATATACCGGAATACTGTTTGGCTCCAGGCATTTTTGACGTCCAAGCTTGAGAGATGTGCTCACGGAAACCTCGAAAGTCGTCCAATGTTGTTCCTAGAATCGGCGCCTTTTATGAAGTCATTTCGCTTTGGAATTTTTACAATGCCCTTCGATTCATACCACAAAAAAAGTTCATCATGGAGAACACACAGGAACAGCTTCAGTCTAAAAAAGAAAGTAATTTAGAATATATACGAAGTCGAAGTTGTTGGTTTCGAAAATATTGTCACACGCGGTATTAAAATTCACATATCATTTAAGCAATCTGGTCAAAGAAATCAATACGATTTCGAATAAATAACATTTCTTTAGTTTAAGACCTATTACATTATTTAAATCCATCAAAGTTAAAATTGTTCAAATTTGAAGGATTAAAATTTGAAATCGTTTTACTTTGAAGTTTAAATGTTCCTATTCCAGAGTTACTACAGGCCAGGGAAGTCTGGAAAGTCAGGGAAAGACAGGGAATTCAGAACTGGTCAGGGTAAGTCAGAGTCAGGGAACTTTTGACAAACTGAAGATGAAATTTTCACAATTGTTTTCCAAACTTCATACTTTATTCCCTATTCCACCCTTTTCTAAAAAATTCCTCTTCTTTTCCCTGTTTTCAAAACACTTCTTCTCATTTTTTCGCTTGAAGACAAACTGAATTATGTAACTGAGCTCAATAAGAAAATCCATCTATTTTTGGTTGAAAGTTAATTCTTTTGAATTGAAAAGTCTATTATTATATTTTTGGTTCAGAATTCATCTCTTTTAGTTCAAAAATCAACAATTTTGTTAAAGTCGCATTTTTCACCTGAAGTTAACCTACGTTGTTAAAAATTCATTTTGTTGGTTCAAGATTGAACAATTTGTTTGTAACTACTTTTTTTTTAAATAATTTTCTCAACTGAAAATTTAACCAATCCATTTGCACTGTTACAATCATTACATTTTTCGTTGAAAATTCATTTTTTTGATGTTTAAAATCTAACTATTTTGTTGGAAGTTGTGCTATATTGTTAAACAATTATAATTCAATTGAACATTCATCTCTTCCCTTAAAAATTTGTTTCTGAGATTGAAAATCAATTTCTTAGATTGCAAATTCAACTATTCTGTTTTTGGTTGAAAATTGATTGTTTCAAGTTGAAAATTCAACTATTTGGCAGAAAATTAACTTTTTTGTTGAAAACTCATATTTTCAATTTAATAATTTAACTGTTTTGAAGAAACATCGTCATTTTGAACTGAAAATTCGACTGTTATTTTGAAAGTACGTATTTTTTTATTTAAAATTCTATTGTCTTGGTAGGAAATTTAACTTCTCACAATTTGATTGCATTTTTTTCTCTCTTGACTAAAAAATCTTTTTGAAAATTCAACTCTTTTATTAAAAATTCTTCTTTTTGGTTTGAACATTGATCTTTTTCGGTAAATATTTTCTCTTTTTTTGATTAAAAATTATGATACTTTTTGGTTGCAATATTGACTATTACATTTCTTGTTGAGAATTCACATTTTGTATGGTAAATACAACTAATTAGTTGAAAAATCCACGTTTTTGTTAAACATTTATTTTTTTGTTTGAAAATTCATCATTTTAGTAAAAAATTGATTTCTTAGATTGAAAATATTCCTATTTTGTTAAAAACTCGTCTTTTTGGGTTGAAAATTCGACAGTTTGGTTGCATTTTCTTCTTTTTTGACTGTAAAATCTTTTTTTGTTTTGAAAAATCCTATATTTGTTAAATTTTTATTACTTGAATGATATCAACTTTTTTGGATTGAAAATAAAAATCTTCTTTTGTTGAAATTAAGTAATTTGTTAAAATTCAACTCATTGATTGCAAAGTCACAAGCCTAATAATTTAGATATATTTTTGTAGAAAACGTTATCAGTCATAATCTATGATTCAGTGTAAGAACAGTGTTCATCGCCTTTGATAATTATGCAAATTATAAACGTTAGTTATAGTTTCATGAGCACTTTGCCCTGCCACAGCACGATACATGGTAGCAATAATCGTGAGGATTTCCCATGTTTCACTGGACCACTATATTATGCACTATGCAGCGAATGAACTCTTTTCCTCGTTTATTACCCCTTGAGATTGGACCAATCGAGAAAGCGAGATGGATCGAAGTGCGAGGAAAGAGGATGATACATCGGAGACTGTTCAAGAGAGATGCAATGAAAAGAGGTAGGTGTAGACGACACATCAGTGAAAGGAATATACGGAGCCAGACGGTTTCTCATTTTTAGTATCAAGTATCAAACATTTTATTAAACATAAACTGGTAGAATCTTTATGACCTAATAATTTATGGTCGCGGACAGATTATTAATGAAATTACTGTATATATTAAAAGTTTTATAATTGAATTTTTATTAGAAGAATATCTGAATCAGTTTCAGTGTTTCCTAAAGTAAAGTACATCGTAAAGGGCTCATTTTATATCATTATTTATGCTTTCCTCTATTAACAAATTATAGAGAATATTCAGTTACGGAGAGTAAAAATGCTCTTAGTTGAATCGTTTGAGCTGAGGAAAAAAAGTGTAGGTTGACATCCAAAAAAAAAAGAATATGAAATCGGTTATTATCTTCTGTTCTCTTTTTCATTTTTAAATTCAAAAAAATTCCCCTATTTCTTCGACAGTGCTGATGGCGAATTTTTTATGTGTACAGTTTTCGCTAGTGACAATAGTAAAAAAATCAATGGTTGAAAATGGTAAAAAATAACAATTTGTTTAAAAAAATTACATATTCAACTGTTTCCTAAATGTGTGCATAGGACTCAATTCAATAATATGTTTTTTACCATTTAGAAAGAATTCTAAATTCAGTAAAAAATTATGTTTTGAACTTATATTTTTTTATTCACTAGCAAGAACTGTACATATGAAAATCTCTCCATAATTTTCGAAACAACAGGCAAACTTTTCTGAATTTTCTTTCAAAAAAGAAGACTGAAGATAGAAGATTTCTTGAGAGAGATATTTTTATTGAAATTTGTGTATAAAGAATTTTTTAAATATTAGAAATTTAAAAAATGTATACATGTTTGGACTGTTTTTCTCTTATTTGGAGAATATAATAACTTAATCCAAAAATGTATATATTTCTAAAACTGCTAATATTTAAAGCATTTGTTGTACAAACATTCAAATAAAAAGATTCCTTTCAAGAAATTTAGGTAAATCTTTTATAAACGGAATAAAAAAGAATTTCAGATACAACTTTAAAATTGTCAAATTTATTAATTTATTTCAAACAAAAGAATGTCTTTTCTAATATAAAAGATGGCTTTTTAACAAGATTGTCAAATTCTTTGCACAATAGTTGCATTTTCATCCAAAAAAGATTAAATTTCTCTTAAAACAGATGAATTTTTGTATATAAAGATAAAAAAATCAAACAAATAGTTGAAATTTCATCAAACTTTTATCAATTTTTTGAACAAACAATAATTTTCTATGAACAAAATAGAATTTTTCATCCAAAAGCACGAATTTTTTCAACCGAAAGGGATGAATTTTTAACGAAATAGTTGAATTATTTACCAATTACTTGAATTTTTATCCAAGAAAGGTGAAATTTCTCTTAAAACAGATGAATTTTCAATAAAAATTTTTTTTTTTTTTAATAGTTGAATTTTCATCTAGGAAACAGATCAGGTTTCTTTTCAGCACCAAAATATTAAATTTAATCAAAAAGTAAATTTTCTACAGAATAGCTAAATTTTCAACAAAATAGCAGAATTTTCAACCAAAAATTATGACTTCAACAAAATTGTTGAATTTTAATCCAAACAGTTGCATTTTTATCGAAGAAAGATGAAACGTCTCTCAAAACATATACAAATCGAAAAAAAAAGAAATAGTTGATCAACCGAACAGTTGCATTTTTATTCAAGAAAGGTGAAATATTTCTTTCAAAACAGATGAATTTTTGATTAACAAATTTTTTTTTTCAAATAGTTGAATTTTCATCTAGAAAATATTTAAACAAAGTAAAATCGTTTAAGCCTTTGAACCATTGGCAGCAGAGAAATTATAAAAAAGTCCAAGTATAAATAAGAATCACCCTAGTCCACATCTTAAGGGGCTGTAGTGTATTTTCATTATTTACTTTTTCATAAAAAATATAACTTTTAACTGCATATGCAAGTTATAGTAACATTGAACTCGAAGCGATTCATTCCTGAAATCAGTAGAATCATTTTTCCAAGAATGAAAATTCGTAAGAAGCGACACTAAGAAAAAATTAAATTATGAAAAACTTTTTTAGACATTTTTGGTCAGGTGAATATTGAAAAGAATGAAGTTGTTTCAAACGCTCGGGCACAATGGTGGCCCTTAGGGATTATTATAAAAAACATGGTTAAATAATTATTTCTCATAGAGTTTGTTCTTTTTTCATAAAAGTATTTTTTGTTCATAAGGCATGACTGATAATATCATTTCATTTAGTAATTTCCGAGACTTTTTTTCCTTAGTCAAATATTGTATTTCAAAATATCGTACATTTGAAGTTTTAGGAAATACATCTGTTGATCTGTAGAGAGTTATAGAGTTATCAAAGTTCGACTGTAATTGAATTTTCATCCAGAAAAGCTTTCAGTTCATTTTTTAACACAAAAATATAAATTTTAAACAAAAAGTAAATTTTCTACGAAATAATTGAATTTTCAACAAAAAAGTAGAATTTTCAACCAAAAGTATAACTTTTTAGAAGAATCATTTTATTTACAACCAGACAGTTGCATTTTCATCCAAGAAAGATGAAATTTCTATCAAAACAGATGAATTTCTAGAGAAAAAAAATTTTACAAACTACATAGTTGAATTTTCATCCAGAAAAGATTTCAGTTCTCCTTTCAACACTAAAATATTAAATTGAACCAAAAAGTAAATTTTCTACAAAATAGTTAAATCTCCAACAAAACAGCAGAATTTTCAACCAAAAAAATAGTTAAACTTTAATCCAAAGAAGATTCCAGTTCACTTTCCAACACCAAAATGAGAATTGTAAACTATAAGTTAATTTTCTGCTAAATGGTCGAATTTTTAACTGAAAAGTATGACTTTTTAACAAGATTGTTAAATTTCTAACCACAAAGTTACGTTTTTGTCCAAGACAAATTATATTCTTCTAAAACAGATGAATTTTTAAATCAAAAAGACAAATTTTCAGAAAAAAAAATTTCATCCAAAAAAGATTTCAATTGACTTATCAGCAACAAAATATTAATTGTTTTGCGAATTTGCAAAAATTACGTACATAAGTGAAGGACCCCCTCCACCCTTCCGTAACAAATCGTAACAAAATGTCTCGACCCCACCCCCCACCCTCCTTGAGCTGCTACGTAATTTAAGTACGGTCTCTTATTCCTTCTCCGTCTTTTTATACTACTATAGGGAATCAACATGTTTCGAGATCAATTCAGATCTCCTCATCAGGGATTATTTATAGGAAATCTACAAGGTTAATTTCTTTTCTTTTTGAGAAATTGAAAGAATTTTCTTTATGATATTTTAACTTTCAATTTTTAATGTTTGAATATATACATTACAATAAAATTTCTTTAATTTGAGACTGTGTCTGTGACTACTAACAGGAATTTAATTTTTGTCATGATGACTGTAGAAAGAAATATTGGATTATAATGTGTACATTCATACACAGGCAGTTAATCTTTTACATTGTTTAATTTTTTAAATTTATTTAAATAAATCGCTTTGTTAAATTCATAAATTTCAACGATATTGATTGAAATGGGGAAATGTAACTGATATTATTTGAAGGACCGGTTAAAATTTCAAGGAGGTTTATTTAATTAACAAAACAAAAATTGGAATCAGCTAATGCTTTTGTTGAAATTGTTTCTTTATTCTTGCCATAAAAAATAATTTGTATACGTTTATCAATTTCTCACTAATGAATACAGAATTAGACAAAGCAACTTTTTGTAAAAATATCTATGGTTTTATTTGCAGGTATTATGTGAGTTTTGATAAGCATACAATTCTATCAATCGATCCCTGCAGTTTTTCTATAAATATAATAATCCCTGATGAGAGGTTAGCTTTGGCTGACTTTTCTTTCCCCCATCTTTTTCCTTTTGTTATAGGTTTGTCTCTAATGAGCCGAAAAGGAGTTAGTTTGGAAATTTAATTTTGAATTGTGAATCTCTTTCATGCTCTGATATCGCTGCATGAATTTATGCCTAAGAAAGTAGATTTCATTTCGATCTTTAATCCCTACTGAAAAAGACTACATAGTAAACTACATTGGAACCTATGTGGGAACCCATATGGTATACTTTTTTTAATTCCTGTCTCAAATTACGATCTGAGTAAGAAATATAGGATGGGAATCTATATCGGTTCTTATCATGGGATCAGGCGCGGATCCAGAGGGGGGGCCACGGCGGCTTACCCCCCCCCCCCCCAAAGCCCAGACCCGAATTTTTCAAATAAGATAATTGAAGTTTACTATCCCAGCAAAAAGAAACTAATTCGGGAGGATTGCGGCGAGTTAACATGCTTAAATTCGCTCGAATTCTGCTTTCTGGTTCGTTGAAACGAACTGAGCCAGCGCGAATTGAATGCTTGTCAATTTGCCTTAATTCGTGGTCAAGGTAATTTAAAAAAAAAATTAATAAAAATTGCATGCATCGAGTCTCGAACCAGCGATCTCAAGTGTGTAAGTCCAGAGGACAACACTGAGCTACAGAAAACATTAATATATATTAATAACAAATCCTATATGCGCCCACGCTTGAGTTATACCTTAAGAATTCGATTGAATAGGCCAGTTTTTGAGTGTATTCGCGCTGCGAATTCTGGCGAATTGGAGCTTGACTTAAAATCTAGCGGATTAAAATGAATTGGCCGACACTGAAATTGTTGACACTTTCAAATGAATAAGGTCCCCTAAAATATTTTCGCTGAATTCAGACGAATAGGATACTTGAAGACTATATTACTCTTCACGAATTTACACACATAAAAAGCAAGAAAATTGCCATCACGATTACTGGGACTAAGGTCAAAGGAAAATTAGTGTAATTAAAAAAAAACTAAAACATAAGGTGTCAAAATACCCTTAAAAAGAAGTCAAAAACTTCGGAGAAAGCTTACTATTTTGAAATTTATCAATATTTTTAAAAACATTAAAATATGTTTGCTATATTGAACAGAAATTTCACAGAAAAAACAAAGTGTGAATCTAACGCTAATTTCAGGGTACCATTTTTCTTAAAAAATAATTAGTCTTGGTAGTGTGAATGGTACCACTACGAAAGGTATCGTTTCCCTTGGATTTGGGGTATGAAAAGTCACCTGTAGTCAATTGTTTTTACAATTTTTGAGGCAAAAACAATAAGTGATAGTTTCGTAGCCCAACTCCGAGCGAGATGGAACCCCATGTTAAAATTAGGTGCAGCAAAATTTATCCAAGAGTTTTTATTGTGTTAATTTAAAGACTTCAATGTCCGGGAAACCAGGAGATGATCAGAATTTTTTGAGAGCGGGAAATAACAGTGAATTTATTTTTTTACCGGTATTTTTACAAGTTTTTCAAAGAAAAACCTATCCAATCACTTGAAATATCACAAATTTCATGTCACAAGATATATAATGCAATTCAACATAAGTTTCATTTCAACTTTTTTTTAAATGCGAAGTTCTGTTGTTAACTTTTTCAATTATGAAATCATTCAGTTTGCAATGTGGAATTCGAAAATCTTTTACGATCCAAATTTTCCATTTTACATCTTTATTTTTGAGGGTACATTTTCAATTAAAAGAATGTTGAAATGCAGTTTTGAAGACTTACACAATACACGATTAATATCTTTCGAAACTGAAAATTTTCGACAAAAAATGTTTTAAGTTGATCAACTGTAAATATAAATTAAGTAATGATTTTAAAAATTAAACTGTAGTTCGTGTATTCGCAATTGAACAATAATTGATTGATTTTATAGCACGATTCTGAATCTGATGAAATTAAACAATTTACAGATCTTGACGTTAAAAATTGAACTGTTTCAATTCGAAAGCCGTAGTAGTTAACAAAATGTAAACTTCCGATTGAAACTTTATAAATTATCTGCTGTTTCAGTCTAAAATATACCATTTTTAACGACTTCAATTATGAAAATTATTAATTAAAAAAAAAAGAACAATTTTTTAATAGTCAGCAAAGTTTGACTGTTTATATAAAATGAACAATTATAAATGAAATATTGAAATCCGAACAATTTGAAACTGAATTGATTGAAACAGAAAGCCTTGAATCGTTAAAATTTCGGAGAGCTAAACGTTACAATGTTAATTTTAATTGTTCTAATTTAAAATTTTGTATTTACGAGTGGAAATGTTGAATATTGATGTGTAAATAACAAATAAAAATGTATCCATTCAGAAAAAATTCGAGTAAGTTGAGGAGATATATTTATAAGTTTTTAAATAAAATTTTTAAGCTTTTAAGGATGTTGTAAGGTCTTAAGATAATACAAATACTGTCTTAAGATTCGTGGGAAAATTTTCGAATGATTTTTATTTTGAAAAATTAATTTCAACAGAATAATTAAAAATATTTTAAAACGGACGCAAATTTTGATGAACAAATAAAAATTGAACAGTTATGGAAAAAATTGATTTTCCAGTAAAAAAAAAACATATTTTTAAGAGAACGTTTTAAAAGATTTCAAAACAAATTTTAATGTACAAATAACAATTGAATAATCATTCATTCAAAGCGATTTGAACTTAAAATGATTCAACTTCTAATTTAAAAAGTGTTCAATTGAAAAAAATTATAATTCTTCAATTTTTAATTTTTCTAACTTAAAATTGCGTAAAATGATATAATTTTGAAGATTCATGTATTTGTTGATTCATTTTTCAATTTAGATCATTGAAATTAATAGAGTAAATTTATAATTGATACCAATTTTGATTCGTTAACACGATTACTTCAGACAACTAATTTTTAAGAAAAAGAAAAAATCTGCCTTAGCCAGGATTTCAACCAGGAATATGAATATCGCAAAGAGTGGAAATATACGCCTAAATTTTGCTCTTTAAAAATAATCGTTTTATAGTTTATGCTTGACTTCGAAAATTTTATGAGTATTTTATACTTGTTAAATAATGATTATACCATGACATGCAAGACGCAGCTTGTAAATATAAAAACATGGTTTTTATTGAAACATATGTTCATTATGTTTATAAGATTTGTGAATAATATATTTATATAATTTTTAATAAACATTCGAAGCAGATAAATAACTTTAAAATGATTATTACCTTCTCCCCCTCCCCCTTAAGAGTGGAGGGGAAGGGGAATTATTGGATGGCCCCCCCTAAAGCCCTTCTCTGGATCCGCGCCTGCATGGGATACGGCTGCGCAGTATTTTTTGGGGTTTTTGAGATTACCTACTATGCACTAAAACTAAAAACTAAAAACTGAAAACTAAAATCAAAAAATATATCTATTGTCTATGCTGTATCGTTGCGGTGCGACGCCATTGCATATATTTTATACTGAATAGGTCGAGGGAGGAAAGAGCAGGAGGCGCAGTGACAAATGAGAGCGGCTACAAATTGCGCTCTCTGGCTTTCATTCTCATTCGGCTCTCGTTTCTCTCACGTGGGCAATGCAGATGGCCGTATATGTTTTTTTTTACTTGTATCCACCTTTTATCGCATCCTCCTCTTCATCCCTGTTCCGTAGCCGGAAGGAGTCAGGTGAATCTAACTCCCATTCCACTTGTACCCTAACGTGATTCAACAATTGATGTTTCATTAGTCTTATCTACCCTATTATCAGAAAGCATATCATAATTTTTATTTATTGGAATATAATTGAAGCATTGAGAGCTAAACAGTGCTGAGTCCATCGTTATTTCAATTAGATTATTACTTGCACATGTAAAGCCATCTATTTTTCTTACACAATGTTTATTAAACTGATCCACCTCATACACAAAAAATGACTTGATCGGTTACAATTTCTTCTGGTGACCATTTTCAATGTGGTGGGTAAATCTTAATACGTAAAGTTAATTTTTGTTGCAGATAAAGATGACTCTAAAATCGCTGTAAAGTTTACATTTTGTTTATTGTGTGCTAATTGGACTTAGTACCCGTTTAGCTCTTCTGGCTTATTCAATGGTGAAACTTGAATATGACACCAAGCGCATGTAAAGTTTCACTTATGTCGTATTGTCCCACTGCTTTTTATTATAAAGAAGCTTATATCATGTTCCTTCATACTGCCGAGATTTAAACGAGAAAAGTATAAGCAAATTGAATGCTTTTTTTGCATATTAGAAAAACAAGCTCAAACGCTTACTTACCTAAGAAACAACCGTCCAAGTTTGAAACTATTTGAGGAAAGTTTAACACTATTTTGGTACAGATGAAAATTATTTTGTTTCTATTATTATAAGATGTATTTGTTTTATTTTTTGAATATATTCAATAACATAGTTTAGAGTCTCCTATAACCCTTTAAAGGAAACAGTGAAACGCGTAGCGAGAAAGGGGGTGAATGGATTGCAGTCAAATACTTGAAAAAGAAAGATTAGTTATCAAGGTTCGTAGCGCAGTGGTTAGAATATTGTTTTTCTCAATAGAATTTGTTTTACTCAACAGAATTTGAAAGTATCCCCAAATGCCTATCCAGAAATAAGGCCGATAGCCAGATTTCCCGACCGGCGCAGAACTGCTACAGATGTTATGGCGGAGAAATATCAGTGCTGTCTGTTAGTACTGTGCCTATACACAGTAATACAAGAATCTGAATTTTAAGAATAACTGCATTTCATTTTTAACTTAAATTAAGTAAGTCAATTAATGTTAACCATAAATTGGCTTTAATTACCGTGTCTCTGTCTGAAATATGTATTGACAAAAAGAACAATTGGTAGGTATATATGTTAATTTCGAATGATTTTCCGTCATGCGATCCTGAAATTCATTTCTGCTAGCAGAAGTGTATGCGCGAACTGCGATGCGCGAACACTTGGGAAAAATGTCGATGGAAGCGTGGATCTCGGTAATTTGGATAGTATATATTTAAGATCTTCGTGAATCATTTTCACACAAAGAACACAAAAATATTTTACAAATTGTTGATATGCAGAAATTATGAAAAACCAGTGTTAATCGATGCCTACTTAAATCTATTTGTTGGACATGTATGTCGTTTGTGAAAAGTTTTTCATCAGTTGAAGCTGACACAAATTCCAAGGAAAAAATTGTCATGGAGGTAAAGAAAAGTTCAAGTTTTTACGGAAAATCAATTTCCTTATCTTATTTTGATCATTCTTATCGTATTTCATAAGTAGGATATATCATAATCTCTAAAAATATTAGGCAAAGGTTTGACTTGCAACCAAGCCAGTAACTGGAAGTCATATTTCAATTATCAGTTGACTTCCAACCGGCGAATGATCCTTTTGGTTACATCTGAAAGTCAACCAACTTTTTTTACTGAAATTCAGATTCTTGTATTACTGTGTACCATCGGCATAGTACTGGTTTACAGCTGGCGCAATACTGACTTTTATTCATAGTGAAATGCCGACAACAATGTTCACCAAACGGTTGACATCATACTGGTTCGGGGCCTTCTATAAACAACGTAGCTTTTTATTGGGGAAGGGGGGGGGGGGTCAGCCTAGTGCCACACAATGGCAAAAATCTAAAGGAAAAGTCGGAAAAACTGAGGAAGAAGTTTCACCAATGGGTGGAGTGATACTGGTTTACTTACTGGTTAATACGGACATAAGATTTCAGCCAACAGTTGACACTATACTGGCTTACTACTGGTATGAATCACTGGCGATATGCCGGCATGGGAGTTTAACCGTCGATAGTCGTAGTACTGGTCATATACCAAATTCAAGTGCTGGTCGAGGTGCTGTTTGACAACCTACATAAGAGTTCAGCCAGCAGTCAGCGTGATACTGACAGATTACTGGTGGAATACTGATACCCATTGCGGTGGAATACCAAAATGACTGTTCAGCCACCTGTTGAAATTCTACTGGCTTTCTAATAACGCAGGAATGATACACATCAATGATGAAATACCGACATAAGAGTTCGGCCAACGATTGGAATTGTGCTGCTTTACCATATCCACATAGTACTGATACGAATTGCTGGTAAATTGTCGACGATTTTTGAAAATATTAATTTTGGGAATTTTCGAAATTTTGGTTAATTATTTATAAAGAGAACTGGCACAAAAATGCATTTCGTAATTTTGTAGCAGAAGGCAGCTTCCGTGATAGCGTACCGTGTAATTCATTAAAAATGATTTTTCGAACAGACATTTTTTATAACGCAGTGTCTCGTCCCGAAATTCGGGATAACTAGTTCAATATTTTTCATAAGTTTGGCTAGTCGTCCCGAATTTTTGGGTGGGGGCGGGAAGGCACCCCTGTGACTGGCCATTGAAATAATGTTGGTGAAACACCTACCCCTTCTCCAAGGTCTCGTGGGGCGGGAAGGCACCCCTGTGACAGGTCACATAAATAATATTGGTCCAACCCCCCTAATCTTTCGACACGACTAGACACAGCCTTTTATTAATTTATTTACACCAGTACTGTCCCAGTACTGGTTTAATGCTTGTAGGACAGTACATAAATTAGTTATCATTAGGGGTTTCACCAGTACTGACTTGGAATATTGGCTCAGTACTGAAAACCAGTACTCAACCGATTTATTATGGGGGATTAAGCCAGTGTTGTGACAGCGCTGACTATGTATATTGGCCGAGGACTAGCAGTCAGTACAGAACATTGTTATCATTAGGGGTTTCACCAATCTCATACCAGAAGTAATGCTAGTATTCTACCAGTACCGCGCCAATAACGAAAATCGCCCAGCGGTACTGGGGCGAAAACGAGCCGGTGGTAATTTTCCCCCTGGGATGGCCCAGCTTTATGTAAATTTTGCCGAATGGGATATTGTTTTATGTTGCGATAATACCTACTACTTTTCAAACAATGAAAATTCCAAATGCAAAATTTATTCAAACTATTTTTTTTAAATTCAAAACTTTTATTCTTTTCATTTATTATTTTAATTTATTAAATCATGCAAGCATTATTTAGTTTTCAAATTTTGACAAATCTTTCCCACGATTATTTTATTTTTTTGGGCAAAATATGTGCTTACAATGTGAGTATAATATTCTGAAAAAAATTTCTATAATTCCGTGCTTGCAGTGGCGTAGCCAGGATTTGATAAAGGAAGGGGTTGGAAAGGCTGAACAGAAAGTACGTTACTACTTACAGGAAAAAAAAGATAATTTAAGACATAAAATTCATGAATGTCATATTCATCATTCTTGCGGGAAAAATTGGTTTCAAAATATGCTAATTCGACATTATCACGCTCATCAATTAAATTTTCCTAGCATATTTTCAATTATCCATTAATTAAGGTCACATTAAAACTATCCGGTTCTATATAAAAGCACTTTTTAATTTCGGACTGATCAAAGAATAATCTAGGGTTTGAAACGAAAAAAATATATTATTATATTATTCATATTATATTATAGATTATTATATTATATTGTATATACATAGTACTCTAAACTGAGACTATGCGGCGGATGTGGGGAAAACCAGCTCACCTGCAACTTTATTGTACCTATATGTATTCAAGTATCCCTTTCCATTAATAAAAAATTGTAAGATGAGCGATTTAAGACTATTAGTTTTGAAAATTTTGTTAGGTTGAATATTACTTATTCAAAATTTTTATTTAAAGATAAGAAATTTTGTTCTGAAAAAATGGAGGCACTTTTAGAAGCAAATTTTAATAAGATGATATTGATCATTTTCAAAAAATAGTCTTTCCTCTGGTCAGTTTCGATTTTAATTTATACTCGCTTTAATTGCTTGACGAGACGACTGAAGTTGAAGTCTGAATATTTATACATAATGAAACACATAAGCATGCAAAATTCACAGTGTTACCGTGTACATTATTACACTTCAGAATTATTCTGAAAATATTCAAAGAATGTGTTTTTCGAGCTCTATTTGGTAATGTATACACATTTTTAATGTCGTTAATATTTTATTAGGAATAAGTAAAAAAGTGTTATCGAATATGGTGAGACGAAAATCATATACAATATACATTTTGCAAAATTTTCATAATCTTACGAACGAATTATTTTTTATAGATTTTTTTGAGTATTTTTTTTAGAATTCTATTGTAAAATATGAGTATAACTGAGTGTAAACAAAACTTAGGGACAAAATTTTAAGCATAATTAGGCACCCTTAGAACTGAAATATTTATCTCCGTGCATAACTTTCAGATTTCTCAACTTATTACAAATAATTCCTATAAGCAAAAATCATGAAGAAAACTCTTTTGTCATAAATTTATCAATTTTTGTGTTCAAATTTGTATTTGGGGACATGTTACCGAGTGAAAATTTGAGCTATATGTTAATTTACCATTTCTAAAAAAAAGCAACTAAAATGTTGAAATTTTGCTAAAAACTACTGCAATGTAAGTATTTTATCCTAGCATGTATTATTTTGAAAGAAAGTATTAAATCATAAAAATGGGTAAAACGGTTAGGACCTGAATTTCACGACTTTTTGGCAACGACCCTTAAAGGTAATTTTGTAGATCTCTCTGAAGCGAATAACTTATGTTTCTGAACTATTGATCGTACATATATGGCGTGGTTTACCAGAAAAGTTAACTTCTTAGTTTTCTCAGTTTATTCTTCATGGCAAACCCCATTAATATTTACGTTAGAAGGTTGGATGACGAACTTAACTTGTGTTTTGGGACCACAAAAAAGTGTTCCAAAGGAAATTTTGATTGGAAAATTCCTTCGGAAGTTATCGCGTTTAAAGATATTTTATAAATTTTACAAAATTTTTCTATCTTTTTTTCACAAAAATGGTTTTTAAATACAGTGATAATACGGTTACTATATTAGCTTCCTGCAAATTATGCAAGAGGTCAGAGAAAATTTGAAATAATAAGACAAGATCAAATTAAGTGAAAATAACCGTGCTGATTAAAGAACCGTCGAGTGAGAACTGGAGGGACGTAACAATTACATTGTGGCAGCGTAAATCGCGGTGTGCCCGTATGTAAATGGAGACAGGGTATAAAGGGACTCTCGCGCCAGTGTTAGTGGGCAGGTGCAGTCGATCCACCCACATAAAATACCAACAAAGTTCTCGACACCTTGACAGATATGAACTCTTGTCTTTTCTCTCTTCTTTAAATATATGTACTCCATACTCATGTACTTATTCACTTGCGTTGCCTATTCATGCAAGGGGCGAATAACGCAAGGTGCAGTGCTTTTCTTTTCCCTTAATAAAAGCGAAAAGCGAGTTACACGCCACTAGTATGTAACCGACTCCCTCCTTTCTTCACCGAGACAAAAAGATTTCAAATGCAGATAATTTAACATATATAATGATTGTGTGAAATAAATTTACTTATAGATATACCTAATTTGCGATGAAGTGCACAATTTTTACTAGCGCGTCAATGTAGACATCTGTGCCTATTAATATATTTTATACCTAGATAAAAAAATATTTATTTCGAAAGAAGACGATGGAAAGATGCAATCAATTTTGGCCAAAATATTTATAATATCGTCAACTTGCCATTAATTTTTTGTTATTGTACATAGATTATGACTCGTTGAATTCATTACAAAGAATTTGTTCACTCGAAAGTCTCTAAGTATGTCCGTCGCGAAGAAAAATGTTGTAAAAAAGCCTAATCAATTTTTTGTCTCTTACACCTAATGGAACTAGATGGACGATATGTATTTTTTAAAAATTGACATAATTAAGCTGTACATTCAAATTATCCACTGTCACGGATTGCGGCAGCACTTCTGTGTACGGGAAACGAGTGTACTTGAAGATAACGCAATTGCTTTTGTGGCAGGTGCTTTACATATGCTGTAAGCGATTGTATTGCACATGCTCTTCGCACATTTTTACAGACTAAATAGGTCGAAATTAGCATCATGCTCAGTTAATTGCAAATCCAACTCAGCTCAAGTTACTGAATTCTGAATTCAATTCCAGAATACTTAATATACATGTTAGCACGTTGTTCTGACAAGGTATATGTATGCGATTTTTAACAAACAAACAAGCACACACACACACACACATATATATAATTCTTTTTATATACAAATTAACCAATTAATGAAGAGTCAAAAGGGCCCAAACCTATAATTCGCAACTGTCTGACGTTAACAGAAGACCTATCTCGATCTAGCCTGGAAAAATCTAAATAAATATAGTTTTTTCTGTAAATCTCACAAGAATATTTGGCAAATTATACAGGATTTTCTGCGAGTCTCACAGGATTTTCTGTAAACGTTACAAAAAACGCATGCTATCACTATTGTGTAAGATTAGCAGATTCTTTTTTTCCCGTGTATTATGAGAAATCCTCTGAACTTCTTCTTGCAGATAATTATTATTTTTGATACGTTTAGAGGAAGGTATTGATACCAGTACCATTAACCGTAGATACCAGTTTGATAGTGGGAGGAGGGTGCGCAAAACATTCTAATCCTGGTCGCCATTTTGTTTCTGCCTACCAAAGCAGTAGTTGATATATGATCCCATTGGCTACCAAGCTGTTTGGTTCCCATCTCAGTACTGGGCAACAGGGCTCGACCTCAACCTTATAGCCATAATCCGGACTCTCGGTTGCTCTGGCAATTAAAATTCTTTCCTGCCGCCAAGTTTGCTTCTGCAAGCTTCTTCTCCTCTACAACCTATGTATCCTTGTTTCCTTGTTCTTCTTCTTCACCTCTTTCGCAGTCTGAACGCGAACAGACATTGCAATTAAAAATAATAAACGTACCTGACGTTTTGCGCTGATCAACCTCTAAGCTAGCAACTCTCCAAGGAATTGAAACCAGAGATAACTGATAAGCTGCAAAGCTACGAAGCTATACCATCTGAAATACTTCATCATGAAGGCAAGTTTCTCAAAAAGGCAGTTTCTTTCTCTGCAGCTATCAGAAATGCAGCTTCTTTTGTCCTTCGGGCTGATCTATCTTTGCCTTTCATAGAATGTTTCTTACATCTACACTGTTCATTTCCATGGAAGGTACAATGGCTCAATCGTAATTATTTAGATATTTGTAATCAAAATTACATTTTGTAAATACCCATACGGAATGTTAGTGTACTATATGCATGACACCCATTATCTTCTATATGAGTTAAAACGTCGAATGCAATTGTAAGAACTCCAGTGTACCTGCTCGTGCACGAGGCAGCTGAAACAATGTACATACAAAAAGTTTTTCAAAATTTGAAGTAGGGCGACGTCCAGAGAAATTCCGAATGCTACTTCTTCCTAGTTGCGGAAGGCTATCGCAAGATAAGTATAATTGAAACTACTAGACAATGAGTAAACAATAAACAGTAACTTCTTTATATATAGTCACAGTATAACTGCTTTATTTACTGGTGGCAATCTAGTTAAAATAACTGCAGCTAATTTTTGGACAATTTTGGACAATTTTGCGGTTAGTATCAGGGAAAATTACAGTTGCTTCAACTACTTAATTAAAAAAAAGACTATTTCACTCAGTAAAATAAATTACATTTCCTAGTTCCAAGAGGCAGTCATGGAAAATACTAGATTTTTTATCTGAATCAATAAATTAAACAACTGTTTATAGTTCTACGAGATAGAAGTAACCAAGATACAATTTTTCCAACCACCTTTCTCAGTAAATTTAACTACTGTTCCTAGTTCCAAGAAGCGCAAATTTCAGTTACTTAATCTACACTGTTAAAAATGTTTGGGATTCTACATCACTTCTACAAAACAAGCGTAAGGTAAAATTGCAAACACGGTATTGAAATGACGAAATTGCAATACATTTATTGTGAGTGCTGTCATTCGTGCAGTTACCATACGTTTCGAAAGTAATGTTCCAATGCATGTATTATAAGTTCCCAACATACATTTTTTACAGTGTACTTTTCTTAGTAAATTCAATAATTTTTCCTAGTTCCAAGATGATCCCATAAGGAAAACTAGTGGTTCTAACTATTTTATGTAGTCAATTGCCCACGTTTTAATTACTAAGAGGATATGGTTATACGTTTATTAAACTTCACTCTTTGATGGAATTATTGTAAATAGTCATTATTACCATACTTTTGATGTGACTGTAATCGTAACTAAATTGAATTGACAATTTAAAGATGTTTTTATTTCATCAGTGAAGAATAGTCACGATAATACAGGAAAAATGGTACTCTTGACTACTTTCTTACAACCATACCACTATAGTTAACTTTACCATAGAAATTTGTCTCAGTATGTATGTTGTTAAGAATTACTGCAAATTCAATATCGATGACACCATGGTATCACTGCAAAAAAGATCCTATTGCACTGGGATTAATAATAGGGTTATTTCGTTAAAAAGTGTGTTTGACCAGCTTTGAAGCTCAATAGCTCATGCATACTAAAATGGCACTATTTAATGCAAAAATGCCTTTCTTCTTGCGTCTATACCGCACCAAATATTCGCTTAAGAAAATGGTAAAAGCGTCCCATGCGAAATTCGGAACATATTTTTTTCGGTGTATTAGGATAGAATTTTTTATTTTAGAAAACAAAAAGTACGTATCCAATTATTTTCTAAAAGAAAGCATTTTCAGAAGTGGCTAGCATTGAAAAAATATTTAAGTGTCCCACTGCCACCCTCGTGTTTATATTTAATAATAAAAATTAATAATGTGCGTGAAATGAAGTGGGTAAAATATCAAGACACAAACGCATGTTTTTTTTCTGCCATTTAAGGCGCCAGATACGCGTAATTCACCACAGTGAATTACCGAGGTAAGTGCGAGTACACGGGTGCAATACCTGGGCAGGTGATTCTTAACAACCTTTACTCAGATACTCGTATGTTCCCTTGCAATCTTGTACACTTTTCGCACAGCTGTGTTTCACGTTTCACGCTATTATTGAACCCCTTTCTCGGTGTTTAACAATACCATGAAGCATCATAAATAAAAGTAAAGGAAATCTTAAGTATTTTAGAACTAAGTAAAAAGATTAAGGGACAATATTTTATTGCGGTTTCTTTTAGTAATCTAAGTACCTCGACAAGTGGTCTAGTGAAGTTTTTGAAAGTTTTATAAGATTTGTGTATGGTGTATGATTTGAATGGTAGTATATTTCTTTTAACAATTATGTAATATATAGCTATAGCGCAGTGTTTGTAATTCAATACAATTCTTCAGTCAGTTTGATACATTGTGTAAGTGTCCACAATTCTACATTCGCCTATATATTTCATTTTCTAGCACGATAGCGGTCATGCTTGTATATTATATCAAATAAGAAACAACTGACAAATACCTATAGCTAATGCGAAAGCATTTTTATTAGATTTTGTCATTATTCAAGTAAATGTGACAAATCAGATACATGTGCATTTATCCGTACAAAATTAATTACTATATCATTCTTATCATATAGTTTTATCATTATTTTTTTGCACCATTGTCTTATTCTTCATCATTTTCATCGCAGAAAAAATTGAAGTATTCCTTGTAATCAAACTTCGAATTCTAGTGGCTTTATACAATAAAAAGAAACCCTTCAACTTGGAAAGGTCACTATTTCATCAAGAATCCAATTTAACCAAACCTCTTAAATTGAAGACAACAGCCCTCTAAAGTGAATATACTACTTCTGTTTCTTCACAATAATCTTTTATATCTATATTTCTTGAAACTTCGGAAATGGTATGACTTTACACAGCGTATAAATTCGAGAAAGGCATATTTTTGGAATGTGTATACTATTAAGAAAGTTTGTATGGTCCTAAATTTTTATAAATAGAATTCATTTTCAAAGATACACTTTCTTGTAATTATAATATAAGTATACGACCATATAAACTAATTCTATGTCTTATTGCGCGTAAACATGAGTTGCTTCAAAATCAATGTCGATAGAGTAGGAATCAGGTTGATAAGTCTGATATGGCCTTAAATCAGAACGTAACTTCAATATAAGATATTAGGGCTATATTCACATTATTTTCTATTTGTGTGTCTTATTACTTTATTGTAACAAACCTATTTTGGAACTTGCAAGGGAATATTTATAACTTTCTTTATTTCAATGGTGAATTCTTATCAACACCGCTTCTATGAACTCTTTCGCATCTTTTTAAATAATCTTTTTAAATATTTTCGCAGGTATACCTGCCGAACTAAGGCATATTCTCATTGCGCCCTATTCGCGCATTATTGTATCTTTAATCTTAAACTATGATTCAAACCTCAAATGAACGACAGTTATGAAGCTGAACTGAACATAGTTTTTCAATTTTACTATGAAGAAAACTTCATAAATAAATGCCGGATAAATTTCTGACATTTGAAGTCCAGAATGGAACCCCTTAGTTGAAAGAATAAGTGACGAGGGAGCTCAAATGAATGCTTGAAGCTTAATGTATGATCCATTCTAAAAAAAAAATAACGGACTACGGCGCTTTAGTAGAGAAGAAAAGGAATAATATATAAATGTATGTAATTACTATTGAATTTTTAAAATATATATACATATTAAGAAACTAATTTTGATTAGAAAATGCTCGCTTTAATTTGTTCTATAATGCCTTTTAATAGAATTCTTCGTTATATTGTAAAATATTTACAAATTATTTACAAAGAAAATAAAAATTCAAGTTTATATTTTTTTCCACAAAAAATAATGTTCTGAAAACGTTTCATGTTCCAAATACGTCCTTAAAACGTCTCTGGAACATTGTATGTTCAAGGAACGTTATTTGGACTGACTTGGACGTTTTTAAGCCATTCTAATTAGGTTCTTCAACTTTTATGCTCACTGGTTAAACGTGTTTGATAGATTGTTTCTCATACATAATACACATACGTGTCTTAAACAATTCTGAATAAAAATGGTATGTTATCACGTGACCTGTCCTTTTAAGATCAACAAAATCGCACTTGCGGCTTTCATTTTGAGAATCTAAAAAGTGTATCAATTCTAATAATTTTTGTAAGTATTATGCGACAAGGGGGATAAGTGACCGATTGCCTCTCTCTCATGACACATGTTTTTCATAACACATGCATGCAAAATGCGATATTGCATGCGTGTAAAGCGGCCGACAACTAGCCGATTTGCAAGTAATAACAAAAAATTTAACCCTTGCATAGTTAGCGATTAAGCTTTTCCACTCCCTTGGGAAATGATATATAAATTAAGGGTCCCAAGGCATAAGGGCTTTAGTGCAACATTTGGAATTTTACAGAAAAAATACAAAGAACTGCTCACATTGATGCATTCAATTTTCGTTCGAAAACAAAACAGTTTTTCGAGTTATTACTTAGTT
>CAKNXH010002435.1:0-12581 GCA_932178445.1 Andricus quercusramuli
TATATATATATATATGGGGCATAATTTCTGAAGTGTACCCACCTCAAAAATGAAAGTTGTCCGATCGGGCTAAAAATTGGCCTAATTGTAGTGCTATTAGATAGTACTCCTCACATCAAAAATTAATTTATTTTGATGATTATTTATCAAAGTGGAGGGGGTTCAATTTATGGGGTTTTCAAGCAAAGCCTTACTTTCAAACGTTGGTAACTTTTGTCCTGTTGCCTGAAACAAAATTTCACCTTGAATATTTTCGATAGATTTTTTCACAAACTTTCTGGTGGTCATAACGATTTTCAAAAAAAGTCTCGAATGTTTTCTAAATTTAAATAAAACTCTTGAAAATACATATTTCAATATTTGAAATCTATGTGTCCTTTGATACATATATCTAATACATTAATATAAATATGAGTTATTGAAAATCTGCTAAGCACGCTTCAAAGGAAATAAGATATGAATTTTATAAAAAGTTTAGATACTGCCAAATATTTTCAATAATGATCAAAGTAACAAATTATTAGTAACCATCATAAGAAATAATTCAAATATATTCAAACATTGATGAAACAGGTGCAAAAGGGGTGAATTTTTAGGGTTTTTGAATATCACTATTTTACCGTAGAGGTAGGATACCTATCTTCCTTCTACGATTGTTCTAGCTGTCGCCCGCGGACTTCACCCGCGGAAACAGCTAGCTGCCGATTAGCCAGAAACTGTGGCGGTGCCCCCTCCCCCCTATCTGCCCCCCATAACTCTCACGACCTGTCCGGGAGCCCAAAGAATCTGTGTGCAAAATTTGGTACCAATCAGTCAACAACTTTGGCGGCACCTCCCCCTATCTGCCCCCTTCTCCCGTTACTTTTCACAGTAAAAACTAGGCATTCATTTTTATCTGGTATCCTTTTTTGGGCGTTCTAATATGATCTCAAAAATAGTCTTATTTTAGTACCAGTTTCTGTCTTATTTAGTTTTCTAACTTCAGATTGACAAATGATCCGAGATAGCGAACTGAATCGATTCAGAGGGTGCATTGTTTTAATTGTTCCAAACTTCACTCTTACAAAAAACAAAAAATTGATGAAATTAAAAATTCGTAAAAATTAGTGTTGAACCGTCACACACTTCAGCCCTATGGGTTACGTTGGTTTCTAAACTTGACAGATTAGAATTTGTTTTATCAGATTTAGTTATTGACAGATGATCCTCATTTCGAGCCTATTTCAATCCACAAATCGACCTTATTTTATTAGATTGGCGGATCAAACTGAAGTGGGATTGTTTTGTTGCGTGAACTGTTTTAATACCGGATTAAGTTCTAAATCGAATCCTAGTTTTTACAATGTTACGACCTGTCCGGGAGCGCGTATAAATTTTCAAGTCGATATGTGCAACGGCGTGTCTGGTTTCGAGCCTCAAGTGAACAAATTTGAATTTCATACAGTAGAAGATTAAACATATAACCATGAGTTTTTTTAACGCAACTTGTGTGACTATTTTAAATATAAAAATATTACGTTTCACATGGATATACTCTGGAATCGTTTAGTTGAAAGTGCTAGGGGTGATTTTTGCCGATTGTCGAATACTATTATAACACAGAAAAAACTGGGGTTTCTATTATGACCAATTTTTGGTTCCAAAGGAGCTGCAATAAAAAGGAACCTCTCTTGCTGAAAAGGAACCCAAAATGATAAATGGTTTCTAAATGAACCCAATTGTGGATTCAAATGGATCCAATAGAGCCTTTTTCTCACGTATGCATTGACTCACTTATGCATTGACTCACTTCAAAAATTGCACAAGTTAATGATGCACATTTTGCTTCATAATTTTAATTAAATAATATTGCACTGAAAAAAATGTAATAAAGAAACTAAAGGCATAGACATTAGTAATTCTTGAAAGGAAGATATCGCACATGAAATGTGACAGTTTTCAAGGTTATGTTGCAAATCCGAAGTTTTCCACTGCGCATGCACAAGAAGCGCGGGACTATTCAAAATGATATAATATACACTTGCAATATTGGGTTAATATACATTTTTTCCAAGATGCTAAGTCTTTCTATAATTCAATTTAATTTGTTTTAAATAAGAATATAATAGACTATTCATAGTCACTGAACCCTCCGTTTTTTCTGTGAAGGTTAAAACATAATCTGGAGTTTCATAAGCGTGAACTGTGTGACTTTTCCGAAATAAAAAACGAAATGGCTGTTTTACATGGGTAATTTGAAATTGTTACTTTAAGCGTACTAGTGGTGGTTTTGAGAGGTTTTTTGATTCTGGATAATGGCCGAGCCATTGACAATTTTTGTGAGCCTATGTTTATTTACATCAGCCAAGTTACAACTTATTAAATCTGCGATTGACTTTCTGTTATTTCATAAGTCATATTTTAGTAATTCGTATTTAACAAGTGGAACATTTTTCATTTATTGCGAAAAAATAAATAAAAATCCATCCATTGTCCGTTATTTAAGAATGTTCACTGCGTACCGGCGACTTCAAAATTGAGCATTTTTTGAAATGATTGATAAAGTCAGTAAAAATAGACTCAATGCTAATTGATGGGTATGTTAAAATTGTTTATCAATCAAAATGTATATGCATTTCAGAGCTGCAGCTTCAATTTGTAGTGAGAGCTGCAATTCTTATATTCAATCCTAATAATCAAGAACTCATTTCATTCCTTGAAATATTCTTCGCAATTCTGTTTGGTTGGAATTATTAAACTTAAAATTATTCTTGAAATTTTGTTTACAAGAATAATAACTGTATAATTCCTATAAAATTATAAAAAATAACACCAAACAAAATTGTCAAGAATCGTTCAAAGAATAAAATCAGCCCTTGGTCATTAGGATTGTATAAGAATTACAGCTTTCATCTCAAATTGAATTTGAAATACAATTATACATTTAACGTTCCTTAAATGAACAATATGAACTTAAACCATTTTTTTCTGAAGGAGACCTAGATTTCTCTTTTAAAATTTGTAGCAATTATCATTGTATCTATTTTCGTCAATTTTATGAATCATTATAAAGGTCGCATGAATTTTGAGATTAACTGTACGCATTTTTAAGAATAATCAGCATTTTCTTGCTGACGATCATGTAGAGGTAAACGAACTCGACTTGATAAGTATCTGATTAATCAACCTACATTTGCTTCTTTCTACATTTAAAAAAAGCCGGAAAATTGTCTACTTATTTTTAATGTTTCTCATTTTTATTTAATGGAAATCAAAGAAACGAAGTAGAAGAAAATGTTAACGTCAGCTAACGTGGTGTTCTAGCAACATACTAAATCCCAAGGTGTCAATTTTTTTTATTTAGTGTAGACGCAGTGTGAAGTGAGCTGAGATTCTGCAATAGTAAAAATTTTACCAATTCACCTAGCAATTAAGGGTTTCACAAAATAAATAGTAGTATTTTGGCATTTCTTTCATGTAATAGTAATAGAATCACAAGTTTATTCAACTACTCAGCTGGAAATATTTATGTGGAGAATTCCATGTGGAATTTCTATGTGGGATTCTACGTGGATGTCCACGTGAAATCATTCAACCTTGCGGAATTCTATATACATGGAATTTTAAATGTTCAACATAGGAATTTAAACGTTTTTTCAACTGTATATATCTCGTCAACCATAAGAGATATATAAAAATGCGATGTAATTTTTTCGCTTTGAGTTCCCCGTATATAATATATGCTGCGATTCCATATATTAACGAAAGTAATCTAAAATAAATTAAGTCTGCAAATAATGATAATTTTATCGTTTCGAGGCAGTCATTTTTTGATGCGTTATTTTATTGCAGGTGACATAGAATAGTCACAAGTTTCACATACTTACCTTCTTACTGTTTTTAAATGTTGAACAATCGGCTTCCTTATTACATTTTTCTATTAGTCACTAATATTTCCATTTCGAAGCAATGCCTTGTAAATACTCAACATTTATTGAGGTGACACATTTACAAGTTTCGTGATATCATTTCCATGCTATTGCAATAAAGATGAATTTGCAATTTTCTACTAATCTTTATTGAAACATTTTACTCTTATTGACTCCATAGAATTTCGCAAGTAATTACTGAAAAACTAATTTGGAGTTAGACAATGCAATACCATTTTTTGAAAATTGATCAACAGTAAAATTATAACTTAATCAATCTGTGATTGACTTTTTGTTACTCACAAGCAAGGTATCCACACTCAAACAAAAAATTTTGAGTTTTTAAATTTTAATTTTAAGAAATGGAAAATATTCACCTTACAAATTGATAAAAAAACACAATCTTTCAAGTAAAATTTGTTTGATTTGAACAAAAAATTGGCTTTCATTAGACAACACATTGGTTAAATATCTGTTTATTCGAATGCATAAAATATTTATTTGATGAAAAAAGAAATACAAAAGGCATGGAAGTGCTACAAAGTACCGCGAGGCGTGTTGAGGCGCGGCGCTCTGCGGTACCCATAAACTGAATTGATTGATCCTTTGATTGTTTTGATGGCGTTGATCTTTTTGACGGTGTCATATGATGATAATGGTTCTTATTTCCTGGAAAACTAAAAATTCATTAGAAAATTGACTCAATAAGTCGAGCGTCGGACCTACTTGAATCTTGGGACTTTTTCCTTGGATATAATAAATATTTTTTAGCTGAGTAATTTCCGCGTATTATGATATATATACATTTTCAGTTTTCCATGAAATATTTCTTTTTCTAATCTTCTTATAAAAATGCTTTATGAAATCGATAATATGGTTTTTATCCAATGTAATCATCGCTGTATTCAAAAAATGAGAACACTTATGACCGAATATGTGTTTCTGCTTTTACGTACATAACGATAATTATAACTGATAAAATAACATATAATTGATTTTACACATCATTTTTATGAAGGATGATAAATATTGTGAGGTTAAGTCTGAAAAAAGAAGATTCATTTCACTTTGAAAAAATCTATAATTGATTTTTAAAAAACCATATTTAATCCAAACAAGAACTTCATCAAATTTAGACAAGATATTTATTGAATCTATAACCAAAAATGTGTGCGGATGAAATAAAGAAGGAAAAATAAAAAATTCAATTGAATCAAACAAACATTTGTTCGACCATATATCAAAGAAATAATCTGTTTGATTCAATCAAAATTTTAATGAACTTGAAATTTTTTGTAGTCCACTAAAAAAATGTTGCTACAATGAGGGACGTAAAATACAATTTGTTTAAGTGAATTAAAAATTGTTGAACAACTCGAGGAAAAAGCGTTTTTCATTTCCCATCAGGGAAATATACCATTTTTTTTAATGTACAATATTTTCCCAATTGGTTGTATTAAAAAATATTGCCTGCTTGCATGTAAACCAATAAACCCACCTCTTCACCACCAATTTTGAGGTGCTGTTTGCACCCCTCAATATTGTTCTCTGCAGATAAGAAAGACCAGATATCTATTACTTATTGCGGACCATATAATTCAAGGTCATCAACAACGGCGAGGAACAACCTAGGATATCTTCCATGTTGATCAGTGTTGCTTTTAGTGAATCGTGTTTAAAAAATGACACAATTAATATGTTTTCAAACTAAAAGAAATGAATTTATCTATTGCTCTTTATTTTAATTGAGTCATCATCTTTCTTGCTGATGACCATTTCAAGGTAAACGAACTCGGCTTAATAATGATCTAATTCATCAAGCAGCAAGCTAAATTTCTTTCCTTATATATTTGTGTAAGAAATACACGAAAAACAAGTTTTGTTGAGTCCCGATATCTTCAGATAACTTCCTTATTTGAATTACTATAGTCACATTAGGTATAATTACCTAATTAAATAATTAAATAAAACATTTTTATGCAGGAATAACATAAAATTGAAAATCTAGAATAGATACCAAAGAGAAACGAAAATTTTTGCACAGTATTTCTTACAAATTTCTTTCTGAGAATTTGATGAATTTTTTTATTACCTATCTTTTCTTTACACGCGAAAAAGAGATGCTATGATCCACCTCAATTTTGCAATGTTTAACTTTGTCAATCAGAAGAATAATCTTCATTTGATGCGTAAATTTTAAACGAATAATCATTAGAGCAAAATAAAAGGACCGTAAATATCAAAAGCAACTACGTACTGAGTCTTAATCTGTCAACAATTTTTCATGATAAATTTCTACAATTTCGACAGATCTGTTTGGATATACTTGATTCACTGTGTGCAGGTTTCATTTCACATTTGGCGCTTAATTGTTTACAAGCAGCAAATATACTCACTATATATCATTTTCCGAAGTACTAACTGGCTCATTCGCACATGCACGTGCCTGCCTAATTTTATAATAATGTTTACTCTTGATTTATAAGATGAATCAATGACATTGATATATGAGAAACATAAATCTTCTTCCAATTTGTTCATGGCAATTTTAGGCATATATAAGGGGCCATACGTTTTGCCAAAATAGTCATTCAAGTTTTGCAATCTAAAGAAAACCAGTCAATTAGTTTCTTTCCAACGCACAAAATGAAGAATTTTATTGTTTTCGCTGTTCTACCCTGCATATTTTTGGTTGCCTCTGGATCCAGAAGTAAGTATACATGAATTTTTCTAATTTTTCAATATTTGCGTTAAAATTTAATGAAAATTTCTCACCTTACTAAGTGAAGAATAACCCCAAATTTTGTTTCACGCTTAGCATATTTAAGAATAAATTCATGTATTTACCTCATTTTTCACCTATGTAAAATTAATTTGTGAAAATTTTTTGAATAATAGCACATGAAGTTTTGAATCAATGTAGGTAAACAAATGTAATAGTTTTTTTCCGATTTTTAATTTCTTAGAAATTATATGGAAACGTTCCTTTTTTTGACTTTTAGCATTTAAATTTTCTCTAGATGAAAAATGATGCTATACAAAATACATATGAGATTTCAGCATCAAAAGATACCAAGAATTTATTTCCAGTAAAGTGTTGAGATATTATTTTTTCTTATACTTTGAAATATTTTTACCTGTTCTGTATATTTTTTTTGAGAGGATTTTTGAAATTTTCATCAAATCCCCTGGCTGGTGTAACGTTATCCGACCTGTTAGTACTACGATATTTTTTTGTAAATGAATACCTATCACAAATACATTCCTTGATCTCTTAGTTTTATATTCTCATACTCTATAGGTTTCCACTTGAGACCGAATTCGTTTGAAATCGGGAAGGCAGTCCATGTTAAAGTCACAGCATTATTGGCCATCTAAATATATTGTATTTCTAAAAAATATGGCAATATGCATCCTACCGATTTTCTAACAAAAATTTATTGGCAAATTTATTAGTATTTCAATTTAGATATTGAAGACGCGAATTATCCAAAAATGGTTCAAATTTTTGTTAAAAATATATGTTTTATATCTAATGTAGGTATTTATCATTTTCTTCTGGATTATGATAGAACTTCTTGTCCTCTTTTGAAATACGTTGGCAACTTTTACAAAAGTTCAAAATTTATTGACGAATGGCGGCATTTGTTTTTGGAAAATATTCAAAGTCAATTTACTCAAAAACCCCATGGTTTTTCTTTCGTTTTGATTCCATTTCTTCTAAATTACTTCATTATTATTCCACCAGCACATTGTGGAAACTGTTAAATTGAGTCCTTTTTGTTTTTTATAACACCATGAAACATTCATTATTTAATTTTCTTACCTGGTCGATATTTATCAACATCAGCTAATAAAATTGTTTTGTTGAGAAAAAAAATCATAAAGGATTTTATACAAATTTTCGCAAGAATCTTCGAAATAACGCGGAATAGAAAAAAGTGTCAAGAGACATTTTACTGGAACTATTCTAGGGAAAAAGTTTTGTTTTTTTGACTTTTTTTCTTGTCTTGTGTAGATTCAGCAAAAGATGTAAATTTTCATTATTCGAACAGAAAAAATTATGTCCTCTCCAAGACGCGGGCACAAGGCAGACATGAAATATACTCTTTTTGCATTAGGATTTTCAAATGGATTTCAAAAGATGACAAGAAATTCTACCAGAATCAGTTAGAAAAAGATATTGAAAATATAAAAGATATTATTAACCTATATCAGAATGAAATATATAACACTTTTCACAAAAATTTAGACCAGAAATTGATAATCCGGGTTTTCAATTTGAATACTAAGTTATATAATAATAATAAGAATACTAAGTTTGTCTACAATTTTTTTTGTCGAATTGAACATGGACTGCCTGCAATGGTCAACTTTCTGTCAAACAACCTTAAACAAAATAATAACTTAAATACCGATTCTAGCAGACGCACCCTAATATATTTTGTACCATTTTCTAAAATGAATATGATTATTTTTTACTTCTTTTCTTTTTCATTCCCCCTTAAGACATTTTCTCGTATTTCACGTCGTCCAGCTCAAAATTAAAATTTTGGATTTTCATATTATTTTCGATAAATAAGACTTTAAGACTAAATTAGATTGGTGTGAAAATTGTAGGTTCTTTTAAAAGGTACAATTCTTCTCTTGCGTTTTCTTACGTATCTGTCGTTTGGCGTAAAATTTTATTTCCTTTCAGGACCCAAAATAAAAAGTTTCAAAGATTAATTCGATCCGTTAATTTTTCTGAAGAAAAAATGCTTACAGACGGGCGGACAGACAGACAGACGCTATCATCAAAACTTTATTTTTGCCTTCAGGGGGTCTCAAAACGTGGAGTGCAGTTGAAAAGCTGAGGTGTGAAATTCCGGACGATTCTAATATTTCCTCAATCATACATAATAAGAATGTAAAAACGTACTTAATAATGAGATTTTAATATCAAAATATTATTTTCAAATAGTGAGAAATACTGCGGTACTAGACCAAAACATCAGGGAACGTGCTCCTGTGCGAATCCCCACCCAAGTACAACAAAAAATGAAAAATTCATTGCTCATGCAAAGATTAGCCACCGGAAAACTAAATCTCAAAGCGGGGAACAAAAGTGGAGGATCATCGATTCAGCCAATTACTGGGCAACCTAATCGATATCAACAGAACCAGAACCAGAATCAGAACTATTATGAATGCAGTCACTGTAAAAGGTTAGCATTTCGGAATTATGGTTATTTCTGAAAAATAGTATCATATTTTTGAAAATTGTTACCAGCAAAGTAAATCGTGAAATAATATTTTTTATTTTAATTTATGTATAGATTAAGAGTAAGAATGTTTAGAAACGACGCATGCAGTCTGAATTCTTCAATAATATATGATTGATAACAAATTCGTAATATGTCGATTTGCCTTTGAACAATTTCGGAAACCAGTATGAGAAAATTTTCATTACTTATAAGCATTGTTTGGCAAAAATAATTGACCTTCAAAAATGAAAATAAAAAATAAATTTAATTATTTTAGAATTCAGGGTTCTTTTTTTTGTCTAAAAAAGGCTTAGATTTTTTCCTTTATATACCTTCAGATTGAAAATTGGACATATTATTATTCAATCGTAAGAAACTGCAGTGAGAATAAAAATGTTTAATTTGATAATAAAATAGTCATAATAATGTTTTGATTTTTTTAACTAATGGTATTGAAAGGAAAAATCTAAATCTTAATCAAATTAAAAAACTATTATCAAAAAATTCAAAGTTAGTGCAAGAATGAGTTAGTAGTATAAAATGTTGTGCAATTCAAAATTTCCAAAACTTATCAAGTTCAAATATAATGCCCGTAAAAATTTAATAATTCTAAAAAAGCAATAAAAACTTTACATATTAAATTGCTTGTACCTGCTCAATACCACTAATATAACAAAATTATACATTTAGACATTTGTAAAGTTCCTGATATGGCATTTAAAAATTAAGAATCTCAAAAACCAATATTATAGAATTTAATGTTTTAAACCTGAAAATTGTAATTATAAAATTTTCAAAGACGATAAAAATTATTATGAGCTATCTATTATATCATGAAGTATTAAATAAGATTCGAAGTGATTGGTTAGATTTTTCTAAACTAAAAAATAAGATTGCTATATTTTTAAAAATTCAGTATTTTTTCACCATTTAAAATTGAAGGATTTAATTTTGTAAACCTTTAAAGTTTAATAATTCTGAAAACGTTGAAGATTATATTATTTGAAATAGGAAGCTTTAAGAATGAATAAATGCAAACTTGAAGCGTTAAAAATAGCCTATTTCCGAACTTCGTTTAAAATTAAAGTATTTTTGAAGTAGGATTTTGAGACTAAGTAATGAAAATTGAATCACTTTGAAACTTCGCATTACTCTTTTTCATATTCACTTATTTTAATATAAAATGCAAAATGAATAACTTGAAAATCAATGATGAAGTATTTCCATGCAAGGAGAATTACATAATTTTGAATACAATTTGACAAGATATCAGATTGATGTGGATTGATGTAAACTAATAAACTGCCACATTGACATAATAGAAAAAGTCGCGAGTCAAAAAACACGCGACGAGCGAGCGAAACCAAGAAACTTCAATATGGACAGAATGAATTAATCGTATAGATTACACTAGTCTACAAATTGAAGAAAATTTTGTACATATAGTGACGCTATATTTCTCTAATGCCTTTTGACCGACTAAACTTGAAAATCGCGTTGCAAACATTTTTTATCGATTGGTTTTAGAATTTTGTATGTTTATTCTCGTCTAAAACAATTACACCTTGATACATTTCGCAATCATCAGATTAGTCGTTTCCAACTTGAGTGGAGTAAAGCTATCATCGGAAAAATTTGTTTACAAAATTCGTTTTCGAAAAGCAATCCGTAAAAAAAGTTCAATACGATTTTCAAGTTTAGCAGGCCAAAATGCATTAGAAAAATATAGCGACACTGAATATACAAAGTGACTGTAAACTAATGTTATTATATATAATCATAATTGTTTCAAATTTAATGGATAGCTTTATATTTGTTACAGGTCTTATGAACATGAAGGACAGGGCTTGTATATGTATAGAATGCCTGAAAACATAAAGATTCACAAACATCCGTTTGACAAAAACCGCGTTATACAAATCTTGAATATTCGGTTTCTTTCAAATTCTATCTCAGTATAACTATAAAAATAATTATTACCGCAAGTTACTTTTCATAACTCATAACAGCCTTCTTACAATAAGTAACAAGCCACTTTCTGAATATTTAAAAGTTGGCTGTTATTGTATCTGTAACCGCTCTAAATTGCGCAGTTTTGAGATCGCACTTTTCATCAAAATCAGTTTTTATGATAAAAAACAATCAAATATAATATGTACCGCATTGATTTACATAATATGAATGAGAACAGATTATAATCCGGCACGAATATTCTAGAAATTGTTTACTTTTCTTAAAGCGTCACGTATTATTGCGCGACAATTTTCGCACACTAACAGCCACGGTGGAATTTACTTGGAAGTGACTTTAGAGTCGACTTTACTATTATTGTACAGTGTACACTTTATAATGTTGTACTTTGTATAAACTCTCCGGGAAAATACCTAATATTGTTAAATGATTTGTTACTTCATTGATACGGTTGTACATACATATAAGCCAATAGATATATCTGAATTTTCAGGAATATGCTAAATTATAGAATTAGGATATCTTGGGGACATCCTTGGAATGTGAAATTTGGACATTAATCACATTAAAAAGTAGGCATTCATTTTTATTTGGGATCCTTTCTTGGGCGTTCTAATATGATCTCACAAATAGTCTATTTTAGAACCAGTTCCTGTCTTGTTTAGTTTGCTAACTTCAGATTGATAAATGATCCGATATGGCGAACTAAAGTTGTTCAAAAGGTTCATTGTTTCAATTATTCCAAACTTCAATCTTACAAAAAAAATAGATGAAATTAAAAATTCGTAAAAATCAGAATTTGTTTGATCGGATTTCGTTATTGACAGATGATTATCATTTCGAGCCTAGTTCAATCCACAAATCGATCCTATTTTATTAGATTGGCGGATCAAACTGAGGTGCAATTGTTTTGTTGCGTGAACTGTCTTAATACCAAATGAAGTTCTAAATCAAATCTTAGTTTTTACAGTGATAAGATATCCTCAGGATATTCTGAGATATCCTTGGGATATTCCAGGAATATCGAGATTTCCGCCCTGTAAGATATCATTCGCAATATCCCTAGGATCTCCTGGGATATGCCCAGGATATCCTCGGAGATAAATGGGATATCCCACCGATATCTCATGCTGTGAGGGTAGGATTAAGTGCGTGAACATAGATCATACGAACATCATTTCAGCGTATAAGATTTTTGGGGGTGACGGACAACTTTGCACGTAGCAACTTTGCACGTGCCCAACTGTGCACGTCGATGGCCAGACGGACAACTGTGCACGTCCATCTGTGCACGTCCAAGACCACAGGAGCCCATCTGTGCACGTCGAAATTTCGACGTGTACAGTTGTCATTTGGACAACTGTGCACGTGCACAGATGGTACTTGGACAACTGTGCACGTCGATATTTAGACGTGCACAGTTGTCACTTGGACAACTGTGCACGTGCACAGATGG
>CAKNXH010002435.1:14687-70744 GCA_932178445.1 Andricus quercusramuli
TGCACGTGCACAGATGGTACTTGGACAACTGTGCACGTCAAAATTTAAACGTGCACAGTTGTCACTTGGACAACTGTGCACGTTGTCACTTGGACAACTGTGCACGTGCACAGTTGGTACTTGGACAACTGTGCACGTGCACAGATGGCACGTGCACAGTTGGCACGTGCACAGTTGTCCTTCTGACCAACGACGTCCACAGTTGTCCGTCTGGCCATCGACGTGCACAGTTGGGCACGTGCAAAGTTGCTACGTGCAAAGTTGACCCCATCCCGATTTTTGGTAGCTACATATATTGAATTATACATTTTTGACAACATCAACTTTCAGTTATTTATTCAATTTGTTTTTATATGACATATATAACTATACATTCTCATATTTTTCATTTGTATTTAATGTCTTCCCTATTTGAAATAGTAAATCTGTTCAGATATATAGTTAATCATGTATCTAAACAAGTAAACATGTAGTTTTCATCTGAATCTGGCATAATAATGACATGATAAGTTATTCAAGTGACACATTCCTAACCAAGTTTCCACACCATTTTGACAGGTTTACTGCTTGAGTCACTGTTTGCTATAACATTATTGCTTTCTTTATAATTTGCAAACAAAAACGATTTATAGTCATATTCTTTCTCTTGGATCTGATTAGGCAGATTAAGGCGCAAGCATGAATAATATTTTCAGCATTTTGCTTAACTTATAATGATAGACTTTTGGCAAAATTCAATATTGGAATTAAAACATTCAAAAATACAATTTTGAATCTTATGCCGATAAAAAACCTGCTGCTAAGTAGTTTGGGCGCGTTCATTATATTGTTGAATCTTTAATTGTGATCATTTTATGACCATTGTGCCTTTTTTTTCTTTATATATTTTTGTATTGCTTATCATTATATATAGTTTACTCTTCATAGACCTAAGATGGTTTTTATATAGTTCAACAGATTCATTTCATAAAAAAGAATGAAGTTTATATTTAAAATATTGCTGGCTTTTAAAAAATAAGAATTTTTATATTTTCATCATAATGAGAAGGTACTGTTTTTATGTGAAAGCGTAGGGGAGACCTCCCTACAGTGGATAATACAACCTACAGTCGATAATGATCAATTAAAAATACAAATGTATGCAGAAAATTAATTTAATTTAATCAGTAGTTAAGACACCGATACGTGTTAATAAATTAAATTTAATGTCAATTATTTCTCGTATATTTGGGCTTTGAATTAATGATTATCCACTGTAGGTTGCATTATCTACTGTAAGGAGGTTTCCCCTATAGCCCCTATAGCGGATAACTGTTGAAAGACTGATCGGTTGGGATTGCGCTGCGATACACATTTTCGGGGAACAAAAATGAAGTTCGAATTTGTTAATTAGTTATTTTGCATAAAAAAGAAAGAACTAAGAGCATTTTCAATGTTTCTAAGAACAGCTTTTTTAAGATTTATGAATTCTATTTACGGCTATTCGTAGTATTCGAAAATTCGAACAATTTATCCTCACGACGTTGTTCGATAAAAAAATGACCAGAGTTGTAGCATTTGCAAAATTAAATAAAACAATTGGAAATGCAAATTTTAAGCCAAAAAATGCACTATATGAAAAAAAGATGGGAAAAAATTTAATCACATTTTTTAAAAAACGACACAAGCTACCGGAAAAAGAAATAGACAAAAGTTATTCACCCAAAAAAGAGTTAAAAATTTGTTAGCAATTATTTTTTGATAGAATGCGTAGATTTCATTTCAATCGTTGAAAATAACATTAACATTATTACCAATTAAAAAATAAAATTTTTGGACAAACGACACAAGCTGCAATAAAAATGAATGAACAAAAGATGTTAAACCGAAAAAGAACTACAAATTTTTCATTAATCATTTTTTGATAGAATGCGTAGCGTTTGTTTTAATCGTGAAAAATTATATTAGTGATAAAAAAATTGAATTTTTGGAAAAATGACGCAAGGTGCAAAAAAAGTTGATCAACAAAAGTCGTTGACGCAAAAAAGATCCATACATTTGTTATTAATTATTTTTTATGGAACGCGTGCATTTTGTTTTAATCGTGAAAAATGAAATTAAGAAAGTTGATTTGTGATACAAGTGCACAAAATAGGTGATTTTGTGCAAGTGTGAAGTTTGCAGCATAAGCCGGAGGCTCGAAGCATGAGCCGGTGGTTAGCGTACGAGCGAAGCGAGTGCGAAAACGTAGATGAGAGCTTCGAGCCGCAGGCGAATGATGCAATCACACGAGTTAACAATCACCTATGGGATCGTGCATAAATTACGTGAAACTTTTTTAGGGGACGGGGGTCTAGCTTAGTGTTACATGATTATGAAAAACTACAGGGAAAAGTCGGAAAAAGCGTTACATAGGGGGGGTGGGGTGTGGGGTAAAACTTGTCGGAACATTGTGTTACGTAATTTATGCACGATCCCTATGCACATTTAGAAACATGAAAACGTCAACTTTTGAGGTGGGTGTTGCAAAAATGAAATTTTTGGACCAGCGACACAAGCTATGAAAAAAATGTACACACAAAATTTGCTCAACCAAAAAAGAATCACAAATTTTTCATCAATAAATTTCTGATAGGATGCGTAGTTTTTGTTTTAATCGTAAAAAATAACATTAAAATAGAAAAAAATCTATTTTCGGAAAAACCGCAAGAGACGAAAAAAATGAGAAAACAAAATTTGCTCAATCAAAAATGATCTAAAAATTTGTTATAAACTTTTTTCATAAAAATACATTGAAATGAAAAAAATTAACTTCTTGGAAAAATGACACAAGCTACAATAACATTTTATTCCGGACAATTTTTCGCCTAAATTATATCTACAAATTTTCTTCGAACTACTTTACACTAGGATCTATATTTTTGGGTTAAATAGTAAAACTAACATTGAAAATAAACAAACTAAATTTATGGAACAACGACACAAGTTACAATAAAACTGTTTTTTTATAGGATGCGCACTATTTTAAATTATAAAATCAAGGCGTCTGTTTCAATACCAATGCATATCATGAACTGTAATAATATTTTATTGAAATGGTACATTTTTCAGGGTAGCTGGAAATAAAATTTAATTTAAAATAAGGAACAAATATTAAAGTAATCATGGAAAATAAAATTTGTATTTTATTTTGCAATATCTGAATAAGCAATTCCAAGCGAGGTGCAGAAATAAATGTAATAAACATTTGACGTAACAGTGTTGAATATAATGTAGATAAGTTAGTATTTTTGACAAAATCGAGTGCGAAGTACGAGATACGTGATGAGAATGTGTTCATTAAAGCCGAAGGAGCTTCAACAAAAGAGAATTCATAATTATCAAATTACAGTTGTAGATGCTTTGAGTACAAAGACCGAGCGCGCAGTGCGAGGTATATACATTATCGAGCGCGAAGCGCGAGAACCAAAAGTCGCGCATCCAGGGCGCGAGGCGAATGTGCCCGCGCGACGAGCAATGTTTTGGTTATAAACATGAAACAAATTGACAAACCTATATATATAATAATTTTATTTGATCACACAGTCCTGTCAAATATATCGATTCATTTTTCTCATTGAAATGAATATTATGTTGCTATTTTGCTGATATTTGAAAGATTTACTTATGAATGAAACATTCAAAAATTTGTATAAAATGAAAACTTTTTCATTAGCGATAGCTATAAACAGTTTATCGAATTATATCAACTGCCAAAACTGTGATAAAAATTTTTAAAAATTTTGAATTGTTTTCTGTCATTTTCACGATATTCAACACAGAAAAAACTGGGGTTTCTATTGGAACCAATTTTTGGTTCCAAAGGAGCTGCAAAACAAAAAGGAACTTCTTTTGCTGAAAGGGAACCCAAAATGATAAATGGTTTTTAAATGAATTCAAAGTATGGATTAAACGGTTCCAATAGAGCCCCTTTTCACTTTTGTCTTGACTCACTACGAAGATTTTACAAGTTAATGATGCACATTTTACTTTGTAATTCAGATTAAATAATATTGCACTGGGAAAAATGTAATGAAAAAACCAAAATTAAAGACATTAAGCATTCTTGAAAGGAAGATACTACACATGAAATACGACAGTTTTTAAAGTTTTGTTGAAAATCTGACGTTTCCAACTGCGCATGTACCAGAAAATCGCGGTACTATTTAAAATTATATAATATATATAATAGCCCCTGCTTTTCGACACATGCGCAGTTGAATATATGAATAGCCATGTATCGGATATCAACGAACTAAAAAAAAAACCTAAAAAAGAGTTCTATTGGAGTCTAAGTTCTAAATGATACCAACTTTTACTTGAGCCGCAACATCACCGAACCCTCAGTTTTTTCTGTGAATAATCCAACCTCATCTTCTTTCGTATAACAAAGAAAGGATGCATTTCGTTTTTTCATTCATTCTTGAAAAACCTCATTTTTCGACCCCTGAGATTCAATTATGTGAAGATATGTCAAAAAATGAACTTTGAAAACTTTCATCGTTATCATTTAATAGGGCGCAGTAAAGAAGCTCGAATCATTCGATCATATGAGCTGCGTTGGCATTTTAAAATTAAATTTTTCGAAAAATAAAAAAATCCTATTGGTTAAAAAATTATGGCAATTTTTTTGCGTCTAGAGTTTTTGCTAGTACACTATAATAACACATTATAAATTAGGAAAACATTTTTTATTTTTTTATATAATATATATATATTTTTTATATAACCCTCAGCTGGCACACAGCGCAGCGGTTAGATTGACCCCAAACCGATTTCACCTCAATTTAAGAACATTTATGGCTAGCCAGCTAAGGGTTAAATACGAAAAAAGCATGCTTTTTTTGGATTGAGTTAAATACACAAGTTTTGGGAAAAGTTGAATATGTCGAAACTGAAACTTCTTCGTCTTGAACCAAAGAAACATATTCTTTTTCTTGTACAAGGAAAACATTTTTCGTGGTGTATGAAAACTTCCGAAATTGAAAAAATCTAAAAATCCTGAAATTCCTGAATCACGAAAAAAGATTTTCTGAAGAAACAAGATGATGCGATGTTTCTTTAGTGCAAGCTGAAGGGTATTTTACGTACGATATATTAATCAAATATGAATGATATAATATGATAATATTATATTTAATAATATAAATATAATATTATATCATATATGTATATAGTTGAAAGTTTGTCATAAGGACAACCGCAGGATTTCGCCAGCAGCGGGTGCTAATCTGAAAAATTGCACCCCCTCCCAGCGAAATCGCTGTAAAATTTCAGCTGTAACCACGTCTCACGACCGTGAGATAGGTGGTTACAGTCTGCAATGAATTCAATACGATGATCCGGCAAAAGTCTTGTGCACTCTGAGGACACGGAGCGACCCAAGGACTACCGCCTTCTGCATTTTCCCCGCAAGTGTCTCAGCATTTTGTTGACACACAGGGATGCTTTTCAGGATAATAACCAGTGAAACTTTGGCACCTCCAAGAGCACCGATGATTAAGACGATTAGCTTAACAGAATATTCGGGGTATAACCGTCGTAACTCCCTCATAAGATCTTTATACCTCTCTTTCTTTTCTTTCTCCTTGGCTGTGACGTTTTTGTCAGTTGGTGACGAAAATTCGAAAACGAACATGGTTCATTTCTTGAAGTCAAGGAGCACTATGTCAGGCCTCGAGTGCGTAACAGAAACAATTGTCGAGAATATGAAGTTCCAGTATATACGGCACTTCTCGTTTTCGATAATTGACTCTATTTCCCCAGGAGCGTTCAGCGGAGCGGTATTTGAGCTAATTCCGTAAGAGTGACAGAGATGGTAATAAAGAACTCTTAATGCCGCATTGTGCCTTTGGATGTAGGTCGTTCCCGCATGAGTTGGACAACTAGATAGTATGTGCCCTAGATGCTCTGTGTGTGCATGACACGCTCTGCAGCTATCATCGGGAATATCTTGGCTTAAAATGTGGCGACGGTATGCTAGAGTGGAAATGACACCGTCTTGACATGCCAAAATGAAACTCTCCGTGCCCGACTTCAGTCCGGATGATTTAAGGAAAGCATACGTTAGCTCATACGACATCGACTGATCCTCCACATTTCTGTGGAAGATGCCGTGCATCCTCTTGTCGATGAGCTCTTCGCGGAAGTTTTTCTTCTGTGCTTTCTTAATCCGGACCTTCAGAAGTGAGTATTCAAGATGGATAAGATTGGATGCATTTCGCTCAACCCTGGTATTTGGTTCAAGGCCGAGTCTCTCAGCAGCCTCCTCCGCTGCTTTGTACAGAAACGCCCCTTTGCCCGCTTCTTCATGTTTCCTGACGATTTTAAGAAGAGGGTCTTGTCCATTTGCAATTATATGTGCTGTACCCAGAATAATCCTGTTGTGAAGACATTCAAGATTCAGTATTCCGCGACCACCTAGGTGGCGTGAGATGTAAAGTCGCGAAACTACTCCAAATGAATAGATTACTACCGGGACGGCAAGCATGTTCGTTGCAGTTACTTTGTTCTTAGCCGACAGTTCGGAAGACCGAATCTGCCGGATGAGACGTTTGTATCTGCTTTAGAGAGTACCCTTTATAGATGTCACGTCCTGAATGCGGCTCTGTGGCACGCCCAGGTATGTATAGATCTCTCCAGCGCTAAGTTGTCGTATAGCGCTTCTGTCAACGAGCTCAGGGTCTTCGGGGATGACATTAAGTTTTCATTTCTTCAAATTAACCGTGGCGCATTTATCTAACCCGAACTCCATTCCAATCTCTTGAGTGTACCCTTTGATAATTTTTAGAGCTTGATGTAGTTTCTCGTTATTTCTAGCATAGATCTTGAGATCGTCCATGTAAAATACATGAGTGACCTTATGCTTTCGATCTCCAGGTTTGCCACAGAGGTACCTTTCGAAATGACCAAGTGCTAGAGACAGCTTTCCGGTAATCAATCCAGGCGATCGATAGGGATCGCTGATAGGATGCTGCGTCTTTACAAACACTTCTATCGTTCCTATCATTTAGGATAGCTGTAAAGATCTTATACAGTGTGTTCAGACAAGTTATTAGCCTGTAATTCTTAGATGCTGGTGGGTTGAAGGAAACTTCTTCCACCAGAAGGTCTTGATACCATCTGGACCGGGAGCGGAATAGTTCTTCATGCCTCTTAATACGTTTTTCACCTCCTCGGTAGTGATAGGTGGGCATTCCTCCTCAGCTGTTATGAGGGCATTGCACAGCTCCTTGAAGCTATTTATGTTCTTTGAGTCTTCTTGGAGTGGATGTTGGACCTCGTAGACGTCTCTCCAAAATGTTTCGACCTCCTCTGGTTTGGGCGGATGGCCGACGGTAACTGGAGGGTCTTGGACGAGTCGAGATGAGTCAGACAAAAACTGTTGATTTTCTCTGGCCCACCTCTCCCTCCGCTCTAGACTTCTCTTAGCGTTAGATAGTACTCGTATTCTGTCAACAATATGCTGCCTGATGGTCAGTAGCTTTGACTCGTTGATTGTGTGATGACGGTTCCGCAGTTCGCGCGCGAACTCTGGAACCTTGGCAGTGAAAGTCCTGCCAGATGTTATGTAGTCAATTACACACTGAATGCGGGACGCGTACTGTCTTGCCCAGCCTAGTTTTGTGCTGAGTTGATGTATTCGTCTTTGGTCTTATGATCAGCCGTTGATTTTGTTTTTCGGTTCGCATCTGCCAAAGTACAGACTGATGACGGCATGCGTTTTTCTGTGATGTTTACAGAAAATCTGGTATGATTTAACGAAAAATCTTGTACGATGCTTTCCTTAATTATATCCGTAAATTTTTAAGATACCTAACAATTTTGTAGTGTTCAAAGAAAATGCCCAAATAACAAAATTTCTTTGATAGGAAAGGACACCCCTCAAAAAGCTTCCATTAGATGAAATGGAAAACAACTGTGAATTTTTGTGAAATTTTTTGAACAAAGTGGCATAGCTCAGGGTTCTTGAAAGACCCCCTAACGGGAAAAATTCATATTTTCTCATATTATTGATAAAAACATTTATTTTTGACTAAAAATCGTCAAAAGTTGTGAAAAAAGGTAAACAGTGAAATAGTCTAGAAAAGTGGAAAAACCACCCGCATAATCTCATAAATTGAAAAAAATAGTCCGAAAAGAGATCGATAAGGGGTTTCGTAGGCATAGGCATAAGTGAAAAATAAACATCTTTAGCCAATATTTCGGCAGGTTCTTTATTGCTTCTTTTTTCTTAAAAATTGACAATGCAACATAGTAAATTTTTATTTTTCATCTGAAGTCTGCATTTTGGCTCATTTCTCTTATTTGTCACATTTAAATAGTTTTTATCAGGCGAGGTAAGAGGTGGACAGACGCTGGCACAAGATTATAGAGGTTTCATACAAAACCCTAAAAACACACATTTTATCTAGTGATGCATGTCGATCATTTAAAAAATTTTCAAAAATCTCATCACATTAAATTGAAAACTTGAACACCATACTCATCACATCGACACGAACGATCACTCAGTCGAGATGACCGTCTCGTCTCGATCGACTTTTCTCATTGCATATTCTTGATCTCCATTACATTTCAGTTCCATCCAACTATGTTTCAAGCAAATCTCGATTTTGTCCAAAAATGATCGATATGGATCAATAATTTTATCAACAAAAAATGAATTTTCGATCTCCCTACAGTCTCTAATGCAAATATTTTTTCCTCTTAAGTAAAATAACCACAAACATTATTTAAAAAATTTTAGATGATTAAATAGTTGACACAGACGCCTTTATGGGTCAAAAAATACTCCTTTCAAACATGCTAATGATAGATTTCTTATTTGATGTAACAAACTTCATATAATACATATAATAATGTATGACAAAATATTTTAAAATTCCATACAATACATGTATGGTAAATAACACTCTAAGGATGGAAAAAAACACTCCTAAACATGACAAATTTGTTGTTTTCTCATATTATACATAATAATAATTTTACTTTCACACCTAAACGTCACTGAACCCCAAAAGGCAAGAGGTATGGGGAGACTAGTGGTTTCTGACTATTAAATATATTTTAAACTTGTTTACACCATCTTTGCATTAAAAGCCGCAAAGAGCTGAAATAAAAAATTTTTCTCATAAAAAATGATGATTTGTTTTAATTTTTCGGAGTGATTTTTCAACTTTTATGTACAACATTTTTAATGTCTCATACGAGGAAATAGGTATTATTCACATTAGGGTATCTTTTACGTTCAACTGTTTTGTATATAAAATTGTCTGAATAATGTGTGTGATTATTCAACTTGAAAAAACGAAATATTTGAATTAGAAACTGTAGGGAGCTGAAAAATTAATTTTTTTTCTCACAAAATTTGACCCAAATTCACCGTTGATTTCTTACTCAAAATACATTTTTAATATAGGCTCCAATGGCTCCATATGGACGAAGTTTTTATTCGAATATTTGAAACTTACAGATTTTTTAATTATATTAACTTTTCCAAATACATTAACATGTAATCTAATTTTTTGCGTCATAGTTGATTCCAAGTACCAATGAACCTAATCCTCGATTCATTGCTGGTATTAATTGGACTATTTTTCTTAATGTAATCCACGATCACATTTATATCCAGTGGTCCTGACTGATGGTTCTGATAATTTTGACTAATTTCAGTGTGATCATCACCACCATTCAATAAGAATGTTGGCACCACAACTCTGTACCATTCATTTGGCACTAGATTTTCATATTTTGGTATCTGACAGGCTTGACACCTAGGATTAAAATTTAGATTATTTCACGTACGTGCATAATTTATATTTTATATAGAATGAATTTCATTCCAATTTGTATAAAGAATTACTTTCAAACGATTGAATTATGATTTTTTCTAGGAATCAGTTTGCAAATTGATCGTTACTACATTTGGAAGCTCTTATTTGCTATTTCAATTTTCAACCTATTTTTTATGCATCCCTTGAATCAATTCACTTGCATATAATATTTCAATTATTTATAATGAACGAAAAATAAATAAAACTCTGACCTGACTTTTGCGTCAACGACTCTTGAAAAATCTGCGTTTGATAAGTTGTAAACTACCTTAACTCCAGACCACTGAATAAAACTTTTCCCCACAAATTCAGTTTTCGAGTAACTCGAGACAACTGCTTTTTCAAGCGCCTATTGAACATTTTTATGAATTCCTATTTAAATTGACTAAGATAAAATCTTGACTAAGATAAGATTATATTCTGTCCAAATTTGCACTTTTTTCCAACTTTTGAAAGAATGGTTTCTATTTCTATCAGTTTCTGTAGTGTATAATTTTCTAAAAGAAATCAAAGTGTATTTGAATTTTCTGCTTTGTATTCCAAGAAAATTATAAAATTTCTATTACCTAATTTTTTACACACAGCTTGAGGTGGATTTTATTTTTAAAGTTTTATTTAAAAATCCATTTTCTAGTAGGATTTTAAACAGTATTGATCTTGCAAATAAAAGTAGTAGATCTCAAATCGGTGAAAATTTTTTCTGAGAGAACAGTTTCAAAAAATGAAAAACTTCCAAAATGTTTTTTTTGTTGCAAAAAACATATTTTTAAATTAAATTTCTCATAAAAATATGAAAAAAGAGATCCATGACTTACTGGAAACTTTTATTCTTAAGATTATATATTCGTTAAAATACATATGTTTTTCTTTCAAACTCTCATTGCTGATTTTTCAAACAATTTATGATAAGAGGCCGTTCAAAAAATACGTAACGCCTTTAGGGGGAGGGGGTCACCTCGAGCGTTACGCTAATGATAAAGTTACATAAACTAACTACAGAAAAAGCGTTAGATAGGGGGGGGGGGGTCTAGATTTTCAGAGACAAGCGTTACGTATTTTTTGAAATTTGAATATCTTTTTATAAAAGGATTCTTTTCTCACTTTTATAACATACAGCTGTAATTCTCTTTGAGTAATTTGATAATTATTATTCTATTTCCTTGATATGCTTACATACCTCAAGAATATCACTTCCTTTTAATTCTATCTGATGAAAAATATTTCCAAAAGGTGCAATTACTAAAATATCTTCATATGTTTATTGCTAATATCACCTCGTATATAAGCTGCGTTGATACAAGCAATTGCAGCTTTAGTCCAATAAGTATTATTTTCAGCTTTTCCCACATACTAATTTAAAAATAAAATTACCCTATTGACTATAGGTTGAAAAGGGGAACTTGAAAATCAATATTTTTCAACTTCGGGTTCAAAAATTTGTTTATAAAGATGCTATATTTGTAAGAATTTTGAAAATTTTTGATATTAATTGCTTAATGTAATTTTCTCAGATATGTCTTCTATAATTTCCATTTGTGGGAGTAATAAATAACGATATTCATTAAATTACTCAAATATTTTTCCCTTCTCAAAAATGATCGTAAAGAAACTAAGAATAAACAATAATTTTCAATTGTTTACTTACATAATCTACCATCGCATCAGTTACCAAATTTGCCAGGTTGCACTCTCCGATCCGACAACTGTTTAAATCATCCAATCCATGAAGATACACGTTCGTTGTACCAACTGGTTCTTTACCAATTTTATCCACAGCTTCTTTCCATGGTTCAAGAACTTTTAACATCTCTTGGTCTGATTGAAAAATTAGTTGGATTCCAAATTTAATATAATTACTATTTTTTTTATTACATCCTTATCAATATTAGAAACAGTTAATAGGGAAAATCTGTATTAAAATGTGAATTTTATAAGCTTAACCTCAAAATAAGTTTTGTTAACCAATTCTTAGTTAAAATAGGTAAACATTTTAAGTTCCTTTTCTATTTCAAAAAATATGATAAAACTAATTTATTCTGAAGAAAATGTTTTATTGCAATAATACCTTCTTTGATGTCATGATTCAACAGAATTGGGTTTCCTTCCCAGTCGACTATTTCACCCTGAGGATTGAACCACACAGTCAAATTTCCAATGTACCTGAATGAGGAAAGTTTTTTATCAAGCTCATCAAGTTTATTGAAATTAATGAAGAATTGTACAACATTTTAATTTTATTTTACAGCACTGGCAAAAATACTTTGAAATTAAAAATGTCTTCATACCTTGAGAAAGAAGCAGCTTGAACAATTAATACTGTTCTATTTTTTTCTGTTTGCTTCACAAGAACAGGATATTCGTCTACCGGATTATCAGTAAATGGCTTCTTGCCTGTAAATAATGGAGTTTTACATAGTTTAATATTATAAAAATAATTTTAAATCGTGTTACGAAACAATACAATTCTAAATTACTTTTGTGTTACGTCTATGTTTAATTATTTTTTAGAAAGTCTAGGATCTTACCGATGTAAAGAAAAGTATGCGAGTGTCCTCCAACAATGATATCAACATTAGTGCATTTTACAGCTAAAATTCTATCAACATCTAATCCACAGTTTAAGTGTTTAACAAAGTTTAAGTAGCGATCAACTGAAAAAAAATCATTATCGTTTCAAAAAGAGACAAGAATATATAAAAATTTCATATCTCTGTGATCCTTACCCTTTGAGATGAGATTTTACTAACTTTAAAATTTCTTAGAATACGTACATTCGTAGTTGAAAGAATTACACCGATTACTCCTATTTTTCGACCACCTCTCACAATGATTGTACTATTTTTATAAAGGCCCTAAAAAGTAAGATCTATTACGATTGTCACAACCATAATTTTATAAAAATTGAAAACCTAAATAACCTGTATTTATAAATATGAGTTTTATAGTACCTTAATGGAGGGAACGTTGGTGTCATTTATGTTTGAAACTACTACAGGGGATTTAATATTTTTCAAGAAAGGCACAAGACCACCAATTCCATCGTCAAATTCATGATTACCAATAGTCTGCAGAAAATGAGAGCATATATGCAGTTTAAAATTCATAATGAATTTACACTAATAATTTGGAAAAACTGTTGAAAGTTTGTCATAAACGAATCATTCATGCATTAAATAATATTGCAATAACTTATAGTAAACCAATAATTAGTTTGAAGGAAAAAACAAATGATTAAATTTGTGATTTCTACCTTACCGAAACTTTCTTGTTTACAAAACATATTATGTTCACATAAAATAAAATGTCTACTATAAAATTTAGAAAGTTAAATGAATGACAATAATGCCTTACATTATTAAAAGATTTACCATAGCGTCAAAAGGTATTTTGTTCAAAATATTAGCAGTAACGTTCCATTTGAAAATATTGTACCACACAGTGCCTTGGAAATTATCACCAGCATTCAAAAAGATGACATTAGGTTTCTCATTAAGTATTTTTTTGCTGATTGTGGAGATTCTTGCTATCCCACCAATGCAATCATTTTTCTGGGTATGGTTACATGTGCTAAATGAAGAGGGTCCAGTTTGAAGGAATCTGTATATGATAAGAATATTTCAACAATTAAGAACTCCAAATATTTACATTTCAACAATATTGTTATATTCGAATCCTAAAATTTGGTGAATTTTCAAATTGTGAGTTAAAATTTGTAAATTGGATTCGGTTCAAATTTGATTCTTACCTAACCGAATTTTTTTAACAACTTACGCCCCCATGAATTGAGATACCGAGTTGAAAAATTTCAGAAATTATACAAAAAGCACTAAAGGACGTTTGTGTGTTACTACATTTTAACAATTGCAGACAAAATGGCAATCTAATTTTACAAATTTTCAGTGCCATTTTTCACCTTGATGTCTCATTTTGTAAGGACGTGAGTTGTTAAAAAAAACAGCAGTTTTGCAGAAATCGGGTAAGTACGAGATGGTCTTGAAAAGTTAATAATCTTCGATGCTGTCAGCATTATATAAAAAAGATCAAGTACTAAAGGTTTATAATACAAAGTCTCGACAGGGATGAGGCTAAACCAAGAAAAATATGTTGATTTCGAGTTATGTTTATAATATGACTAGAAATTTCCGCCCAAGGATTTTAGTGCACATATATCTAGAAAAAGCCACAACGTATAACGAACTATAAAGTTTTTGATCATGAGCTTTTGATCGCAACATTTAGAACAATATTCATCAAAAATTTCATTGAAACATTAGAGTTATAAAATTGTAAAAATTGTGCAACTTCAAATTGTGTCGTTTAATATTCAACAATCTGAAAATATAATCTTTAGGCATATAATACAATATAATATAATGCACAACTTGCAATTTAAATTCTTTTAACCTTTCAAAAATAAACAAAAGAGAATGCGTGAATCGTTAAAAAATAAAAAATTTCAATGTTGAAAATGTTTTCCAAAATAACCGTTCAAAATAAAACAATCGCAAGTTTTGATAATTTAAAATTAGCAGTCTTTAAAAACTTGGAAAACTTGAAAACCTATAGACTTATCGGCTGTGTCTAGTCAAATTTTCTTACCTTGAATGAAAATCGTTAAGATGTAATATGGAAAGTTCAAAGAGATTTGATGTTCCAGGATTTTTTGTTTCTTTTACTGTGAATCCCTGACATTTTTGGAAAACGAGAAATACCAAGGAGGATATTACCAGTTGACGAAACATAATTCTACATAAAAAAATTTCCTCAGCTGAAAGTATTTTTGACCTACAATTCTTCTGAAGAAACTGAAAAAAATGTATCGTATAAGTAAAGATATATTTATCTGAAAAAGTGTTTCCTCGCTCAAAATCACTTATAATTATGCAAGTTTTCTTCAAAATATCAAGTTTTTCAAATGATGTTTGTCTACGAGAACCGGAATTTTATGAGTGGTAGATTCACTTTCAAGTTTTATTAACGATATTTTGAGCTTACACTTTAATTCAATGTTTCTGTCAATATTTCGTAACCAGAAGATATTCCTATTCGAAATCGCAAAAGCACTCTTCTGAAGCGAAGAAAAAATGACTAAATTCTTGTTTTTATTATTTAAAATGAAAATGTTATTGATCCGAATGAAATTCTCAATAAGTGATACATAACTCGCAGTATGAAATATCGAACAGAACTGATTATGTCAAGGAAAAAAACTTCTCCCACTTCCCTTTATACGCCTCCTATCATTTGAAAATACCATGTGTCTACATGCATATACATATGAATATCATTAGTATCATTTATACATGACAATTATAATAAAGAAGAGCCCAGAATAAATCCGGCATTGATACCAAACTGTTATTTTTCGATAAGTTCTGTCTTTTTTTATTATGCAAGTCGTTTGCTGTGCATAAAATCAATCAGATTAAAGTATTCAAATAACACATACATTTGTGAAGATAGCTGTATTATTTTAGACACATAATTATCGTAATCGTTTGTACATATAAGGCCCCTGTTTTTTATAATATTTTAAGATATCTTATCATATCAAAGCCACATTACTTTGAAAAAATCTGAGGTAAGCGCATGACTTAAATCAAATTACCTTAAAAATAAACTGAAGACCATGTACCAGAGTGTTACGGTGCCAATTGCAAATGATTCGAATTCGGCGGATTTATAATTCGAAAAATGTAAATATTGTTTTGGCATTTCGGGAAATGGTTCGAAATATATTTGTGTGTACGTCTGTCCAGACTATTTGAGTTTTTCTTTTGTTTAAATGAGAACCGGCCTTTAGAGCTCTAGCTAAAAAGGATTTATAAAATCGCATTATTTGAAATATATAAAAATTTGAACCATTTTCCAATATTTTATCACAACATATTCATATTCCAAATAATTGATAGGATGATATTTGATCCATTCGATCTGTGGCTTCTTTCCATGATCCTAAATCTTCTAACATATTTGGCCTGTATTAACAACATATTTAAACAATTTTAGTACTTATTTCTTTTTCATAGAGGGAGATTTGTAATTATGTGAATTTGTTAATATACTTTTTTGACATATTTTGATAAAATATGACCCTATGATCTCAAAACTCTAATTCAGAAACAAACCATTTTTTTATTTTTAGGAATTGTAATAGGAGCATTTTGTGATGGTTGTCCTTTAATCGTTTGATTCTTGTTTTATTTTCAGTCATTCTATAGAAAAACAAATATCTGAGATGAAAAAAACTGATTTTTATCATAAGATCGAAAAACATTGATATTTCTTTTGAAAAGTTGCCATCTGAATACAATTTTTTTTTGCAGATTTTCGCTTTATAGTCAGAGTTTGGAACATTGTGAATAATGTGTCTGAAGACAAAAGCTCTCCCGTTTTTATTTTCAACAATTAAGGTACTTTTTGTTACTCGGTACACTTCTTGAGAGTAGGACAGCAAGAATAGGCCATCCTAAAAATGATTTATTTAAGTTTTTTGGTACCTTTTTCACCCTCTGGGATTCAAAAGTGTCAATGAATACAACTAAATGCAGTAATAAAAGTAATTTCTTCTCGAAATTTCCCATCGAAGGATATTCTCCACAGAGAGCGGTGAAAAAGTTATTTCGAGATTGTTTATTAAAAAAATGTATTGCAAAGGAATGATGGATTCCCATAAATATTTTTGGGCGAAAACAGTTGAAGATCAGCTAAGCTTTCCCGTATGGTGAGTTATTTCTCTCAACTATTTTCTATAAGATATAAACAAAAATTTCAAATTTTAGTGACATACTCTTGCATAGTTTCCCCTGTCTAATATATTTGTTCGCACCTTCAAGACGCTTTGAATGACCTTTTGAGGAACCTTGAATGACCTATTATGATCTAGCAATACGGATTTATTAATTTTAAATATATACTGGACCGAAGACATTTCAAGTTTTTGACCAAGATGTTCAAATTTTCTTTTCGGATTCTGGTTAGGTTTACCGTCCTCATTCAAAATCCATCAGAAAATTAAAAAAAAAAGTTTATAATAACTAAAATGTCAAAGTCTTATTCGAAAGTACAGAAAGTAATTTTTCGTAAAAAAACCCACATTTATATTTTTTACCATTTTTCTTGTAAATTTTGGCTTTTATAGGGAATATATCCTGTGTGTTTCATACGGGCTGAATCATTTTTGTGGATGCGGTATTTTTTGTTCTTAAAATCGAATTTCCACATTTCTATCAGAATGAACAAAAACCTTTTTTTATTATATCTTGCTTCGTTTAGGAGAAAAGTTCTTGATTAAATTTTATAATAAGGGGTTAATCTGGTTAAGCTACAAGCTTCTGCCTTCCTTATGCTTAAATTGAAAATTAGCTAAATATTATAGTCCTAGTGGACATATATTAATTCACCATTTTCAAATATCAAGCGGTTGTCAATATACAGGGGTCTGAAGTTTTCACTATATCAGGTGCTTTTCACCTTCACGTTGGTGTAACTTCTTTTAGGATTGTCTAATTTGACTTTAATTATAGTATTCCGGAAAGCTTTTTTCATGTACTTTAAGACAATCATAACAATTTTTTTTCTTTCTAAGAATTTTTATTTTTGCGTAAAAATCAAAATCAAAATTGATTTTTTCAAAGAAACCGTTTTAAACTTTTTTATTTGAAAATAAAATAGTTTTTTTCACACTCTTTGAAGTCATGTAGAAAAAAAGTGGGCTGGGAATATTTTCATGGTCAAATATTGATTTTTACGCTCGAGGGTACCCCATTATGAGTATATAATATACATACACAAAAAAAATCGTCTCAAGATATTTGAATGTGAGCTTAGAGGCAAGTTACATTCAACAGTGTTGGTTCCCGGGCGCTGCGTAAGTTGAATGTTGTCCCCTCGAGCGAAAAAATCTTAATTTGACCATGAAATTATTTCCAACCCTTTTTTTCTTCTACATGACTCTAAAGAGAATGAAAAAATCTATTTTCTACAAAAGAATTTTTTTGACATATGTTTTTTTTAAAAATGAAAAGAGTACATGAAAAGAGCATTCCAAAATACTATAATAAAAGTTCAATCGGATAATCCTAAAGGAAATTACGCTAACGTGAAAGTAAAAAAGCACCTGAAAAAGTGAAAACTTCAGGCTCCTGTTTATTGACAACCGGTTGACGAATGGACCTATGGTTTAGTGAACTGATACAGGTCCACTTGGAATTTAGTTTGGCCAAGTTTCAACCAAATCAAAAAAGAATAATTTTAGGTGGAAACACTTCAAGTATTCTGCCCCTTATATTAACACCAGAACCGTCAAAACACAATTTATATAATAGTTTATATCTAAAGAAAATAGTATTATTATTTATATTGATTTTTTGTTTGATAATTATATTCAAAAAACCCTATAGAAGTCGGCGCTTCTTTTAATATTCAATTTGGTTATGTATTATCTTACTGAAAACATTATTTCATAAAAATAATCCATAATTTCAAGTCTTTTTGTCAAAATACAACCCGTAGAACTTAGACGAAGCTTAAAAATAGAACTATATTCGATATTGATAACTCATTCTGAATCTTAATTTTTCATAACTTTATACTTACTTGTATTCATACAAATATAAACATCTGAATGAAAAAAAGGTATACAGTTATACTATAAACACAGATTATCTGAACAGTCATGACATGAATCGCATGAACTTGCTTATTTCTTTAAAAGTTGTTTGGCTGGTAGCACTCATTTGTTATTGCTCACAACCTAAAAGCATATCTCCCTAGGGATATTGGGACCTTGTAGCTGGTGGGAGGTCTTACGGGGCTCATCGGAGATAGATCTGGAATAGGTGAACCAGAGGCTGCATCGCGAGGTGTAAGTTAGTCTGGGGATCTGAGAATTCTAGTCAGTGGGACTGAAACTGAGGAGAGATCCTTCCAGGGTGTAATAGTAAAATCTCCTGTAATATCGAGGGCGCGAGTTCTCATGCTTCCAAGCTACGATGTGATCGCCGTATCAAGGGCTGAATGGCACCTGTTGAGGGAATAAAACGAGAAAAGGCTTCAATTTCAGTGAAAGATATTTTATTCCATAATACGTGCTGATCAATTTACATAACTAGGCAGACTGCTCTGCAGTACGACTTGAGTAGTTAAGCCAAGCACGTTAAGACGAGTAGATGGTGGGTCAATCGCAAGCGTTGTGAAGGACGATTAAAGGCACTAAAATCTAAATTTTAGAACTCCCGCCTTTTGAGTGCTTCGAAATTCCATTGAAAAGACCTAAAATCGTACAAAGAAATTTGAATCTGTCGTTCTGATTGACGATAAAAAAGTATCTATAGTTGCACTTTCACACTGACTTCTGATGTCACTTAGCAAACTTCTGAACCAGAGGGCCTTCTTGGCAGCCACAACTGCCGCAAATATATTTGTCGGCATCGCTTTCAAGTAAATTGAATTTTCTGCAAAAGTTACAAAACTTACGATTTCAGTAACTCGGAGCTTGTTCAAGGCCATACAAGGCTCTTTCAATTTTACAAACAAACTCATCATTCGAACCTCACAACAAATGTCTCGTTCTAGTACACACCTTCGCGTTGCTAGAATCCTCTGGCGCACAGCGGGGCTTTGAAGCGCTTTACTTATCCATTTTCGTCCTGATGGACCTTGAAAACCCATTCCGAGTCTATGGGTTTTCTCTCTCTGGATTTGGAAATGATCTTCCACGTGCCATTTTTGTGGAGTAGATCGAGTTCATCTTGAATGCTATCACATCACTTCTCAAAGTTCGGTCCTGTGACAACTTCCTGGAATGTATTATGTACCTCACAATGTACAAAATTCGCCTGGTACCTGTCAGGAAGATGATTTAATTGTCTGTCTCTGAGACCTTTGGCTTCGTTTGAAGGTTCATCCGACAAGGCCTTGCGTTCATTGTCTTTCTTGTATCCTACGAGTGGAACTTTTGTCGTCTTGGCATCAAGCTTCTTCCTAAAATTATTTCCATATGGACAAAAGCTTTTAAACCAAAGATCCTGGGATGAGAGAGGTTAGGTTTTCTTCCAGTCCATAATGGGGTTTTCCCGGAACTGCCTGTACTTGCAGTATGATTAAGGATATAGATTGCGATGTTTACCGCCTCGGCCCACAATTTTCTGGAATGATCCTTCGCATGAAGCACCGTACAAGCACAATCTAAGATTGATCTGTTCTCATGCTCAGACTTCTTATTCTGCTGAGGCGTGTATGGTGTTGTCTCCATGCGAATTCCTAAGGAAGAAAGATAGTTCCCTAATACCTTATTCAGATATTCGCCTCCGTTATCTGAATGCAGAACTTGCATAGGACGTCCAAACTTGTTGGCTACCATCCTTCTGTATGCCTTGAATCTGTCAGTTACATCAGGCTTGTGCTTTAAGACGTAGACATGTGCGAAGCCCGACGCATCGTCCTTGAAGGCAACAATTTACCTTGCACCTCCAAGGGAATTCACTGATATAGGACCACATAAATTGGAGTGAACATATTTTCCAGGTTTTGTGGGCCTGTTAACAGGCTTCTTGAAGGGAAGTCTGTGACATTTACCAAGTTGGCAAGGTTCGTTGAAAAAAGGTTTCTTCATTGACAACGTTAGTCTTTCGACTGAACCACGTTCGAGCATCTCATGAACTGCTCGCTTGTCAACATGTCCTCAACGCTCATGCCATCTTTGCAGTCTACTGGTTGACACGTTGACTTCTGAACTTACTTGTGAGTACTTGGAGTTGGAGAACATCTGGTAGATCTCGCTATCCACTTTGAATCCTAAAGCTGCGCCTTTATTGTCGCGCGTAAACATAACCTGGCGACAACGGAACAAAAGATCGAAACCATTTGACGAACCTTTGATTTAACAAGTCCGATCATCAACAAGAGCGATAGATTCGCTCTCACTTGGATGGAACTCATCAAGCCACTCACGTCAGAATTCAGCAGCTACGCAATCTGCTCACGTGTCGGGATATCGTCCCTTTCTTGAGACGATAATTCACAGCTGATACTGGAAGACGTTGCGATTAAGACACAATCTTTCGTTTCACTGCTGCCTTGGTCTGATTTTTTGTTCAGGTGAGATTGAGGGGCAGAAGCGGAGAAAGTCTAGAGGTGGTGATTGCTTTGGCTTATTTCCCGGGCGATGCTGAGGCACCCTCGCCTCAAAAAAATGTGGAGACTCCACTTTGACACTGCTAGGAGAACAGGATTCCTCGGCTGTTGGGATGTGATGCAAACTCTCACCATATAGTGTGGGGGAGCACAAACATCAATAACATAGGGAGAGATTAAATCGAAGACCTAGCGGGGACTGAGCTGCAGATTCTGAATCGGGACGATACTTTTGAATTCCAGATCAAAATCAGGAATGAGGTTCCCTAATTGACTCTTTGCTCGGATGAACTGAGGAGGAAGGTAGTGAGCTGGAATGACTCCGATGAGGATTCTATCTTTACCCACAAATATATCATCTTTCGGTTAACCGTAGGAAAACCGGCGGTTTGAAAGATTGAAAACAATAGAAATACACTTTAGGACTCATGTAAAGAGGAACTAAAAGGGAGGCTTGTGGAATACCCCACATTATATGGTACCATTGATGAGTTAGAGAGTTAAATTGGCTTCAGACTGGGACAGTTATAAGATGGCCCAGTATAAATACTATGAAAATATAAAGAAGTATGAACAGGGGGATTGGAGGGACTTCTCGGATGAACCAAAAGACATTCCGGAATCAGCGAGGCTTCACAAGATCAGGGCGAAAACCCCGGAAGCTCGCCTCGGGCTGATAGTGCTCGATAATAGCAAGTTTGCCGAAGATGAAAAAGCAACGCGAAGTCACCTGACGAAAGTTCACTTCCCGGGTTTTCAGAGAAACAGATGAAAAAGAAGGTAAAGAGGAAGTACAAGAAGTGGAAAGAGGGTAATGCGGAAAGGGAGGAGTACGTAGGAATAAGGAAGGGGTATAGATTAATGTGTAAGAAGAAAGAACAGGAAGAGGAGAAAGGTCTCGAAGAGTAGTTAGGAAATATTACGACAGAGAATGAAGCCTGGAAGATGATGAATAGGTTTAGGAAGCGTAGAATAGGGGTAAGCGAGAAGATAGGGAAAGAGGAGTTGAGGAATTTTTGTAAAGAATATTTTGAGGGCTCAGATTCAAGGAAGGAGGATGGTGGGAGTAGAAGAACGGGGGATGCAGAGATGGAGGAGTTGAATGACGCGGAGATAGAGAAACAGATAAGGAAGCTAAGAAGGTCAAAAGCAGCAGGGCTGGACAGGTTAGAGAACGACGCATGGCTGTTTAGTACACAAGAGGTTAGCGAGAGCCTGAAGGAGGTAGTAAATAAATTATGGAAAGGAGGGATACCCTGGAGGGCAAAGAGAAGGGTTATTAGTGCCACTGTATAAGAAAGGAGATAGGGATGGACAGGAAAATTATTGAGGGATTACGCTAATGAATGCGGCGTATAAAGTATACGCGATGTGGTGGCGGAGAGGCTGCGGAAGGATGTCGCAGGGAAAGGAATATTGCCGGAGACGCAAGCGGGCTTTAGGGCGAATAGGAGTACAATCGGTAATATCTGCGTTCTGCAACACGTGATGGATAGAGAATTAGCGAAGAAAAGGTCGAGAGTGCACGTGTTTTTTGTGGATCTCAAAGGCGCGTTTCCTTCCGTGCATAGAGGGAGGTTGTGGGAGGCGATGGAGGATAGAAGAGTGGAGAGAGGTCTGATCGAGATGGACAGGGAGGTATATGAAGAGACCAAGGATAAGGCAAGAGAAGGGGAGGGAATTTGGGAGGGATTCTGGATGGATAGGGGGTTAAGGCAAGTGTTTTCGCTTAGCTTAACGCTTTTGGCGATTTTAATTGCGGATATTGAAAGTAAGATGGGGGCTGGGGTGGTAGGAGGAGTCAGGATAGGAGGGGTTAGAATTTGATCACTAGTGTATGCAGATGACATAGTGTTGCAGGCAAGAAGCGACGAGGCCTTAAAGGAGATGATGAAGAGGTTGAGAAGATACCTGGATAATAAGGGGTTAGAGCCGAATGCAGAAAATTTCAAGGTTATGGTGTTCAAGAAAAGAGGGGGAAGAGATAATGGAGGGGAGTGGAAGTGGATGGGAAAGGCGGTGCAGGGTTTGAAAGAGTATGTGTACCTGGGCTTCTTGTATCGGAGGAATGGGGCAGTGGATTGTCACATAAAAGAGAGAGTGAGGACAGCAAATGGGGTGATGAGGCAGGTGTAGGAGTTGGGAGGAAGTTATCCACAGATGATTTGGGAAGGAGAATGAAATTGTTTCACTCACTAGTGATGAGTGTGCCATTGTATGGAGTAGAGGTGTGGGGGTGGAAGGGAAGTACAGAGGTAAATAGAACATAGGAGAGGTATGTATAGTGGACACTGGGGTTGGCAGGGAACACGCCTGATCATATTGTCAGTAGGAAGACGGGGAGAACGAGTGTAGGGATTCTACCGGGGTTTAACGGCAACTATGTGTGGATTATGCCAAGGGCGAAAGCGCAATATTTATGTGAGGATAGCGAGGATGAAATGTGGGTGCATGGAGGGTTTTAATAGGTTCTGGCTCTCTCGGGAGAAAAGGATGTGTGAGATGTGTGGGAGGGGGATGCAAGAGTGGAGCACTGGTTGGAGGAATGGCAGAAGGTGGAAAGGAGTGGGATAAGCATGGAGGTATTGATGCATGAAAAGGGGGGAAAAAGGGCAGTAGCAAAGGGCACAGTGAAGGGAGTGTTGGGTAAGATGGAGAAGAAGCGAAGGAAGGAGGAAGAGGAATGGAGAAGGAAAGATTGTAACTAGGAGAGGAAGTCAATATTAGTAATCTGTAAATATTGTAAAAAGTAGATAAGTATTAGGTATAAGCCGTGGCAGCAGAGTTTGACAATGTGAGGCAATTCGAGAAAGTAGGGACATGTAAGCGAGGCGAGGCGAAGCGAGGAAGGAAAGGCGACAAGAGTGTGCGGTCTTAGAGATAAGGTATGGATGGATGTTAGTTTTTAAGGGTCAGTTTTATGGAAATTCTCGACAAAATAGAAGCGTAAGAAAATCAATTTTTTATGGCCAGCAGGCTGAAAAATAAACGTCTATCCATCTATATTGTTTTTATTTCTTGTAGGAGCCATCAATTGACTTCGTACTCTTTACGGACTTCCCAAAAGTTTACTTCTATTTACCTTGTCAAATGCTTCTCCTAGCTCAAGAAATGCTCAGAAAACTTTCTTTCCTACTCTCAGGCTTTTTTCTGTGATCTGTGATGAGCGAAATATCTGATCTGTACATGATCTTCCTGGCTTAAATCCACTTTGGACTTTTCATATATTTTCTTCTGTAATGTCTGTTACCCTACGAATGAGTATTTTTCAGTATATTTTACTTACGGTACTTAATAAGCTGATATCTTTGTAATTATTGCAGTTGTTTTTATCTCCCTTTCTTTTCTATTGGTACGATAATCGCTTTTCTCCAACCGTCTGGGACTTCTCTCATCTCGATACATAAATTTACCAATTCGCACAACCTATGTGGTATGTACTCGCAACCGTATTCAAGCATTCCAGCGCTAATACTGTCTACACGAACGACCTTGCCGTTTTTTATTAGGTTCTTTGTCGCAGTTCTGTTTCCCTATATCTTCACCTCCTAATAATTCTTCAAAAGTCTTTCAAAGCGTCTACTATCCCGTATGTATCCTATAGCATTTCACCTTTGCTGTTTCTCATGCTGACAAACTCTGTACTTTCGCTTTCCTTCATCTGTTTACATGACAGTTTCAAGGTTCCTCCAAAGTGATTTCGTATTTTCTTCTCTTCTTCTGTTCTGATTTTATCTTTACTTTCCTTGGCTAGTCGTTTAACTTCCCTCTTTTTGTATCTGTAATCATTTTCGAGTCTATTTCTCTCCTCATCGCTGAGACCTGTGATGTTCAACGTTTTCTCGTACGCTTCTTTCTTTTATTGTCAGGCTGCCTTAATTTCAGCATTCCACCATGCATCACCAGATTTTCTTCCTACAACCGCCGTACCACATACTTCGGTTGCAGTTTTAACAATGATATCTCGTAGCAAAGTCCTCGCACCCTCTATATCTTTATTGCTTCTAAGCGCCTTCCAAGTTTCCTCATCTATTCGTTCGTTTATCTTATTCTGAAAATCTATTAGCACTTCCGGTTATTTTGGAGACTGAAAGGTAATGATCAGCATTACCTTCGGAACCCCTCATGACTCTTGTATCTTCAACTAGTTCTCTTAGTCTTTCATCCACAATTACGGAGACGAATTATATTGCGTTTATTTCTATTACACCAGGTGTACGTGTGGATCATTTTATGTCGAAAAAAAGTAATTCTAATAAATAGACCCTTTTCTAAGCATAAGCTAACTAAAATTTCCCCGTCATCATTTTTTTTTTTTTTGGATCCCCAAAATTACCTAGCACCCTTCCTGTATGTGCATTCTGACGTTGGAACGCTGACCCATCCGTTCATATCTACTAGCAGAATTATTTTTTCACCTTGACCGCAACTACTTATTGTATCATTCAAAGTGTCCCAGGAGACGTTTTTGACTTCTCTCGAATCGTTATTAATTGGGGCGTAGCACGCTATGATAAATAATCTTCTGATTCCTACCTTCATTCCAGCCCACGGCAATCTGGGAGATACAAAATCATGATCTTTGAGATGCTGTCTTGGTTTTTCGTTCATAATCAAACCGACCCCTTGACTACCATGCGCTGCATTACCTACTCCTGAACATGTTTCAAACCCGCCTTTCAATCGATGCTTCTACTTTCGCAACCCTTTTCCTTCGTCTCTGGTACACATAAAATATCTAGTTTCCTTACATGCACAGTTTCTCTTAGTTCTCTCAACTTAGGATCATTCACTCCTCTAGAATTCAAAACACCCAGTCTCCATTCATCGCCTGAAACTCAACCTTTGACTTCACTGTGTGTATGCATTTCGTCGGTCAAAGTTTCAGTCTATTTCAAGGCTACTTTATTGTTTGTATTATTCATTATTTGGATCGTACACACCTTTATGCGTGAAATTTGTTTTGCGAGCCGACATCATTTCCAAGTTAAGTACCGATTTGTCGTACGGTGGGGAGTCTAGTTTCTAACGTTAGTCCCACCCCCCCCCCCCTCCCCCCCCCCCGCCCCCCCCAGAGAATGGAAACCAAGAGTCTCAATTGGTTGGTGATTTATGCTGATAATGTTAATAATTCAGTTTTATGCATTTTTGGTAGACAAATGTTTAATATGTAAATATTTACTCCGGAGACCTTTAGTTCTAGGAATATAGTAAATCCGAGATAACTATATCCAGGTTTCAGTGTATTATAAAATGTAAATGTAGACCTTTGTACAACTAGACGTATTTTATATTAGTTTATTTCGTGAGAAGCTGGAAATGTTACTTTTCGAGTATTATTTATAGTATACATATTTATGAAGCCTTAATTTGTATTGAAATACAGAAATTAGAAAAAAAAAATAATTTATACGAATTTGTCACTTTTTTCAGCCATACAAGTGTTTGTCTTTTTGAATATTGAGTACTTTAATGAAAAAAGGAACCTGTCCCATTTCGACCCGGTCTCCCCTACCTAAACGTTCAAAGAATTAAAGGAACTAGTGAAAGAATAGTAAAAGCTGTTTAATTTTTTTATGACAATTTGTTAGCGAACGAAATTGTTATAAATCGTTCAAAAACACATTTTCAATTTTTTAATTCAAAACTGGCAAACAAGTGGTAAAAAGATGTCTATCAATAAATTAAATTATTTATGGCCTAATTCATTTCAGTCGTACCATTAGTCAATTTCTTTTTGTATTGGATTTTTTCATTTTAATTCTAAATGAAAAGGGTGACTAGGATCACCGAATTTATCTGGTACTCATTAAATAAAATATAATTAAATATGTAATAGAATTTTTCACTTGTGTTCACCTCTGCAACCTAATCTATGTAAACGATTGACACCAAATTTACTGAATAGTCTGTAGGGACATATTCTCGATGCATGTTTCGAGACTTTCCGATGTCTTGAACATTTTTAAAAATTTTGCCATTTATATCATCTATGAATTATTATTATTTTTTAAATAAATACGTAAAATTTTTTCATCATCCAAGGTGTCAAAAAATTTTGTAGTATATTTTTAAAATATGTTGCTAAACACTTCTCAATAAATTTTGTGTCAATAGTGATATCGTATTTTTCTAAAATATATTTCGAGAATATGGCGCCATTGATGTTTAGGTCAAAAATTAGGAAAAAAGTTTCGTTAAAAAATTAATTATTGTTGAATGATTTGTGAGAAAAAAATTTCTCTTACCTGTGCTCACTTCCAAATCAAACGGTTTGACATTACATTTTAATAAGAAGTCGGCAGAAACATATTCTCGATATATATTCCAAGAACCTTCGATATCATGAATAGTTTTTAAAATTTTAACATTTATGTAATATCTAATTTTTTATATTTTACACGACCAATTTAAACTTTTTTTAAATATTCAAGATATTCCTGAGACATTGAAATACCTAAAAAAATAATGCAAAAAGTATCCGTAGTAAAAACTTTTCATTTTCGAGGGGGAAAAGCGACTCTATATCGATGATATGTTGCTGCAGACTCCTGCTTTCTTTCTTCAAAGTTTCGTTGTTTATATCTCACAATTTCGAAGGCATTAACATAAAATTACACTTAAACTTATTTTTTAATGGTTGGTCAGTCAGATACCTAGTTTCATTAAAATCGGCTGTGAATTGCGCCGACAATCCAAGAAAAGGTCCAAAATACATGAGTATTCCAGATAAGGGTTCTTGGTAGCTTTTTTTGTACTTGGAGGCGATTCGCAACCGCAAATCTTGATGAAGGTAAAAAATGAAAAAATTGCTTGATATAGACAAAATATGCTCTTTATACAGTATACAATCGCTCACGAAAAAATATTTCAGGAAAATAATAATAAGCGTGTAAAAATAATAAACAGAAAAATGATAGGCCTGTCACTTTTCCTTGTCAATTTTCTGTGATTTTTACGAAAAATTTACAAGAAAAAAATTATAAGCTTCCTTTCATATTTTTTTGTGAAGGAAGATTACAGGAAATTCAGTTTTCACCATTTTGTTATTAAACATATGATATAAACATTCTAATTATAATTCAATTATTTTTGATTCCATGTGCCAAGTAAAGTTACTCTTCCTTCAGTACCATAAGTAATTGGACTTTTCTTCTTGATGAAATCGACTAGAACATCTCTATCCAGTGGACCTTGCTCATAATGGCGATGATTTTTCTGGATGATGGTGTGATTATCACCTCCATTTAATAAAAAGCTCGATACCACAACTTTGTACCATTCCTCTGGTACCAAATTTTCATATTTTGGATATTTACAAGCTTGACATCTAGATTAACATTTACATTAGTTAAAATAGAAAACCATATTATTCATAATAATAATTTGTTTTAATTCTGTTATATTTTGTACACATTCAGGCTCTTTGGAAATTAAATTTTTTCTGCCTGTTAAACTGATTTTTTTCAGCTTTAACTGATGTTGTTTTCTGTGCAGTTTCAATTTATCATCTATTATCCGTTTTTAAGCGTATATTAAAAAAATATTAACTATTTATTCTGACCTGATTTTCACGTCAACGAGTCTTGAATTCTTTGGATTTGACAAGTTGTAAGTCACTTTGAGACCAGACCACTGGAGAAAAGCCTTTCCAAAAAATTTAGTAGGATAGTAACTTTCCAGAACTGCCTTTTCAAGTGTCTGTAAAAAATGTTCAATAGTAAAATATAATTAAATTCTGTAAAACTAATTAATTTTAAAATGTTTAATGTAAATAATTTGTCAGAATGGAAGAGAGAATCTCAAGCTTTAACCGTATTCTGTTGTTGTTCATCAAAATTTAAATATAGCATATAATTAAGTTACTTATAATCAAATTAATTATAACTGTAAATAATAAAAGCTATTTACTTTCCCTAATACAAAGAACCCCATCTTTCCCCAAAATCCAGTCTCCATTAACACTTTTGTATGCACTCAGATGGCTAGAGGGTAACTTTGGCTAAAAATAACGAGAAAAAAATTATGAATATCCAGAGTACTTCTTCGAAAAATCTGCAAACAATGTTTTAGAAAGTCTGAACGAAGAAAAAGCTTCTTTACCTCTACACTTTGTTTGTACATTTAAATGTTTTCAAGTTATACGAATTACCATTTGAACATGGGGATCACATGTGGGTAGCCACCTAGTAATTTGTAACGGGAAATGACGGGGCACCCCATGGGAACAACTAAAATCTTCTAAATTTCGCGTAAAATAATAGCGTAGCTATTGACAATTAAATTATATCTGGAGATCGCAGGAAAGCATTGAAAATTATTTTGTTCAGTATATAAATACATTCTATCCAGATCATCAGGAAGATGATTATGGTTTGTATTAATCAGTAACATAACGAAGTTCAGAGGAATTATTTTGTGAGTTCTCAGACCCTTGAACTACCAGTATCCTACGCATTATGGGCCTGGTTACACCCGCTAGTGTAAAGTGATCCTGCGTACATTAACCCTTACTTGACACACTTCTCAGGTGCTCTACACAATAGCGAGGAAAATTGTTTAAAAAAATAATCTATCGAATATTTTTACTCGAAAATTGTATCAGATAATCTTAAGAGCTTACATTAAAGGAATTTGTAGGTTATATAGCAAAGAATTAAAATTAAGTATCAATTAAATAATTATGAAAATAAGGAAAAATGGTCGTGGGGTTTTTTGCACCCCAGTGTGTCAAACAAGGGTTAAGCTAGCCTAAATAAGAGTGGCTAGATTTGCTTCAGCGCAATAACCAAAGAGGACTGAGAACCACTGCTGAGAACGCTTTTGCGCCGACGTGAATCTGTATACCGTACGGGGTACGCGAAGGGAAGTTCTTCGTAGCCGTAAGTACCACAAGTCAAATGTGCAGGTCTAGTCCGCAGCCTTACATACCGAAGGTACCCATCGAGCAGCCATACATACCGAAGTGTATATTACAGACCCATAAATACCACAGGTACCCACTGCGCCACCGTAGACACAGAAGGTGACTAGCGCGCAGGCCTAAGTATTGTGAGAAGATAATTTGCTGCTGTGACAACCGTAAGATCCTAGTGCGCAGGTCAAAGTTCTGTGGCTGCCCACTGCGAAGCCGTAAGTACCACAAGTCAAATGTGCAGGTCTACTCCGCAGCCCTGCATACCGAAGGTACCCATCGAGCAGCCATACATACCGTAAGTCCATATTACAGACCCATAAATACCACAGGTACCCACTGCGGCACCGTAGACACAGAAGGTGACTAGCGCGCAGGCCTAAGTATTGTGAGAACATAATGCGCTGCTGTGACAACCGTAAGAGCCTAGTGCGCAGGTCAAAGTTCTGTGGCTGCCCACTGCGAAGCCATAAGTACCGTGGGTGGCCAGTGCGCAGGCCCGTTTACTGTAGGTCTACCGTGGCTCGCATACCAAAGGTATAGGACCGTAGGTGAAGCATACCAAGCGCATCGCCGTTATGGCAGTACCGTAAATCCTAACTTTACAAAAGCTCAGCAATTCACGTTCGGTCATCGTCATCCTATCGGGGCTCTTTTTTCAACCAAGTCAATTTTTATGCTGTGAATGAAAATTCAAAACTAGCCCGGGTGATCGAATGATAATGATTATCCTCATAAAATCATTGACAAGGATGACATCCAATTTTTAACAGACCCATGGGTATCCCTATTATCTCCCATTACAAAACCCCATGACAACCGCAAGGGAGATGGGGTTACCTTAAATTTTCTGCTAGGGTTATAACAGTTCTATCATATAAAAAAACATGTACAGGGTGTCCACGCTGGGGCTTACCTTAAATTATGCAACCCGTCTTACACGCCAATGCTATTCTTGTGGCCGTGTATGGCGGGTTACATACTTTTTGGTAAGCCCCTGCGTGGACATCCTGTATATAGCATGAAACATAGAAGTAGAAACTCCTTGACATTGATAACACAACATTCATTCATGTCTGCATGTAATACTTGATAAAAAATTCAATTCTTCCATAATAATTACAAATTATTTTGTAAATCTACAATAAATAAATCTATATTTCAGAATTAGATGCATGCTAAATTAATCTAATTTACACATATTTTTCCGAATTATAATTTTCTCTTCCGGCCTGTTGTATCACCAATGTAATTTCTTCGTCAGCGGGATTCTGAAGAGTTCCAAAGAATTCCAAAGAATCATAGTGCAAGAGTTCAAAAATATATCTCCAACAAAGTATTCATCTATAACTGTATCTCCTCCACACTACGTCGCCCCTCCTTATTGTTACCTAACTTTTATAAATCTGATTTTGTCGCCAAAAATACGTTTTTGCTCTACCCAAAAAAATAATTCCACGTAAGTTGTGATATCCTATTAAAATAACTCCTCTGATTTCTTTTCAAATTTTTTGGATATCACTTTTGGCGAACACATAGGGGTTAACAGTTTTCAGGTTTAGAAAAATTACAAACCTTTTTTTCTACGAATGAAAAAATTATCGTGAATTTGTTATGTGTGAAGTTTGCGATAACCAATAATGTAAAATCATATCTTAGAAAACATAATTTTTATCAAGTTAGAATTTTTGGAAATATAGGAACACCTGTTTTAAATTTAGAAAAAAATGGTTTCTCCGTGATCTTTTTTCTTTCGTTTAGAGAGAATTATTTTTACTTTTCTAAATTGAAAAAATGTCCAACTTCCAATAATGCTAATTTTGCATCTTTGGACTCTTTTCTAGTGACTGAGTAAGAAAATTTGTTCACTTTCAAATAAATAGTGGTGTGTTCCTTCCATTCAAACATAGCCTATGGAAAAACTTTTAATTTTTCAAAATTCAAAACGATTTTAATTTTTTAAACTTTACAAAAAGTTTTTGATGTTCCAAAATTTGAAAACTCTGGATCCCTCTATGGTGGCCAAGACTGATTATCTAAATTTGTTGTTAATGATAGGTTATCCTTACCCCAAAGTTTCATGAAACTTGACATCCCTAAATGTGACATGTTGATGAAGTAAGGTTAAGTATTCCTTGATCCGGAAGATAAAAATACGCCTGAAGAGAAAATTGAAATCCGACAAAATATGCAGTAGGATAATCAACAACGTAAAATATTTACCTCGGTAATATCGCTTCCTTTCAATTCTATCAAATCGTAAGTAAGTCCCAGAGGTGCAATTATAACAATGTCCTCATAGGTAATATCAATGGGATTATTGCTAATATCACCTTGAATTCCACCTGAATTTATGAGAGAAATTGCTGCACGAGTCCAATAACTTCCGTTATTACCTTTTCCTACGTACTAAAATTATGAATATATGTATAATCTATTCTAGAAAGGTATAATATTATTACGATGCAAATTACATATTGAATCCTATAATTCTCAGAAAAAATATTTTTCAAGTAAATAGTAGAACCAAAGAATTCAATTCTTGCTTACATAATCTACCATCGCATCAGATACCAGATTTCCCAAATTGCACTCGCCTTGTCGACACATGCTTTTTCCATTAAGATAAACTTTAGTTGTGCCAATTTTGACATTACTGACTTTATCTACTTCTTCTTCCCAAGGCCGGAGGGCTTTCAATATTTCTGGATCTGTGAAACATTTTAAAGTCTGAAATTTTTTACTTATATATAAACTGCTGTCGAAAAGTATAATTTAATGCAAATTTTGGTTAGGAGATTATTAAAAAGCTTTTATAAGAAAGTTAAGTGAATATTTTGTTCGATTTTCGTATTCAACATTGAAAACATTTCTTTTTGCAGAAACAGAGGTAAAATAAAAGATTAGGGTTTGGTTTAGCATTTATGATAAATACCTTCTTCAATTGATTGATCCAAAAGAATGGGATTGCCTTCCCAATCGATTACTTCGCCTTGAGAGTTAAACCAAACAGTCAAATTTCCTATATACCTAAATAAGGTGAAAAAAATAAATCTAGTTATTAAAAAAACATATAATATTATATATATATATACATACATACATATATAACGAGTATACATTTCCAAATAAATTCTAGCTAGAAAATGAAAAATGATTCCGTGACACACGTGCACCAATTTTTCAGGACAAATTAAGAGATAATAGGAAAGAAATCTTGATCTAAAAAAAACGAAATAAAATTATAGGGGGCGGGGGTATGTCCAAACCTTGTAAAAGCAGCTGCTTGAACAATGAGTACTGTTCTACTGCTTTCTTTCTGTTTCACAGCAACAGGATATTCATCTTCTGGATCGTCAGTGAATGGCTTAGTACCTGCATGAATGAAATCACTTTGCATGAATATTACTAGAAACAAATTGAGCAAGATCAAATGATTTTTTATAATTTATAAATATTCTAATTCAAAAATAAACTTTTTTCTAGTTCCATTGACTTTTTTTATCAAGTTTTTTAGGAACAAACCGGAGTAAAGAAATGTGTGAGAATGTCCTCCAACTATGATATCAATATCAGGACATTTTGCAGCCATAATACGATCTACGCTTATTCCACAATGACTAAGGACTATAATTATTTCCACTCCTTCAGTCTTTAGTCTATCAGCTTCTGCATTGACCGTCTTCACTTCATCGAAGAATTGTAATCGTTCTGTTTTTGAAAGTAACTGAAAATTTTGTTAATGAAATTTTAATTCACAAAATAATTACCTGCAGATCTTAAGAATAATGTAAGAATTTTGGAATAATAGATTTTGAAAAAAAATTTGAAATCTACAAAAGTATTTTTGTTCAGTTTTTTATTGTTTTGTCTTTAGCTAATAATAATCAAGAAATGCAAAACCAGAATGGCTCTTCAATCTAGAAAATGTTGAAATTTAAGCATTGAGCTTTTCAAATTTGAATCGAGTACAATATAAAAAATATGTTTTTTAAATTCGAACGTTTAATATTGTACACCTGTAATTTCAAATTGGAAACTCTTAAAACTGAACCATCAACGTTTTAAGACTTTCATAAAGTGTGAAAAATTACATTATTTTAAATCTTAAATATTCAACGAATCCTATTCTATCAAACTGATAACCCAAAGTTCAATGAAATGAAGTGATTTGAAAAATCATTAAAATTTTTACGAGGATATGCTTTTGAATAATTTAATATCGAAATTTTCTAAATTGTTCACTTTTGAAGACTTACCCATTTGAGCATTGTCCAATTAAAAAGAACAATAATTAAAATCTTTTAATAAGAAAAATTTTTTATAAATATAATATTGATAAATTATCACATTATAAAAGTTTCAATTTTGAACTTTCTCAATTTGTAATTCATTTAAATAACAAATTATCAATTTTTTATTAGGCACTTTTGAAAGTTTTAGAATGTTTCTCTGCGAAAACATAAATTAAATTGATATTAATCGCAATTAAAAAATAAAATTTTATTGCTATTTTGTATAATGTTTTTCATAAATCCATAACTTACATTCACTGTAGAAAGAATAACACCGATTATTCCGATTTTTCGACCACCTCTTTCAATAATAGTACTGTTTTGGTAAAGGCCCTGATAAAAAATGGATTAAATAATATCTTAAGAGTCGTATAATTAAGTTATGAATGTAATTTACTAAGAAGTGACTGGAAGATTGAAAAATTGCTGTAACTTTGAATGAAGCTAGCTCGAAGCTCTTTTTTCCTTTGTTACCTTAATTGTTGGTTCGTTGGTATCATTTATATTCGACACTACCACAGGGGCCTTTACTTTTTGCAAAAACGGAACAAGACCAGCAATTCCATCATCAAATTCATGATTACCAATTGTCTAAAACCAAAGTTGTTATTTTCAGTTACTAATCTACCAAAAACTATTTATCTTCAATGGTTAAATTTAGACACAATGCTTCTCAATATTATCTTCATAATAGGTTGTTAGTTTGTAATGATCATTATTAAATTTTTTGCATTATTATAAATAAAACTTTACCAGAGCATCAAGAGGTAATTTATTCATAAATTCAGCAGTAACATTCCATTTGAAAAGGAAGTACCAAAATGAACCCTGAAATTGGTCTCCAGCATTCAAAAAAATAGCATTAGGCCGATCTTGCAGCAATTGTCTACTGGCTGTGGATACCCTCGCTATGCCTCCAATACAATCCTGTTTTTTGCTCTGATTACAAGTACCGGAAGTGCGTCCGGTTTGCAAAAACCTGCATTAAGAAAAAATAGTTAAATGGGGAAGGAATCAATACATAATTCACATTTCTTATCGGATGAAATTAGGTGTCCCGCATTATTATATTAAGATTGTTGACTAGGTTATTCAATGAAAAAAATGTAAATTTTGTTTGCTCTATTGGTCCAGTAGAACAAAAAACTTCTACATCTTCAACATTGTGTATTAATAATTATTTAATTCTGATGGATGTATTAAATCAAACTATTTCGTTTTCAAATGAAAGTTTTTGGACAAACTTCCAAAAACGCAACATCAAAATTTTGACTCACCACTGCTCCTGGAGTTTCCTTTTGAATTCTAAATAAAAAGTGTGAGAGGATTTTTTAGCTAAATCAATAGAAAACTTTGTATAGCCATGTTATACTTACTTGATCCCTACTTTACCGACATTCTCCGCAAAAAACACACTCGCATACTAAGTGAGGTATCGAGTAGAAAATTTCAGAAATTCAATTAAAAGCACTAAAAGACGCTTGTGTGGTCGTAAATTGTTTAAATTAAAAAAAAAACTTGATTGCCACATTTTTTCTGTAATTATGAAAATCCAGGACCAGATCAGACGAACTCTCATTATTACCTTTTAATTAATTTCCGAAATTTTCACCTCGATCCCTCATTTCGTGTGGATTTCAATTGCGAAAAAACTGGTTTTTTTTTTTCAAGTTTAAAATATGGCAATGACAAATTTTTTGATGATTTTGTTAAAGAATACTTTTAGATTTTTTCTTTAGGACTCAAAAGGAACCCCTAGGAGTAGTGGCAAGTCAAAATTTGGAGGTGACTTTTTTGGAATTTCAGCCAAATTTTCATCTCAATATTTAAAGATACATATAACAATAATATTTCCTAAAATCGGCTATATTCTGAATATTATTTTATGAAAGTTTAATCAGTATATAAAAATAATCTACTTACCTGGCATGAAAATCGTTGATATGTATCACAGAAAGTTCGAATAAATCTGTTCGCCCAGAGTACACAAGACCTCTTGCGGTGAATCCTTCACATTTTTCGAAGACAAAAGATGCAAAAAACAATATCACTAATTGACTAAACATATTTCTGTAAAAATTCACTTCAAAAATATTTAATATTTCTTAATTCACGATCCAATATGTTGGAGAATATTGTAGTGTTCAATTGAGTCAGCTGGTAAATTAGTTTCCTGTTTTAAATTTTCTTCAATATTTTTCAATTACAGAGCCCAGCACAAGAATATTTACGTATATAATTATCATTTAGGTGTATTTTTTAGCAGGCCCAGTTACCTTTTAATCACATATTTATCAATCAGTTTAATTTGTTGAAAGTAAACTATCTAGCGAAGTATTAACACTCATCACTGAGTGGTGAGTAATAACATGTACTATATATAACCTCACTCACGGCGAAAGTTCCGACTACACTGTTAAATTTAAAGAACAAGTTTTCTCGAGATTTGCTCACGCTTATTATCATATTGCGAGTGTATAAGTGTTCTTATATACGTGAAGCGATAAAGATGCCCAAAAATTTGTATTATAAGCATGTTTTCTTTTTTTTTATCAGTGACTGTGTAAGTAATCTCCAGGCACATATCTTTGCTCCAGGTCTCACAGTCAGCATTGCATAGAAACAGAAGATTTTGTAGTGCAGTAAAAAACTATTCAAGAAGAAGAATCACATACAATAAAGCTATTAAAACTTGAATTAGAATTAACATTTATAATTTTTAATTGTATGGTGCTCATTTCATGAGCACTTTGCTTCCTTATTACAATAAATTTGAAAATTTATTTGGTATATCAAAGAAGCATGAATGATTTGTTATACATATTTAAAATTAATAATAATATATAATAGATATTGTTTTTGACATACTTCAGACCAAATAAAAAAGGAGGTTAGTTGTTGAATCCTTCATTCTGCAGCCAACGTTTCAAAAACATAAGGTTTTCCTCATCAGGACAAATATTTTTCGAAGTTCATCAACATCTCTACTAAATACAGATTTCTATTCCTCCTCTTCTTTACTTAAAAATCTTCATTTTCACGCTCCATTTTTGCGAAGAGGAATTGAGATCCTCTTCGCAAAAATGGAGCATAACGATTGTTATGTTTCCGATTTAATTTTAACAAAACTAACGAAAATTTTACAGTTGACAACATGAATTTTAGTATATTTAAGACAACAATTTAATTTAAACAAAATGTAACGTGAAAATGAAGATTTTTAAGCAAAGAAGAGGAGGAATAGAAATCTGTATTTAGTAGAGATGTTGATGAACTTCGAAAAATATTTGTCCTGATGAGGAAAACATTATGTTTTCGAAACATTGGCTGCAGAATAAAGGATTCAACAACTAACCTCCTTTTTTATTTGGTCTGAAGTATGTCAAAAACGATATCTATTATATATTATCATTAATTTATATCACTCAGACAAACAACATCGCTTAAAACAACATCATTAATCTAACTAAAATTAATAATGATAATATTAACTAGCTGTGAATTCGATCCCGGGTGTTACCATTTGATTGTATTTATAATTTTATTGTGGTCATTTTATGAACCATTTGCTTCCTCATTATGAGTAATAGCAAAAGTATTTGCTTTCTCATTGGGGAAGCATTAATCTTTCATTTAAAATCACGAATCAGGGTGTCTTTTACATTCTTGCATCAACTATGAATTATGGTAATAGATAAACTTTTACTGTAAAAAACCATTTTTCTAATATAATAAATGACTCTCACTTTCTTACTGCTGAACAAAATGTAAGAATATAACAGATCAATAGATTTTTTTGAATCAAGGAATCTTTTATATTCTTATATCAACTTTCAATTATGTAAATGAAAAAAGTTTCGTTATAAAAAATACCATTTAAAAAAAATTATGAAGTGCTAAAATAAAATTTAATAAATGTTTTTAGAAACCCGTGCATCCGTCTTTAAATTATCGTGCTAAAAATTGCAAGATCCACATATCCATCCAAAAATTTATCATGCATGATAAAATAGACTTATCATAAAATATTATTGTATATTAGTTTAGAGATAATTTTTTGAATATTTCAAATAAATGATAAATCAGATAAATTTGTTAGGTATCGTACCTATTCCATACATACACACACGCGTGCGCAATTTCATACACATACATCGGGGCAATTGCTTAGGACGTTGTATCAAACATTTATCAACTGAGAAAAGTTTAATTAAACAATTTCAAAAATATTTTAAATTGTAAAGAATGCAAATCTTCCTCTATAAGGAAGCAAAAGGTCTTCAGAATCTAAGGTAGAAACAAACCCGATCATTGTTTTGTTATTGTTTTTAAATTATATATATCATAATTTGAAAATAATTAATCTAAAAAATAACTCTGATTCAAAATCAAAATACTTTCAAATTCTAATCCTCATATTAAAATGCTTAAAAAATGCCAATGCAGGTAATAAATTAAATTAAATTATTCTAAACATATATGTTTCAATTTTTTTTTCTATTTAAAGCTTTCCTAAATAAATTGTATTTAATAAAATTACTTTTAAATTCTGATATTTTGTATTTTTCTTAAATCATAATATACACACACACACACACACATATATATATATATATATATATTTATATACCTCCGGAAAAATGGAAATCTACGGGGAGCGCTTCCTCAACCGCTGCTTGAACAAGCTGCAGACGAAGATGAAACGACATTAAGACCAACCGCAGAAAGCAGGCACCTTCTGGAAGATGATCGCAATTCCAGTACAAGGAGGAACATCAACATGCAAGTTCCTCTTAAGCCCCAAGATCTGGCTGAAATGGATGCCTCCCTTCGTGGAGAAATCTCGCAAGAGTCCGACCTCTGGACCATCAATTGCTCAGTTTATGGTGCTGCGAGAGCTTTGGCTGATTCAAATCGAAGGCTGAAACCGACTATGGATCAAAAGACCAAAAGACGCTTGCATCAACTGAACAAGAAAATTGGATGGGCAAGACAGAATGCGTCCCGTGTTCAATGTGTGATTGACTACATAACACCTGGTAGACCGTTCACGGAGAGGGTTCGAAAGTTCGCCCAAGAGCTAAGGATCTTGAATCACACACTAAACAAGTCAAAGCTGCTGACAAGCAAGCAGAATATTCTTGACGAAATACGGCTGTTTTCTGACGCAAGAAGGAGAATACAGAAGAGGGAGCGATGGAACAGGGAGAATCAACAGTTTCTTGCTGACCCATCACGCCTCTTCAGTGATCCCCCTGTTTTTGAAAAAAAAACCACCCAAGCCCAAGGAGGAAGAGACTTTTTGGAGAGAGGTGTACAAGATCCCGAAAACACTAAAGTTGAAAGAAGATACTGACAATATCATCCGCTTCAAGGAGTTTTGCGACAGCCTCCTAAAATCTGAGGAGGAGTGCCCATCAGTCACTGCCGAAGAGGTGAAAAAAGCACTTGGAGGCACGAAGAACTTTTCCGGTGCTGGACCAGATTGTATCAAGAACTTTTGGTGGAAGAAGTTCACTTCTATACACCAACATTTGGCCCGCATATTCACCTCATATTTAAAATCGGAGACGCCCATTTCGCCGCGACTGGTGTTGGGACGCACTATACTCCTACCGAAAAAAAGCAACTTGTCCAGACCAGAGAATTACAGGCCAATAACTTGTTTAAACATACCGTATAAGATCTTTACAGCTGTTCTAAACAACAGGATCGTTCGACGAATTGAGCCTGTATGGCGAGAGACGTACGAACAACTAGGCTCGAAAAAAGGTGTAGCAGGCTGTCGAGAGAACCTGCTAAGTGGCAGGTGTGTCTGTAAAGACGCTGCCGCCCATCAGCGCGTCCTGTCAATGGCCTGGATTGACTACCGGAAAGATTTCGATTCAACCTCTCATAGACTTATCATCTGTCTGCTGGAAAGCTTGAAGGTACATCTATACATAGTGAGATGCATAGAGAGATTGATGCCTCTTTGGAAAACAAGATTTACCATCTCATCTAGGAATCATCGTCTGACGACGAACAAGGTCACCTTGCAGAGGGGCGTCTTTCAAGGGGATAGTATGAGCCCTTTGCTTTTTTGCATCACACTTCTGCCTCTATCTCTCGCACTACGAAATTCTCCTGGATACCTCTGTGGTCACACTAATCAGCGTGAGCGTAAGGTCACTCATGTATTTTATATGGATGACCTGAAGATCTATGCCGCTGGTAAAAGCAAACTTCAAACTGCTATAAATATCGTCAAGAACTACACATGAGAGATTGGGATGGACTTTGGTTTGGATAAGTGTGCCAAAATTCATTTGAAGAAAGGAAAGATTACTGGCGTTCCCAAGAACCCTGAGCTTGTGGATATAAGTGTTATTAGACATCTTAACACTGGAGAGACCTATACATACCTGGGCGTGCCTCAAAGCCGCATTCAGGACGCAACATCAGTGAAGGGGTCTCTCCGAAGCAGATACAAGCATCTTCTTCGACAGATTTGGTCTTCCAATCTGTCGGCGTTGAACAAGGTATCTGCGACTAACATGCTTGCCGTCCCGGTTCTACTCTACTCGTTTGGGGTGGTTCAATGGACGAAGAACGAGCTTAACGCCCTTGATGTCACCACGCGTAAGATCATGCATATGCATGAAAGCTTGCATATCAATGCATCAGTTCCGCGATTATACATTTCACGTCGTCAAGGCGGACGCGGACTTCTGAATCTCCAATGTCTTCATAACCGAATTGTTTTAAGTACAGCTTACATCGTTGCGAATGGCAGAGATCCTCTTCTAAAGATGGTCAGAAACCACGAGATGATTGGCGAAGGAGCGTTCCTTTACAAAGCCGCGGAGCAAGCTGCCGAGACCCTTGGCCTGAATTTCAACATCAGAAGTGATATGCACGGAAACTTTAAGAGAGATGTAGAAAAACAGTCCTTGTCAAAGGAGCAAACTTTTGCTTTCCTCAAATCATCAGGGCTCAATTCAGGTACAGAGGGATTTATTTTCGCAGGCCAGGACGGTGTAATCTCCACCTTAGCATACCGTGCCCGCATTTTATGTCAAGAAGTTCCCAGTGATAGGTGCAGAGCGTGTCATGCACACGCTGAGTACCTAGAACACATACTATCGGGGTGACCGACCCACGCAGGAACAACGTATATCTATAGACATAATGAGGCCCTAAGAGTACTTCATTACCACCTTTGTCGCTCTTACGGTGTTGGTCGCGACCCTGCCCTGCCGAACGCTCCAAGGGATATAGAGTCAATTGTCCGAAGCGATAAGTGCCAGATTTTCTGAAACTACGATTTTTGGGCAGCAGTCTCCGTTGCGCAATCGAGGCTTGACATTGTTCTCCAAGACTTCGAGAAACGAACGATATTCGTGATCGAATTCTCGGCTTCGTCCAAATACAACATCACTGCAAAGGAGGAAGAAAAAGAGGAGAGGTATCAAGACCTTAAAAGATAGCTACAATGAATGTACCCAAAATATTCGGTACGAGTAATTGTCCTTGTGATAGGTGCTCTCGGAGGTGCTAAATTATCACTGGTTCGTAACCTTAGAGCCATACCCGCGTGCCAAAAATATGCCAAGGCACTTGCGAGATGGATGCAGAAAGCTTTCATCCTTGGGTCGCTTCGTGTCCTCAAGACACACGAGGTTCCCCTTAAAATTAATAATGTTCATCATTGTGAAACTTCAATATACCCTGTTCTATCTTTCAGATTACAAGAACATTTTTATAAACTAGGAATAGAGAATAGTATTGTCATAGGAGTAATCAAGTATGGAAAATTGATTCCAATCATGATTCCTAGAACGGATCTTAATAATAATGACTTGGATAGAGTTAAAGTACTCATAGATGGCAACGATGTCAACGTGACTGTACCAATACTGGAAAGCGATCCTCTGAATCATCTGTTACACAAAAAAAACGGGCCAGAAAACTTTCGTATTGCCGAAATAACTAAAAATTCAAATTAGGCTCGCAAGTTTGAGCACGCCTAGTGCGCGCTTCTTTCGGATCTGGTACTTCACGCTCGATAATGTATTCACCTCGAGCTACACGGTCGGTCTTTGTATTTCGCCGAAATTTGTGAATAGATCTTCAAAAGTAAAATGTCAAACTACTGACGACTGTAATTTGGTAATTACGATTTCTCTTTTGTTAAAGCTCTTTCGGTTTTTTAATTTTTTTCTCATTATGTGTCTCACGCATCGCACTCGATAAGTATGTCCAAAAAGGCGAAATTTTTGAAATTATGTTGAACCCTGTTGAGTGCATATTATATTAATGCAGCATCAAAAATAGTCGATAAATAATTTGTTAATATGTTCTAGGTTAACAATACTACGCATTTTATCATTATTTTAAATGTGTTGATGGTTTTTTTTGGTGGATAAAACCAGAACAGCTGTTAAAAAAAGGTTAGTTAGCGAACTCGGCCTTTCTTCTTGGTTCCGTAGGTTGCAGGGATACTTTCATATTCTTATTTTATCGCCACTGATAATAACAAAAACAAAACTTGAACGTATAAAATATTTGAGGAAAAATATTTTCATCCACTTATCTATTATGGTTTCTTTTTTATAAGTAGTTAAACAATAAGAAAATGAGGAAATGTGGTTTTTCATGGTTTAGAATGGATCTCGAAACCTGCAGCCTACGAAACTTTTCCTCGAGAGCGCCTGCCGATCTCTATGATTTGTTACATTCTCGCCCTCATGATCAGTTAATAGTTTTATGTGAGATTTTTCATCGCCAGTTTTCATAAAATCTCCTAGTTTTGAGACCTTCTTTAGTGAGAAAAAAGGGTCTGCAGTCTGTAGTTTTTTTCTGAGGAGATGGAGACGTAATGACGCACTAAGTGTGGAATTCGACCCAAAAAACGACAATGCCCACTAAAACCACCTTCTCTTCCTGCCAACCCAAGGCTCCGGGACCGCTGAACGCATTACTTTAGAACCCTGGGTTATCGGCCAGTAAGCTGTGCTTCGACATTCTACTGCTTTTGCCTCCTTTTTATATTGCGTCCTCCTGCCAAATCAAGGTGTACGAATCATCATCGACAGCGCGGCAGAGTTCGAAACGGGCTCGCCAAACTTTGATATCTTGGTTGGGCCTCCTTGTTGATGCTCCTTGTTGATTCGGACCCTCTCACTCCACTGCCAAGTGGTTCAATCCTTGACAGTGATAGCATCTGGTGACCTTTGTTTTCTCCTTGACCTTCCAGAACACCCTCCACATCTTAAAATGTCTTGTACGGCGTAGCTTCAAAGCTAGCTCCTTGTTTAGCTCTACGTATATTTTCGGCTCCAGTTTTCCCCTGAAGGCTTTCTTTGCCACGCTCACTTTCGCCGCACCTGCTACACTCTCCCTAAAGAGTCTGTTAGGAGCCTTCCTTACCTCCGCCACCTTGATTGCAGAACTCGGTTTAGACCTGCTCTCTGCATCACTGCCCACCTCGATGAGGAGCTCTTCATCCCTCGTCTGCATTGCACTCCTGATCTTGTCACCAATGGTGTCCGGCTTTACCTTACACTTGAGGTTCTTGAGGACCAGGCAGAGCCAGGGATGCAGTCCAGAGGGATTCCGTCGTTCCGATCTGGGTAAAGTATGCACTTAAGATCCTTGGTTCAAATGTGGCCATTGCCGTGGCACTGGAAGCATCATACGTATTTCACTTTTATGCGCACCCGACAGTTTACCAGGCCTATTTTGATACGAGCTGTCCTTCCTCGCCTAGGTACCGCTAACTCGCTGATTTCTACAATATAGCTTTCAGGCTCGCTCCGTAATCTCTGTTTGTCATGTCGACCTTAGGTTCCTCCTTATAACTGCAGATGATTCCTGTGGCTCGAACTTCGAATTAATTTGCTGTCGCGAACCGCAATTATCTTATCAGCACCTTGTGCTTTGGCAGCAAACGTCATCTTCATCTTATCTGCCAATACATCGATGGGAAGATTTCTGTATCTCCATTAGCCTGTCTCTATATTGGTCGACCTTGAAAACAGCCGCTAGAACTCTGCTCCATAGAGGATGACAGAGTTGCCGACGCTCATTAGAATTATTTTTTCGCAGCTCATTGGCCCTGTTGAATTTGGCATTAGCCTCGATAGCAAAGCAACCGTGGTCTCCACTTTGTCGTTTGCATCCCGAATATGAGCCTCTCATCAATTCCAGATTCTTCAGCGCATTAACAGCTTCAAAAACATGACCACCGTTGTTCACCATGAATTGTCTGCTAAAGTGCTTCTGCATAATGGGGATTACACATCCGTCTTTTTACTGGCAAGTTGTATTCTGTAATTGTAGAGCCATCTTCTTCTTGGGACAAGTGCTACCAAGCGCCTCGCTTGCTCTTTAGATGAGCTTCGTGTCGTCGGGCAGGTCCATTGTTAGGGCCTCGTCGATCATCACGACCATCACGCAAAACCTCCTTGTCCTGTTCTTACCACTCCACGCTTTATCGGCCTCTTGCAGAGCTTCACGTATCGCCCCGACCATGGACTACTTTATCTAAAGCCATGTTAGTTTTCAGCCATGCCTTCTGCTGAAGCGGCCTGTATGACGATGGTGTGATGGGCGGGCCCTTTCATTCATTCAGTGAAACAAGCTTCTGTTTTCACATCTGGGACCAAAGACACCATCCCTGAGGCAGAATTTGAAGTTTAACATATTGAGAAACACAAAGGGGTATACTTTCGCAATTACCTTGATCAGCACCATCGGTATGTCATCAGGGGCCTCGCGGATTGCGATTTTTGATGCCGTCATCCACGGTTCTTCTTTGGTAGGTAGCGGCACAGCTGCAGTTAGTTCTTACTCCATGATAGCCCTGCCTGGGTGTTTGAGAAATAATTTCCCTGCTATCAGTTCCATCATATTTGGCTCCATGGTTATCTCCAAAGTCCACCACTATACCGAAGATTTACTGGTATTTGTCACTCGATTCGGCATTGAGGCGTTACATCGTTGTGCAATTAAACCCATTGTGCTCTCCACTAGGTTCTCTGCGGTTGTCTTTGTGACTACTGCAGGGACTGATTCATCGAGCAAGCGTACGCCCTCCATGGCGTACCTTTGCCGTTGTTTCTATCATGCTTGTTTCAATTGCCAGCTGAGATGACGTATAGGCACGATAACTTTCGAAAGAATTATAGCATCGAATTATGTTTTGTCATATTTTTTCAAGGCACTGGGCACATGGGCAACATACTCTAATGTTCATCTTTACGTAAGTTCAAATTATCCAGATATAAACTACTATTTACTATCAGATTTATATGTCGATAGAAATAACCAACGCACTTTAATTTTATAATCTTTTATCTGTATTTGTATTGTTTATTGTGCATGCAAACGTACAAAATTGAATATTCTTGCAAATGTTCATTTGAACCCAAATTTTTATGTTTTATTATGGTTTATATTATATTTTAATATTATGCTATGGAGAAAAATAAAGGTAACTGCATAAAATGTTTTTTAAGTTTTCAAAATCCCCGTGATAACTTTCAATACTTGCGAAGAAAGGCTTAGTGAATGTATGACATTGGAAAAATGTTCATTACGTTAAATTCTTATTTAAAGACATTATTTGTCATTTTGTGTACGTAGAAAGAAGCTGGACTCACATGTTTTCAAGATATGATTTTGAGTCTACAATTTTCAGAAAACTTTTAAATTCAAAAGGAACTTGAAATTTTTTGAAGAAATAAACTTTACTTCTCAGTTGCAGGTGATGTGAGTCTATTTTTTAAGATTTATCTTTTATATTACGTAATATGTGACTTTAGTCCCTCTCAATTGTAAATACAATGCCATACGTTTGAAGTATGATTAGTATTTACGACTTCAGTGCGGTAAAAAAAGAGTTATGAAAGTCAAATAAATCATGAATACGAATGAGATAGCGACTAGTGTAATATAAGATGAAATATACGCACACTCATGTATTAGTTACTCCCCTATCAAAATTCTTCATAATTGAGTTTCTTTCATTTCCAAGAAAATGAGTACCTTGATTGGTATTCTGTGTTTCACATTAGTGGTTTTTCCTAATACTATTGGTAAATATGTAAATATCTGTAATTTCTTAGAGCAAACTAAATTGAAGTAAAAAGTTTTAATTCATTTGGAATCGGACGAAATACTTTTTAAAATTTCAAGCCTCTCTTTTTGTTTAAAATGTTTTAAATTGTGAAAGAAGGTTCTGTATTAATCAAGACATTTTCTAAGAATTCACACCTACATTGGTAAGAAAATATAAAAAAATTGTTACTTTGATATATGGTTATTTATAAAAAAGTTGAACATTTTAAATAATAAGATTTTCGAAATACAAATCTTGTGAAATCAGCCAAAATATTGATTTCCTAATAAAGTCTATCTCTATAAAAAAAAAAAAATTGATTAGCATTTCGAACTCGAAAGTTCATTGCCTCACTACCCGATTCGGGTAGTGTTTCTAGGTGGATAAATACTACCAGTGTGGGTCCACCACACCCACGACGGGTCAACAACACGCAGTATTCCCCGAAAGGTCACCCATCCAAGTACTAACCGCGCCTAACACTGCTTAACTTCAGTGATCTAACGGGAACTGGTGTTTTCAGCGTGGTATCCCTATAGTGTATAAAAATATAAAACAAAGGGAACAAGGAATGTATTTGTGACGGGTATGCATTTTAAGATAGAGGCGGGCTGAGGCGACATACGGCGATGACAATTAATAACAATTGCGATTTTTTTGCAAAATAGACATATAACAGAACAGGTAAAATATTGTAAAATACATGAAAAATGAAAATTTTAACGATTTATGTGATTCTCGCTTCGGCATTTCAAAATATACTCTCACGTTATAGTCAGATAAATTAATTTGGAGGATGAATTGTCATTTTATAAAGAATATTATGCAAAAACAATGATTTTTGAAATCTTTAACACTAAAATATTAAACCCTTTTCTAAAATGTTATCTTTTTTAACTTAATATAAGTTATATCTGTGAAATCTCAAATATTGATGTTGTTAATATTATTGAGAAACTTCTTGTTTTTAATTTGAAGTTTGGAACAGGTGGACGCCATGGCATTTTGCATACTTTTTCTATTAACTTCCAAAAAAAGTCTTATAAAATTTTGAAACATCCCCAAATTGTGCTTTGATGTAAGTACTTTACTGATTTTTAATTAATTTGTTCTAAAAACATATCTTCTTCTTTCGCTTCGCTGAGAATCGACCCTCAGAACTTCCCATTGCCGGTCGGGTGCTTTTCCATTAAGCTACTAGAGAGGTCGATAGAAGAAACTTTTTTCAGAAAATACGTACATTATTTGGTAGATGGCAGAAGTTAAATTTGTCAAGGAATGTGTATTATCATTAAAGAATAACAGAAGTTTTTAACGTATTCTCAGACTAGATGGAGATATGAATTAAAAATTATTTTTAATTAATTTTTTCTGGAAAAGGATCTTCTCTTTTCTCTCCGCTGGGAATCGAATCTCAGAACTTCCGATAGCCGGTCGGGTGATTTGCCATTAGCCTACTAGAGAGATCGAGAGAAGAAACTTTTTTTAGAAAGACGTTAAAAAAATCTGTTATTCTCTGATGATAATACAGATTCCTTGTAAAATTTTACTTGTAACATCTACCAAAATAATGCATGTATTTTCTGAACAAAGTTTCTTCTCTCGATCTCTCTAGTAGCCTAATGGGAAAGCACCCGACCGGCAATCGGAAGTTCTGAGGTTCGATTCCCAGCGGAGCGAAAGAAAAAGATGTTTTTTCAGAGAAAATTAATTAAACATAATTTTTAATTCATATCTCCATCTAGTCTGAAAATACGTTAAAAATTTCTGTTATTATAATGACGATAATACAGATTCCTTGAAATACTTTACTGATATAACACAGCCACACAAAAAAAATGAAATTTCATATCCCTGAACCAGACCCATGCATCCCTATGTATTTTTTATCGCTGAATCCGAATCCGAGGTCAAAAAATTCATATAACCCTAAAATTTTTAGCTAGAGGCAAAAAACAGCCCTAAAATGGGGTGAAATTATACGAAACACCCCTCCCAACCTGCCCCACCTACCCCCTAATCCAGCTAACCCCTAAAAACCACCTCTACCAAACGACAAGCAGGCTAACCCACCTACCCCTGAAAACCGATAGTTTAGTCGCTTATTTTTTTGAAATAATTACATTCGACGCCACAAGCATGCTAACCCACGTACCCCCTAAGTCACCCAACCCCTGGAAACAAATCCTACCAAACCACAAGCAGGCTAATCCACCAACGCCTGAGAACAGCGAGTTTAGTCGCCTAGTTTTTTGAAATAATTACATTCGACACCACAAGCGTGCTAACCCACGTCCTTTGAACTTAGGGGTAGTTTATTTTAACTCTCTATGGGTAGTTTATTAGTATTACGTTTGACTCACGATACTTACCGTCCAATGCCGATTTTCATTAAACTTGGCACAGGGGTAAAGTTAAAAAAAACAGGGGTAGAGTTTCGACTAAACTCGATGTTCGCATGGTAGGTGGGTTAGCCTGCCTGTGGTTGGGTAGGACTGGCTTCTAGGGGTTTGGTGAGTTAGGAGGTAGGTGGGTTAGCACGCTTGTGGTGTCGAATGTAATTATTTCAAAAAAATAGGCAACTAAACTCGCTGTTCCCAGATGTGGGTGGGTTAGCCTGCCTGTGGTTTGGTAGGATTTGTTTCTAGGGGATAGGTGAGTTAGGGGGTACGTGGGTTACCACGCTGTTGGTGTCGAATGTGATCAATTAAAAAAAAGGCGTTTAAACTCGCTGTTCCCAGGGGGAGGTGAGTTAGCCTGGCTGTTGTTTGGTAGGATTCGTTTCTAGGAGTTAGGTGAGTTAGGGGGTACGTGGGTTAGCACGCTTGTGGTGTCGAATGTAATTATTTCAAAAAAATAAGCGACTAAACTATCGGTTTTCAGGGGTAGGTGGGTTAGCCTGCTTGTCGTTTGGTAGAGGTGGTTTTTAGGGGTTAGGTGGGTTAGGGGGTAGGTGGGGTAGGTTGGGAGGGGTGTTTCGTATCAATTTTGTGTGCTATACACTTGAAAATTTGTATAAATCGATTGATTAAGATGCAAGAACTATACTCGTTGCTTAATCTCATTTTCACCCCATTTTAGGGGTATCTTTTGCCTCTAGCTAAAAATTTTGGGGGTGTATGAATTTTTTTGACCTCGGATTCGGATTCAGCGATAAAAAATACATAGGGATGCATGGGTCTGGTTCAGGGATATGAAATTTCATTTTTTGTTTGTGCGGCTGTGTAATAATTATACAGGGTGTCCACGCCAGGGCTAACCGAAAATTATGCAACCCGTCTTACACGCCAATGCTATTCTTATGGCTGTGTATAGCGGGTTGCATACTTTTTGGTAAGCCCTGGCGTGGACACCCTGTATATAAAATTTATAAAGGTATTTCTCGTGCGGAAAAGCAGGTCTCGGGAAAAATGTATTGAATTATACTTTCAAGAATTGTAATGTTATTATTGATGGTACAAATGATGGGATTTAATTGAGTGGAATTTTTTTTTTCTCGAGAAAATGATTCGTTACAACTTTGTGCTTTAAAATTTATGAAAATGTATTTTTGACTGTCTAAAATCATTAAAAAATAATTTCATAACAAAAAATACTAACAATTAATAACATTTGCAATGATTGATGTAACTTCAGGAATTGACTGCAGCAAATTTGTAGAGAATTTTTTCTTCGAAAAAAAAGACTTCGCTTAAAAAAATCTCATAAGTTAAAAAAATTGATATGGAGCGATAAGAAAAAAAGTTGGGTTAAAAAAAGTGAATCGATAAATAATTTGTATATGTTTCACATTTTTTCATGAAAAATAATATTTTCTCTTTTCGACAATATTATTAAAAAATTTAATTTCAGGATTTGAAAAACTGAGGAAATCCCTGTTAATAATAAAAAAGGACAAGTTGATTATCCCTATTATTTTGAAAAATACTGGATTTTTAAATAAAAATGGTATGTTTTCTTAAAACAAATTTTTTTTCATTTCTTGGCATTTAATTATACCACTTTTTTATGTAAAAAAGACACATTTAACAAGTTTCATGCCTTCTCAATAATTTGAAGCTATTTTATGTCTGCCGCAGCTTCTATTTACTGAAAAAAATATTCACTGAAAAATGAAAATGACATTTGGTAATTTATTTATAACAATTTAATAATTTTTCAAATTTTCTTACCAGCATAAGTGACCATTCTTGGTAAGTGTCTTGACTGATTTTCAACATTTCTCATAAACTTCAAATAGTTTAAACAAAATGATAGGCTTGAAATTTGTAGAAAGTTTTTTACCCTCAGTTAAAAAAAATGTAACCCTGTTTCAAAAATTGCTGCTCACAAACTTTTTGTGAATTCAATAGAGAATGGGCCAAAAAGAACATTAGAACCGGTTAAGAATTGTACGGTCTATCTTAATTTGACTGTGAAAATCTGATTTGGCCCCACTGTGAAGCGCGAACGTATTAAAAGTTACCCATATCTCGTGAAAGCAAACTTTCAGAATGAAGAGCATTGGATTAATAATGTCCAGCCTCAAACTGAAATATTTCTATTTGAGTTTAGTTTAGTTTAGTTTATTAACGGTATGTATACACCTTTTACAGTACAGTAATGAATAATTAATGAATAACAATCTAAGTTTGTATAATAAAGTAACTCAAAGTAATTAAATTCAAGCTGACATTTTCAACAGATAAGTTTAGTATCGCAACATAAATCATGTCGCTAAAGCTTGAGCATAAACAGGGAGAACGGTCTTCTAGTCGGAAACGAAAAATTGAATCGTTGTGACAAATTCCCTCAAAGATTGACTAAAGATATCAGCATCAAATGATATGTTATTAATACAGTTGAACGATCTACAAATTTCTGTAAGCGTTGAGTGGGAGCCATAATCAGTTTTATGGTCTGGTATTTCAAACAATACATTATGCCTCGAAGTTCTCGGTGCTACCCTGAATTAAATCTGTCGCAGTAACGCCGGACTATCGATTGTTCCTTTTACTAATTTGTACAAAAATATTAGACCTGCCTGTGTTCTTCTACTCTCTAGTGAGTCACGGTGTGAAAACTCTGAAACACTAATTAAGTAACCTGACTCCTTTGGTATCCTTAATTTGAAGGCTACCGCACGCATAAAACGGCTCTGAATAGATTCAATTTTCTCTTTGTGGTTTCTTTGATAAGGTGCCCAGACAATCGACGCATATTTTGATACTGAAATTTTCATCGGCTATGGGAACTGATAGTGAATCGTTGATTTAGTTTAATAATCAACACAATAATTGATTTCCGACTTATAATCTGTTTTTGCAGAATTAGCTTGGCCACGTAGACATGTCAAAATTCAGCCTCTTCCACTTCAACTTAGTAACGTGCTTCGGTGTGAAAGTTTAAAATATCCAAACCTAACCACCCGTTTAAGAGCAGGCTTTCATGAAGTAGGAATACAGAATGGCTTCATCATTGGAGTTATCATGTACAAGAAACAATTGCTTCCTTTAGTAGCCCCTAGAGCGGAACTTGGTAATGACTATGGAAGAGTTAAAGTACGCATAGATGGCAACAGTGCCAACTTCATTGTACCAATATTAGAGAACGATCCTTTAAATGATCTATTCCGCAAAAAATTCGGGCCAACGAACGTTCGTGCTGCCGAGATGCACTAATAATTCAATTTCAGAGTATACATCGGCAGTACTATCGGCACCCTGGAGGCCAAGAGCTTCAATTTTAGCCGTCTATGAAAAAAACCGAATTAAGAAAAAAGCTGCCAGCTTTTCAACCCCAAACCACCCGGCTCATAATTGATTCAGCCCTGAACCAATACAGGCCCATCGTGTTTGAAGGATGGAAGAATGAGAAGAATAGTTTTCAATTAATATCATGTATCTACATTATTACATTACGCTATGTGACAGCGATCAGACACTTATGTACCAAGCCATAGTACACGTTTTATGTATTGAAAAGATGAAGAAAATGCTATGGTTGAAATTTCCCATACACCTCAAAAATCTCGGTTTTCAGCCAAAAACCCGTTTTTCGGAAGTCATCTTTTCACAGAAAAAAACAAAATGTAATCTTTACAGCAATTTCAGTGTAATCTTCATCTGCAACAAAAATTAACTTCACGTGATAAGATTTACCTACCATATGGGAAATGGTTACCGTGTCAACTCTATTAAATCTTGTTTTGCTCGCTGCGAAAATATTCTACTTGGAAATTATCCGCAACAAAAATTCACTTCTGTTTTTTCTGTGATATAATAATTCGTAACTCCGCCGTATTTCAATGGATTTTGAATTTTTTGTTTGAAAGGAGAAAAACAGACCTTTTCAACCACGTATTGGATATCTTTTCCGAATAAAAAATTATGAAGTTGCAGTCGAAAAGATTATGTTTTTTTACACTTTTTGAAAGTTTCTCCAACTTTGACAATGACTTAATAATATTGTTTTATTCCCAAGATTTTTTTTCTCTTAGTAGTTTGAAACTCCGTTCAATTCTCCGTCCAACAAGCTATTTTAAATTAAAATTGGTTGAAATTTCAGTTTCACTTGTTCGTTGCAGCAGACACTCTACTTCAACGTATAATACCAAGAAGTTTTGTCACCTCGATAAATCGAAAAAAGTTTGTGTAAAATTCAGCAGTAATTATTGAGCTAGGACCTCTAATCTTTTTCGTGGAACTTTCGAAAATGTATTGATAGGTCGAGAGTACATTGAAGGATTAAAACCGTACTGAGATATTGTATCTCTGAATCTTTTTCAGTTCCCTGTTGCACATAATACATACGACCCTGAATGTTTACATTATGGTAATTCCTAGAATCAAGAGTTACGCACGAACTAAGTGTAGTTCTTTTTATTTTTTCTTCATTTACCGGGACATGCTTTATCATACTACTTATCAGTGCATAGTGAAGATGATTGGCGATCGCAATAAGTTTGTCTATATCTGGTGTTTGTTTCTGAATAAGAATCATCGGTTGAAATTGGAAGCAATAAATCAGTGGTTGAGGGCTTCAACTTACACCTGTAGTCGCTGGTATAAACCAGAGTATGTGTGTGTAGAATTCTCATCGAAATTAAAAAAGTGGATATCCAAAAATAGCATTAAAACTCGGATAGCTTTATCTGCTTCGATGACATGGCATCATCAGCCTTATCGTAAATCAAATGATTGCTGTGGAAAAACAAGCCTGCAAATGTTTTATTTCGTTATGCGAGAGTTTTCTTGGCAATTAAAAAAAGTCCCGACTACGTGAACGTCGTACACAAATTTTTGAATGCCTACGGTGAAACGGAGTATGGTGTACAACATGTCGATCAAAATCCACTCTTTGCACTCACATTTGGATTTCTTTCCGGATAATCTTGGCCAACTTAGTGGTGATCAGGGTGAACGATTCCGTCAAGAAATAAAAGCTACTGAAAAATGTTTCCGAGGAAAGAGCTCCATCAACATGCTCTCTGACTACTGATGGTCACTAAAACCCGAAACAGACGATAAATTGTATAAAAGAGAAAGAACGAGTAAAAATTCTTGAGTTTTTAAATCTTTTCCATATTTATGAAATTACTGTATTACAGTACCCCTTGCCATGCGTCATGATTCTTGAATCTAATTGGTGATGTCGTGAAACACAGAGAATTAAACGGACTTTCAAACTATTAATAGGAAAAATATCTTGGGAATCGAACGATATTATTGAATCATTGTCAAAGTTGAAGAAACTTGCAAAAAATGGAAAAATTCAGAATCTTTCCATCTGTAACTTCGTAATTTTTTATTTGAACAAACTTTGCAATGCATGGTTGGAAAGGTCTGTTTTTACCCTTTTGAACCAAAAAATGTTAAAATCGATTAAAAAATGGCAGCGTTGAGAATTATTATATACAGTCACTTCCGAAAACTGTTTTATTTCTCTAAAAAATTAGATTTTTGTATAGGAAATTTCGACCATATCATTTTTCTTAGTCTTTCAAGACCTACATTGTATACTATGTCTTGGTAAAAAATCATTCAGTGTTTTTTTATATTCTAACAGTGTTATAAATGGTACTGAAGAACTCCAATATTATAATCTAATATCCACTGGTGGGATCCTAGAGTAATTTTTTTTACTGAATGTAAAAGCATGACGTTATCCAATTAAAAACAGGTCACGCAAAAAAGGATAATTTCTATTCACTTTATTCTTGATTGTTGGTAGTTTTGTCTAAACAAGTATTCAAAGAAATGAAACTTTTCAAACAATTTTGGGTAAGTAATGTAAAGTTTTAACATGCGTACACCTGATGAAAATTGTTAAAAAATTTACAAAAAACAACAGTAAATCATTGTTAAACAATCAGCAACCATTTGAACCGACCATAACAATCTTTTACATAGCCTAATTAACTAATTTTGTTACGAAAATACCAATAATTTGCGATAAAGTGTGAAAAAAAAGAATTGTTAAAACAAATAAAAATTTGTAAAGATGACGAAGAACCGAAGTTTTCAGAACAAAAACAAACTCTAGAGCTTACAATCTCTGTTCGATCAACTTTTAGGAAGACCTTCAGAAATATGATATCTAACAATTTCGACACGTGTAATATAATTACACAAAAAGGCCTAATTGAGAAAAGTATCAGATATTTAACAAAAAGTTTTATATAAATTAGAATACAAAGTAATACAAATTTACAGAAACTCTAACTGTCTATTATGGAACCGAGTGGAACTCCACTCGGTTTTATCAAAATTATGTAGACTGTCAATTTTTTAAATCTGTGAGATATGCATGTATAAGCAAATGTAGGGATATGTTTAAGATGAGGAATGCCTGGCTGAATATTGTAGATAACCCTAAAGAAAATTCTATCGAAAAAATTATTATTTTTATTAGTAAGTTTCACGAATGAGCATTATAATCAATGACATAGTCCAAGGTTTTTTATTTGCGTCCGTTGTAAGTATGGCTTATCTCCGCTGAGGTAATGTTTACCATCAACCTTCAATTTTAGTTTTTGTTTTTATTTATTAGAATAACAGTTACTTTTAGAATTCAAATGTAACCTACTTGTATGAATCAGATGATTTTCAAACAAATAAAGCACAACTACTTCCATTTTTTACAAAATACTTTTATATATTCCTTAGAATAAATGCGAGTACGACTCGTAAGTTTGAGCGCGCCAAGGGCGCACGTCTTTTTGGATCTCCGGCGTCGCGCTTGATAATGAATTACATTGCGCTTCGCGTTCGCACATTAGAATTATGAATTTTCTACGTGATCAGTTTTCATCGTGATACTGGCGCTTCACGCCTTTTGACGTGTTTCACATCTTCTAACGTAATATGAGAATTTTCGATTTTTGCATATCAATTTCGATAATTAAATGGAAATTTTTCTATGTACTTCTACCGGGGCTTCGGTGGTTCCGAACCAGAACTTCAGATTCGTACTCTATATTGTCTTTGAAAAATTCCGAAAGAGGCTGATTTTCTTATAAACCTGACGCGATGGAACGAATTTCAAACCAGTTTCGGATTCAGTGAACCCAAATGTATTGAGGTATAGTCGTCTTGTTCACCGCACATACCACTTCTATTTTTATTGCACATTTTTGAAATATTTCAATTCTGCTAATATTTTTATCAATATGGATCATTCTAGAATAGATTGTCTGATCGGTGCACAGTGGGGCCAAATGGAAAAACAATGTTCAAAATAATCTGTAGCTCGCAATTCTTCATCGATTTTCAACT
>CAKNXH010002435.1:80744-276744 GCA_932178445.1 Andricus quercusramuli
CAATAGTTCTTTGAAAGACTCTTTCAAAGCGTCTACTATTCCGTCTATATCATATAGCATTTCGCCTTTGCTGTTTCTCATGCTAGCAAACTCTGTACTTTTACTTCCCTTCAACTGTTTATATAATAGTTTCATAATTCCTTCAAAGCAGTTTTTTATTTTATTCTCTTCTTCTGTTCTGATTTTCTCTTTACTCTCTTTGACTAGTCGTTTAACTTTCCTATTTTTGTTTCTGTAATCATTTTTAAGTCTAGTTCTCTCCTCATCGCTAAGACCTGTCATGTTCAGCGTTTTATTGTGCGCTTCTTGCTTTTCTTTTTGGGCTGCCGCAATTTCATCGTTCCACCACGCATCGCCAGACTTTCTTCCTACAACCGCCGTACCACATACTTCGGTCGCAGTTTTGACAATGACATCCCGTAATAAAGTCCACGCGCCCTCTATATCTTTATTGCTTATAAGCGCTTCCCACGTTGCCCTATCTATGCTTTCAGTTAACCTCTTTTCAAACTCTGTTTGCACTTCTTGTCTCTGTAAATTTTCAATTTTTATTCGTGTTTGTTTCGTTTTCTTTGTTTTCTTTGTTCTCCATCCCCGCCCTAAGTTTGTTTTGCAGACTAAAAGGTGATGATCAGAATTGCATTCGGAACCTCTCATGGCTCTTGTATCTTTAACTAGTTCTCTTAATCTTTCATCCGCAATAACAAAGTCAATTATGCTGTGGCTATTTCCTTTACGCCAGGTGTACATGTGGATCATTTTATGTCTGAACCAAGTATTTGTAATAAATAGGCCCTTTTCTAAGCATAAGCTAACTAGCTTTTCCCCGTAATAATTTTTTTTTGTTGGATCTTCAAAATTACCTAGCACCCTTTCAGTATCTGTATCCTGACGTTGGACACCGACCCATCCGTTCATATCTCCTAGCAGAATTATTCTTTCACCTTGATCGCAAATACTTATTGTATCATTTAGAGTGTCCCAGAAAGCGTCCTTAACTTCCCTCGAATCGCTATCAACTGGTGCGTAGCACGCTATGATAAATAATCTTCTGATTCCCACCTTCACTCTAGCCCACAGCAATCTGGGTGATACAAAATTATGCTCTATGAGATGATGACTTGCTTTTTCATGCATAATTAAACCGACCCCTTGACAACGATGCGATTCGCTATCTACTCCTGACCATATTTCACAACCGCCTTTCAACACCCCATTTCCTATGTTTCTAAATTCCCAGCCTCCATTCATCGCCCGAAATACGACCTTTACGTTTACCGTGTGCATGCCTTCGGTCAATCCGAGTTTCAGTTCATTCCGAGGCTACTTTATTGTTTGTATTATTCATGTTTAGACTGTACTCCCAACTATCACCTGTATGCGCGAGATTTGTTTTGCGAGTCGAAATCATGTCCGAATTAAGCAGTGATTTGTCTTATGGTGGAGTCAAGCTGTAACGTCAGTCCCACCAAAACTTCTGTTACTGGGGGGGGGGGGCGGGGGGATAAGGACATGAGAAAGGAAGCCGAGAGTCTCAATAGGTGGGTGATTTATGCTGAGAAGGTCACCAGCCTTAAGCAGCGTTTTATTAGATAGGAGTTGATATGCTCCCATTTGCCGATTGCCGGCCGACCTCTAAAACACGAGCATTGATAACCGAAAAACAGTACTTTAATGTATCGGATTGTATTTTTTTTCATAAATATATCATGTAGTAGAAATATTGTTAGAATGTTTTAATTTTTCTACTACAAATTAGTTTTGAAACTACTACAAGAAGAGAATAATTACGACCAATATACCGAAAAATACGTGATCCTCGTTAAGCGGGTGATTTGTTTCTGGTATGCTTGAAGTAGGTGGGGGCGTTAAAAAAATGTATGCATGAGACTCCTATGGAAAACTGTTTTATAGGGGTATCTATAGTTTGCGCTGGTTTCGTTAAAAATTACGCCTTCAAGTCTTATTATTTATTTATAAAAGTCCATAGAGTTTCTTCATTTATTTTGGATGTGAAAATTGAGTGCGTCGGCTGCACCCTTTGATAATATTCGATCGGAAAAAGTTCTCATTTTTATGGGGACTGAACGAAACTGCAGGATAACGAACACAAAATTGAAAATTTTCTTCTGTAGACCACCGTAATATACACTGTATATGAAAGCACCATTTTGTCTCAATTTCGAGAGACAAAATGCAATCATGTTTCTCAACAAAATTCAGATCTTTCCACTGCGTAACAATAAAATTCGTCACCTCTAAATTGTACACAATAGTGTCATAAATCTGACGTACTTTATTAAATGGAATGCAAATAATTACGAAAGGCGCATGAGATAGCGACTGGTATAAAACATTCTGAAACATTTTAATGAATATGAATACTCTGATCGAAATTCTTCTAAAGTGGGTTTCCTTCCTTTTGAGAAAATGAAGACCGTCAGTGGTATTCTTTGTTTCATATTAGTGAACTTTCCTAATCCTATTGGTAAGTATAATATTAGCTCTAATTTAGAATTTAGTTTTCATTGAAGTGTATCTGAATTCACGTCTCAAGTGCAAATGAACCCTGACAAGGTGAAAGGAAAAATTTCGTAAATATTTTCTGATTGGATTGAAACCATTAGATAGAATTCCTTAATAAATCTGAAAAAAGAATGCGATTGTGTAACAGTTTTAACTTCATTTAGTCAAATGTTTTGCAAAAGCAAGAGCGTTAATATTCTATGAAATTAAAACGCATAGAAAAAGAAACTTGGGAGGCACTTAGAAGCAATAAAGATATAGATAGCACTTGGACTATGTTGCGAGATATCATTGTTAAAAGTGCGACCGAAGTATCTGGTACGACAGTTGTAGGAAATCTGGTGATGCATGGTGGAATGATGGAATTGAGACAACCCAACAAGAAAAGAAAGAAGCGTATAAGAGAACTTTGAACATCATAGGTCTTAGCGATGAGGGGAGAAATAGACTTGAAAATGATTACAGACAAAATAGAGATTACAGGGTGAATAAAACAGAAATCATGGCGTTTGAAGGAAAAAGTGAGAAAACAATGTGCAACATTGTCCTTGAAGATGAGAGGTTAGAACAAGTTGACAAGTACGTATATCTGTGTAGCATATTCACTAGCGACAGAAGAATAGACGGAGAGTTAGATAGGTGCATAAATGAGGGTAGGAAGGTTATAGGTAGAGCAGGGTCCATTCTTAGAAATGAAAAAATATCAAAAAAAGCTAAAATGGCCATTCATGAATCTATATTTGTACCGACTGTACTATACGGTAGTGAGAAATAGACCTGTCAAGAAAAGGACAAGAGTAAAATTGACGCTATTAGCATGAAACCTCTGCGCACAATATGCCAGAAAAAAATGATGGACAAAGTCCGAAACGAGATAATCCTCAAATAATTTGGTACAGGAGAGACATTAGTTGACATATGGAAAAGAAATCAGTTAAGATGGTTCGGACACGTTGAAACAATGGAAGATGAACGACCGACTAAACAAGGGTATAAAGATAAAGTAAAAGGCAGAATGCCCAGAAGTGGAACGCCGAACGAATGCTTCAAATCTGCGAATCAGACATGAATCCCAAAAAACATAAGATGCGATAGAAACACGAGACCCTGCATAAAAAATGCATGGCCGTGAAGAAAGCTAGAGTAGTATGCCAGGATAGAAAAGTGTGGCGACAAATAGTTTATAAACAGAGTGATAATACAGTGAGTGATGCCCGAAACAATGACCTTGGATACTAATGGGCCCAAGTGGGGAACCACACATAACAATTTTGTGAGGCTCCTCACTTGGGGTGATCGCTAGAGAGATTGATCAGCAACCTGGGTCGGAGCAGTGTTGCGGGACGAACGTGTCATTTAAACAAATAGCACGAGCATTCTAGATCAGTTTACAAAATCTATACCACCTACCTCACATTACTCCTTTCCTCACTGAGCAAGTCACGCCTATCTTAAAAAGGAAACGGCTTAATGGTATAATAATAATAATAAATAAGAGATAATAAGTAACATTCGTATCATCAAAACGTATTTAAACGTAGTTGAATATCAAAAGTATTCCTCTAACGAATGAATCCGTAATATACTAAAACATAAACGCAAACGGATACTGAAACAGAAGGGTACACGCGTAACATGAGCAGCTAAGGGAAACTGAAACAGATACACTAGGGTTCTTACCCATCTCTTCTCGAACTAATTTTTATTTCCTTCTACTAATTTATCAGTTGAACTTCTTTTATAACATGAAATCTATCATTCTATCAATCAATTGAATAATTAAGGGCTTGTAGTACATTATGATTTCACGTATTACCGACCGTCCTCATATTCCTTGTTCACCTATTCGAAATTGAGGAAATGAGAATATCATGCTCATTTAAGAAAAAAAAGATAATATTTTAGCGCATGGCTGTCTGATCATTTTGATTTGCTTTATATATCATTCAAAGAACACATTTCTTTCATTTGTAATGCTCCCCTGATGGCTCGGGTGTTTAATGTTCTACAAAGATAACGGGGAGTGCTTTGGTTATTTCTTTTTGTTTATTACAAGTGTCTTGTGCATTACAGTCGGCCAGAGACGAAAAGTTTATGATGCAATTTATGGAGATAAAAAAATTTCAGCATGGTATTTCTAAGTGAAATAAGTTATTTATATTTTTTCATATGTCAAATCAAATTGCATTAGGATGTATAGTATAATTCTGGTTGCCTACCAACAGGGTACCATCATGATTTAATTATTACATTCATGTTCGTTTTATAATTTCGAAGTCATGCAGAGTTATTTCAGTTAAATTTATAATTACTTATATTTTCAAAAGTTTCAATTAGTACCAATTCTTCCGGCTATTCGTACCGAAATTTTTGCACAAATAGTCCCTTCTCAAGCTCCCGCTATTCGTAATGAAATAATCTGGCTATTTCTACCAAAATTTCCGTGTATGCAGATACGGCCTTCAATTGAATCTCAATAAGTTTTAATTTCTTGAATAAAGATACACGTTATCATAAATCATAAACTTCTTCTGACAGACAAAATACAGCATCTAATCAATATGATTTTTCAAACTTATATCTTCTCACCTCAGTTATGTTATATCATAAATTATTTATGGACGAGAAATACATGGGACGGGCGGTATAATACGTGTCATCATAATGCGAAATGTGCCCTTGATACAATAATTAATTTACAGCTTTTGCTTTCTTTTTTCAGATTCAGGTTTTCCACATAAAAATGACGCAGTTCATCCTTCTCCCCTTCAACTTCATAATATTCATTATTACGAAAGTTTAAAATATCCAGGGCGAACTTACTATTTACGATCAGGCTTTTATAGCGTAGGCACAGGTCACGATGATAAGTGCATAATTGGAATAATCTTTTTTGGACGTTTGTATCCATTGATTGCTCCTAGAGCGGATCTTAGGAACAAGTATGGAAAAGTTAAAGTACTCATAAATGGTAATAATGCCAGCGTGGTTATACCAATATTGGATGGGGAGCGTGTGAATAGTCTGTTTGGGCCAAAATTCGGGCGAAGAAATATTCGATTTGCCCAGATAAAAGAATAATTCAAGTGAGCAGTTCACATAGGCAATACCGGCGCTAGGTCCATTTTCTAAATTAATAACTCAGTCTAAAAAGAGAGCGGTAAGCGCCTTCGACGAAGATTTTCGTAGGTTGTATTATTAGTTTGATTCTCTTATTTTTTAGGAATGAAATAAAGAAACATTTACGCTGTGTAGCACAAGTATTGTAGAAGCTTGATTTACACCATCCTCATCCAAACATTCTTATTCACGCATTTTTGGTACATTTTATTGTGATCATGTTGTTACGAAAGGAGAAACCAATCCTGTAAACCTGACTCCAGTCTGTCCCTACTTTGGCCCAGCGATGTTTCCATCCTGACCAATTGTTGATTCAACCCTGATTCAAAAGTTACTCATTATTTATTCAGTCCTGGTCCAACCCTAGCCTATGCTTTTTTTATTTTTTGAAGAATTAGAACCAAGATTTTAAATACATATCATGTATCTACTCCATTTTCACATTGGTATGTATAAGTTTAATTTTTTATGACAGATTCAGGACTGACTTGCAATCTAGCAATTTTTCTGTTAAGAGAATGTGTGTTATCAGGCAGGATACGACAGATGGGTTTGCTCAAGCGTAAGAGTAATAACAAATGTTCTATTTCAACTTTCTATTTCGAAGTTTAATGCATTTATTTTTCCTCAAAACATTTGAAGTAGTGATATCGAACATTAAGTTATCAAATTGATTAAACAATTATAAAAATATTCATTATCCTGTTGTTTTATTTACGACCTTCGAAAAAGTAACAAATTATGGGTTAAATTTATATTTGAGATTGAATAGGAATTGATAAACATTACTAAATTGATTTTGATCGTAATTTTACCATGAAAAACAGTTACCAGACAACTGAGCTCCAAACTTATTTCATATAACTAATAATGACCATTTTATTATTTTTAATCGACTTATGGGAGAAATTGATGAAAAATAAGGTTAGGAAAAAGTAAAAATACCTGTAATTCCAAAAAATTCAGTTTCCAAATATAAGAGGTAATAAGATACTACTCCTATTTTAAATTACATAAAAACAACATGGAAAAGATGCCACTTTTGAATCTAATTTAAGAAAAATGTATCGCGAAAACTGCATGGGACACTATCGTTATATGTTTCATATGCGCACACAACATATGATGCTTTAAATTCAGATTTAAGAAATTTACATACGAGTTATAAATTTTTCATTAATTTTGGGGACAATTAAGGTAAATAATCCCAAGCAAATACGCTTTCGTGCAGTTTTTGGGAGATGAATTTCCAAACTTGTTAAAATTACTCTAAAATTGTTCAGAATTCACCTAAATTCTTTGGAATTCTTTATTATCCACAGACAAAAAGTTACGATCACGATTAAATATGCCAGAATGGAAAATGAAATCTGGCATATGTTGCCGTAAGGCAATATCAGAGCTTTTATCTATTTCCATAATTTGAATTTCCAGAATTATTCAGCAAATTATCATTATCAGCGAAAAATATTATGGTTCATATTATAGTTTCATGAGATATTTTATAAAGAAAAATAAAAAATACCAAGAACAAAATTTGCAAAAAATGTTTCTTTAGTTTTGGAAATCCCAGTGACACCTTTCAAAACTTGCTAAGAAAGGCTTAATAAACGTATGACATTGGAAAAATCTTTATTACTTTACACTCTTATCTGAAGAAAATTATTTGTCAAGTTATGACATTAGCTCATAAATTTAATTGTCAGTTTGGTTAACCTTCGATTCTTTTTAATTCCAAAGCATTCATTCGCGAGTTTGGCCCTTTTCAAGTTTTTGGGAGAGAGGGGAACGCAGATATTACTGCTTTCATAAGAACTTGATTTTATTTAAAGGAACCCAAATTTACATTCAAAATAATCTGACTTTTTTATAGTGATAAGTTAGATAAAAGTATAGTGTGCGTCGACGTGTGCCCATACAGGTTAAGATTTCTCTATTCGGAGAAGGCTTTCGTATAATTAGAATCAAACTACCCTTGCAGGTAAGTTCATTTAATTATTTAGTTATATTTGACCCCTACTCCTGAAGATTAACTTCTAGATGTTGAACAGTATATTACATATATGTGGGCGTCCGCATGAAAAGGGCCATTATGGCATGTATGGAGTTACGTATACGGACATAAAACCGGATAAATTGCCGGCATCTCAGGCCCAAAATTAACCCTATTAGTTGAAAAATGAGTAACCACGGTATTTTCGAAGTTGGAACTTGAAAAAACCGCTTTTCGAGGAAAACGCATCTAAGCTTTGTGAATGCCATACGCACACATGTTACATTTTTTCTTCTATCCTGAAATATGCCTAGTTCCGCTTACTGTCTGGACATGAATATAGTCTCAATTGATTCACTATAGGTCCCAGTATTTTCCTCTTTCCAAACCCAAAAATAATAATTCCGAACTTAACTTAGAAAACCGCGAATATCTCCTAAACTAGAACCGACCATGAGGGCTCTCCTCATGCGGACGCCCACATATATACATATATATTTCATAATTTCAACATTATCAGAAAGTTTTTGTCTAGAAAATTATAGAAATAACACTCATGAGTGAGTTGCGGAATTAAATATTCAGTAATATTCTGATGTAACATTTTCAACAGTTATAGTGTGTCCTTGCCTGAGGATGAAGATTTTAACTCATCCAGGTGATATGTTTGATGCATCTGAAGTAAAATATATGAGACGGATACGATTACAGACCTATTAAGTTGAAGGATTTATAACAGTTTTTATCTCTATACTCATTGAAAATGGGATGATCTATTTTTGTGACAAATTATTATTATTCGTCATGGAGCCAAATTCCACAAGATCTCTAACAAGCTTCATTATGGAGTATATGAGCTCTGAACAATTATTCATATCTTGACCTATAGAGCTACATTCCTTCTTCCTATCGTCTATGATAATCTCTACACATCTATTTGACTGCGACTGGCGTACTCTCTAATGTCCAGAATGAAGAAATAAGGGAAAAACAGATATAACAACTTCGTGGTGATGATATATCAACTCGGAGTTTTAGTAGACGTAAGCAATTTCAGACAAGGCTAAGGCAGCTGAAAACTTATCAGATGTTTGAACACCGATCGGAGAATACAGTAATGTCAAACACATTTAGATCTTTTGAGTATTTTTCTGTAGTATAAAGATGAGGAGTTGTCTGAAGGTCCAGTTAACAGGACTAATATGCCGTAACATTTGAAATATAATTATACCTAGCAAACGTTATTACTAGAAAGAATAATCGTAAAGATGCTCGTAATATACTGCATAATTGGAATTTCTCCAAGATCTAGAGAAGTGAACGGTGGGTGGGGTATTGGAAAATTGTATACACATAGGAAGCTATGACTAATTAAATTAACTAATTGTGGTATATATCATTTTACTTAAATATCATTTTATATTAGCAATCATGATTCACGCGCTATACGCACGGTAACTTTCCTGCTAGCAGTCAAATTCTCAATAGAGATGTTTCGGGGTGGCCTCTTAAAACAAAAACAATTTTCTTCTAGTTTTTGGGTTCAAATCAAATAGTGGTCGAAAGAGAACTCTTCAATCCAAGGCGTGTACGACCATACCGAAGGATGAATGATACCAGGAACGGTGTTTTCGTGAGTCTCAAGAAGATCAACTGCAGGCCGCATTATGGGTTGATAAGGATCAACATGAAGATCCTCTCAAAAACCAAAAGAAACACCCGAAGCGAGAGCTTTGCAGCTATCTTTGAAGGATGTCGAGGATAGAACTGGGAGCTGGAAAGGATACTACAATTACTCGTTCCAGTCTATATTTTGTCTTGAATAACCTTCACCACGCCGAAGGAGAGCCCGCTGTCTTAAACAGAAGTTTTACAGTGGAACAAACGGCTTTTCACTTGATATAATAGTCTTGCTGAAATAGCCTAGCTCGGAGTTGCCTTTAGGGTCTTTTTAAGGTTGCCGGTTGAAGCAGGATCAGTCTGATTACTTTTATAAAGCGAAAGTTAGAGGCATAAGTAATGAGAGTGGATCAATCATTTACGATAGATAGCTCGAAACACCCAGGGCTGTACTTTACGGCAGAGGAGATAATAAGTTTATTGCATTATCAAGGTTGTGTTCCAAGGACTTGGTGTCAATAAAGATCGAGCACCATGGCCCATGACACACCATCATTCAAGGACTGGAGAAATCTGGTGAACTACTGCTGTGTTAATGGATGGTAACTGCATATCGAATGTGATGATAACACACATCATTAGAGTTGAACCTTAAACCACATTCGTCTCTATCGACTCAAAGACAGATATGCTTTTCCTTAATAGTAGATAGACCTGGGGCTCAAAGGTGCAGGAAACCTCATTAACTGACTGGGATACTTATAGAAAGGGTCACAACAGTTTACTGGGCGTTATACCGATCAGAAACTAGTCTACTGAACGAATAGAATTACACTGAGAGAAGTTTGGTAGAGCCGCTCACCCAACACATACAATTGATACGCCAATCACACAGTGAACTGCCCCACTTCTGTTTGGTAGAACGGCTCCGCTCATTCGGGAGGACCATTACCCCGAACTGGTTAAACCGTTTAAACAACAATATAGTCGAGCCATTCTGCATACGCTGAACAAGAGGCACAGTTTCACGCTTGCGCAGTTCAGAAAAATAAGGCACCCACATTTTCGAGCGACTCATCTCCGCAAGTTTGGGGTAACCAGTGTCCCGAATCAGAAGCAGACGCCACACCAAACTGAAGTGCAGCGACTCTTTAACCGCTAGCATAGATGAAACGTATGAAGAAAGATTATTGACTCTTCGTATTAAGAAAACAGTCAGGGATGCTCCCTGGTGAAATCCTAGTCTTGAGGACCCTTACAGAACCTTAACTAGTAACTCATCATGTCAACTAAGGGCATCAATTTTGACGTCGAGCGACAAAGGGGGTGGCCTATGAGTCATACCCCTCAGGAAGAGCAACTTTCAGAGCCAGAACGGAATATTCTAGAGTAGCTAGTCGTATTGACACTCATTGCAAATTAAATGGGTATTTAAACCATGCAAAACATTTGAAGCTGCAGGAGATGATAGGATATTCCCTGCATTGATTCAAGGATTGCATTCCTTACTTGGTCTATTGTGTAGTATCTTTTGGACATGCTTAGCAATGGGATACACCTAGGTGGCATAAAGAAAGATTGAAGCAATCTTACCGCATTGATAACACATTGCGAAAAGCTGAAGTTGCATTTGCAGCGTTTCTAGATATAGAAGGGCCCACAAGTAACACACCAATTGAATCTACATACCATCCTTCTCAAATACACGGACTTATTAACACCGTAAATGGGTAATACGAGATAGGTATTAAAGTGAAGGTCGAAATTTCAACAGCATGTCTACAAGGAGGAGTTCTTCCATCCTCCTAAAGGCCGCTTGTCATTTATAACAAGGCTGTAACCAGAAAAAATTTCAAACGAATCGGCTTTTTAATCTGAAGGTTATGTAGATGATTTGTTGTTCTTGAGGGCACCTGAGTCAAACTCACGCAATCAGTGCTATCACGCAATCAGTAGAACAATCGTGAAGAAACCGTTGTTTGTCTGTTAACCAGGATAAGGCGGAGCTCATGATTTTCACAAAAAAAAAGAGGAAATCTTTATGACCTAAGAAAACCTAACTCTACAGTAGGGAAGTAGAATTTTTCAAATCAGCAAAGTATTTACGAGTAATTTTTGACCAGAAATTAATCTGCAATTCCATGTTGACGCAGTGGTAAAGGAAGCTAAGATGGCTTACTAGGCTTGTAAATACGCAGTAGGGTAAACTTGAGGCTGAAAATCCAAGGTTATTTACTAGTTATACACAATGATAATTAGACGCATAGGATATAGCATATGGATTAGCTTAGGTATAGCATAAGGATCAACAACATCAACAGAAGCTCATGACTTCATTAAGCGCATGCTACGCGAGGATACTAATATTGCTATGCAAACTCATCTTAGGTAGAGGAAACTATTCTTTATGAAACCCTTCAAGGTAATTTTCCCTAAAAGGGAAGAATGGCATGATAAAGGGAGACAGAAACAATTATTAATACCAGGCGGACTAGTTCGGTAAACAGAGTGCTCTCAAGATTCCTTAGGGTCAGGGGCTGGAATCTGTAACGAAATTTGTAAGCGGGCATATAAAGGCCAGCACATTTACATCCGTTCTGAAAGCCATTCTGCACTTAAGGCTCTTGCATCTGAAGAGTTTACTTCCAGACTGGTCTCGAGTTGCCTTGAAGGAATTTTTAAGGTTGCCAGTAAAAACAGGATCAGCCTGATCTGGTTCCCGGCCATGAAGATATTGAAGTTATTGAGAAAGCAGGTACAGTTCACAAATTCACACGAGCTTCACAGCCCCTAGTTGGCGCGGAACCCTATTGCAGTATCTCTAACGCATCAGTGAAAGGAGCCATAAGAAAATTGTATTCAGAGAAACATGCGAAGTATTGGAAAGGAACAAAAAATGGTTCATTCCAAGAAATTTATATCTGGTACATACAGTATGAGCAATAAAGAACATGCAGAGAAGGCAGCTTAATTTAGTACGAGGAATGCTTATTGGATACTACCGATTAGGAAAACACTTGACCAACATGAAGATTGAAGACAACAAACGTTGTCGAAAGTGTGAGTTTCACAAGGACGAAGCTCATCGCAGATAAATTTTGATGACATCTCTTGTAGGTTAGTGTATGCCTTTGTAGTAAAGACTGACCTTATGAAAGATAGCACAGAAAAAACTAAGTGTAAACTTTACCCGGATTTCGGGGTAAAGATTACCTGCAACAAAAATTACCCCATGTGGGTAAACTTTCCCTCACATCTCGGTATTTTTCTGGTTTCACCCACGCTTGTGGGGAACTTTTGACAGTTCTAACGATTCGGCAAGTCAGCCTTTATGAAGCCGAACTTATCCAATTTGCCTGTTACACCAACCATCAGCTAACTTCACTTCAGCGATTCAAGGCTAGTGGCTTCCAATTTTCAAGACGGTGGTGACAACTTTTATGAGAACAAGAGACGGTTTCTGCCCATCGAGGGTAATATTTGTGTTTTACCAATACGAAAAGGTAAAAATACGAAGTTACCTGCAACACTATTTACCCTAAGTTTTTTCTGTGAGTTGAATTTTAGGGTATAGTACAATAAACAAGATACATAAAACACTGGAGTTAGAAGAAGATACTCATAATATCACTCGCTTCAAGGAGTTTTGCGACAACCTTACAACATCTAAGGAGGAATGTCCATCGATCACTGCTGAAGAGGTGAAAAAAGCATTCAGGGGCACGTAGAACTTTTTCGATGCAGGACCAGATGGTATCAAGAACTTCCGGTTGAAGAAGTTTACTTCTATACAGCAACATCTGGCCTGCATATTCAACTCATATCTCAAGACGGAAACGCCCATTCTGCAGTGGCTGGTGTCTGGGCTTACAGAATTGAATTACAGAATTACAGAATCTGTCGGTGTTGAACAAGGTATCTTCGACTAACATGCGTGCCGTGCCGGTTCCAGCCTACTGGTTTGGGTTGGTTCCATAAATCAAGAACGAGCTCATTGCCCTTGATATTGCTACACATAAGATCATGCATATGCATAAGAGCTTGCATTTGGCTTCACAAAAATATACTCTTTTAATCTAGACCGAGGATACAAATTAATATTACGTGATTAGTAAGTTTTTATAAAAAATGTTGACTCATCGTGGAATGAAAGTTTCAGCGAAGCTAAACATACGAGATGCGTCGCGTGCGCTTACTTGTTATGATTAGGGATAGGAAGTTTATGCATTTATTGTACCCCTAATTATGCGCATAAATTTACCCATATTATGCATTAAAAACCCAAGGCTTATATGATGAACCATCCACAATTTTGCTGAAGGAAAGAGTTGAAACAACTTTTACTGAGAACAAAAACGGTTTATTGAATTTTTATGAAGAAAGTAACAATTTTTAATGCTTGCCATGGGCGCTATTTTCTCTAGGTACGCCGCTGATAATAACCAAGATGGTTGGCTGTGGGAGAGTGCGACTGGGGACGAAATTGGAAGAGCTTAAGGCTAGACCATGTATTTTTTGATCATGCTTTAGTAGCTTCGGTGAGCCCCCCCCCCTCTCGAGTATCGACGCTCCGAACTTATCCGAGCCTCCCCGCGGGTGCCTCGCCTCACAAGACGAACCAAAAACTCACTTCAGATCCACCCATTCACTCCTTCCTTTTCCACGAATAGCGCGGAATTCAAAATATTTTCCGTTTTCAGTATTCCATAGCCCGGCTCGCTATCTAATAAATGTAACTTATGCACTTTTTGAAAATGTATGGAAGAATATGATAAAAAACTAATACACCATGCCTTTATAAACGCAATTATGCATCATTTATGCGAAAATGCGTTATGCTGCGTCGAATGTCCGATTATGCGTTTTTATGCGATTTCCATTCAACTATTTTTGAGTCAGGCTACACGTTAATCGTAAAATGGAAGCTCCCGAAGCATTCTGGCAACATTAGGCGTTTATGCGCCTTGCATAAACTTCCTATCCCTAGTTATGATAATCATTTTTTGAAAAAAGAAATATTCAGCCTTCATAAGGTAAAAAATCAATTCTTCTCCTAATGTCGACCTGTAGAAGACAACACGTGTTTATGATTATTATTAAAAGAGTTAACAAATTGCTGAAGTCAATTGTGCCGGCAAAAAAATCTTAAATCCCCCCTTCCCCCAACCCCGGTAAATATTTCTCCTAATGGCAAAATTGTTTTACTCAAAATTTCAAGAAATCATCCTTTAGAAATGTGGCATTCAAATCGTCACCAAATATAGTAAATTCACCCTAAAATTTTGGTTGTATTGATAAAATCAAGATCAAATAGTGCTCATTAAATCTGGACGAATAAAGCGATTGAATATTGGGTGACGTACAACTTTGCACGTAGCAACTTTGCACGTGCCCAACTGTGCACGTCGATGGTCGGACAGACAACTGTGCACGTCCATCTGTGCACGTCCAAGTCCACAGGAGCCCATCTGTGCACGTCGGAATTTCGGCGTGTACACTTGTCACTTGGACAGCTGTGCACGTGCACAGATGTACCTTGTCCAACTGTGCACGTGCAGATGTCACTTGCCCAACTGTGCATGTTTATGTCCTTACGTAAGGTTTTATACGAGGGTGATGCTTTTTATCTACGTATAATACATTTTTAACAGTTAAAATGATTCAATCCTGGTGGAATGGAGTGTACTTACTTTTTCAAAGTTTGCTTAAAAATATTTCAAAGGCTATATTAATGAAAACATTCTTTCCGAATTATTACGAATATAAGAAAATCTTTCTTCAAATCCATTTTTCTTCCTCATAAAGAAAGCTTGAATTCATTTAATTTAACTTTCGTCAGTTGATAAATGTCTAATACAATGTTCTGAACCTTGTATTAGATATTTACATTGTGTGTGTGTATGTGTAGCGGGCCTAAGGTTTTATATAGCGGGCATGAAGTTTTATGTAGCGGGCGTGAAGTTTCATGTCGGCCCGGCGGCGGAGTGCGCATGTCCGAACGTCACTGGGCTGGAAGCAGCCACATTACGCCTGCTTCACGTGCTTGCAATGACGCGTTTTTAAGGGGGTCGAACAAAAAGAGATTTTCATATATCTATAATAATTTAAAAGGATTAATGATGGTGTTTTAGCGATGTTGTTTGTCGGAGTAATATAAATTTATAAAAATAATATATGTAGGTAGTAAATTGACATACTTAAGACCAAAAAAAGGAGATTAGTTGTTAGATCCTTTATTGCATTTCAGCTGCCAACGTTTCGAAAACAGTTGTTTTTCTCATCAGGACATAAAATTTAGGTTAAATTGTGAAGTTTGTCAAACATCCTAACTATTATTTCAGATTCCTATTCCTCTTCTTCATCACTTAAATAGCTTCATTTTTCAGTTGAAATTTTGTTTACTTCCTTCAATATATTTAAATTGTTTAAAAGATTCTAAATTCATACTTTCAAAAAACTAGTAATTTTGTTAATTTAGTCGTGTAGTCACTGCGATCTATACATAGGTGACCGCGGTCTCAGCTGTCGATCGCTATTGCGATTATCACTTTCGTTGAATTTAATTTGAGAATTCTTTCATACTTCTTACTTAATTATAGCATCAACAGGGCAATGTTCAATAATCACTTGATTTCTAAAGTTATTCAGTTTTTTTAATTTTATTTCTTAATATTAATTTTCATGAGACTCAACTTGAATTTTCAATCTCAAGGTGCCAAAATTGTGCCCCCTAGTTGGCGCGCCAGATGAAGCAATTCTACCTCCGTAACGGGACTGTATAATGTATATTCTTCTTTCGAGACGCGAGTGGTAAATTTATTAAATTGCGAGAAGCACTGTGTACAGCTATCCTGGGTTATAAACCCAGTCTCTAAGGAGATATTAGGAATCGCTATATTTTCATCATTATGACTCGCGAATCCAATTGGTGATTAGAAAATTACTCTCAATACCTGGAACAGTTAAATGCCGCGTGACATCACGCATGCTCTCTCTCTGCTGGCGAAAAGTGTATGAAGCAGAATCGATATTTTGAATGAGCTCGAAGGCAAGGTCGTCTAGTCCAGATAAGAAACTTGCTTTCACGTGATAATTCGCAACCCCAATCAAAGCTAATTTAGAGGTGAATCTTCTATGAATTTGGAGTAAGATTCGTGTGGACTTTACGTCCTTTCTATCTTTCACTTAGAGCACTCTTAGAGGGGACCGCAGTTCTTCTTCTTTTTCTTCTTGACTGTGGCTTATCGCTATTCAGAAAATGGCCAGAACTAAACATAAAATTGATCACGATTACATTTTTCCATGAAACTTCCAGTGGTAACTCAATCCAGTGAGTGTATTCTTTCTATCACGATAAGCTCGAAAGTAGACTCCAGTCGTGCCTCCTGTAACCGCATGGTAAGGGAGCAGGGCGGGAGACGCCGGCTGTGCGCAAACCAGTCCATCCTTTCACAATTTACTCAAATTAAACAAACTACAGAATAATATTTCCTTTCCCAAAGAACCCCCCAATTTCGCTCACTGCTTCAATATTTGGCTCAAACATCAGTTCCGAAAGACTGACTCGCTGAAGGCATCTGCTCACAAACAGTCTGGAAAGATAGCCCAGGAAGGTTGGTCTACGTTCCGGGAGGAGGGAACACTCAAGAATTAGTTGGTCAAGATCTCTGAACCCGTCACCACATCCACATTCGCTTCGTATATTCCATCCCATTTTCTGAAAATGAGTACTCGTACAAATTATAAGGCGCGAGCACCAAGACTCAAAGTCATCCTTGAAACTGCTCACCATATCCCCTTTTCCAGCCCCGTTTGTAATCTGGCAGACAAAAGTCTTGCAGATCTCGCACATAAATCAGCGACTTCGTTACCCTAGATTCCAGCATGAGCAGGCATCCACATCAAAACAATTGTGTTAACTCATCTAGAAGCCCTTGCCAAAAGATCCCTAATCTTTCGTGTCAGAACTGGGCCCTGAGGGTCCAAGAACCTATCTCTAATACAGCGTAGAGCTGATTGAGAATCCGATCAAATAACAAACCACCCTATCTCCACCTTCAGAACATGTCTGATAGCAGACAGAGTCCGGTAGAGCTCAGAGAAGAGAGAACCGCAGAGCCCCACTGAAGGGAAAGAGCAAATTTAAAATCCAACTCCGGAATATGAAAGCCACAGCCTAAAGTCTCAGAGGTCCTATTAACCGAACCATCGGTAGAAATCCACATTGAAGCCGGGAATGCTACAGAGTGAAAACCTCGAATGCCAAAGCTAGGTCACCCGATTTCCTAAATACCACCTCAGAATCGAGATCAATTTCTACCTCAAAGATGAGATCCTACCATTCACTATCAAAGTAGGCTGGCATCAATGAACGGGAAACACGCCAAAGAACTCATCACATCGAATCAAAAGTTGCAATTAGGCCTATCCTGTCTAGCCGAACCCTGAAAGTTCTTCTTCCTCTCCTTCTAGTCTGACGGAGATCCAGGGACCTACACTTTTCTGTGATTATATGCAATTTTAGGGCTAGCGGATTATTACGCCATGTGTAATTCCTTAGCAAGAACCTCTGAGCAAGCATAAATCTACGAATACTGAGGGGAGGTTCATGAGCCTCCGATAGAAGAACCAATATTGGAGTAGATCTCATGCAGCCAACGATTACCGCATATCCACCAGAACCCCCAGGTACATCAATGTAGATTGGCAGTTTATTGTCTGCCCATCAACAAAGACGATCTCCTCCAGAACAACACGACCTCTTTTGAAGACACATAGCTGGCAGAGTAGGCTCATGGTCATTCAGGGGAAGTAGGTCCCTACCAGAAACAGCGATACTCTATTCCCTCCCCGAAGCATTCTCCCAAACCACGCCTCACATTCCAGAATGAGCAGTGAAATCCGCACTAAGCAGATTATGGTCCACCCCATCCACACAGTTAATTAATTCACACCAAGTGTCGTATTTGGTATCACTTAAAGGAGGACAATAGACCGACAGTACTGCAATAGAGCTCATGGAAGTAAACAGAATAATGCCTACTGCATCCAAATCTCCCAGTAAGAGAACACCCAGGTCAAGCTTCCTGAAAAGAAGACCTTTCTTGACCAAAATGACCGAACCAACCCCTCTATATCTCTAAGTCTGTCACATCTATGAGTTATGTAGCCAGGAAATTCCCAAACCTGCCTCGAGTCTAGACAGGTTTCGGTAACACATAGCACGTCCAAATAAAAATCCGCAATGATTATGTCAATTTGACCCCTCTACTTCAAAACACTATTCGCGTTCCAGTTAGCGAATTTTAACTTACCCTTGGACTCTTTCACAATCGTAACTATTATTTAGATAGACAGATTCAATCTCACTTAGACAGCTTAACAAAAAACAAAAGAATATACTTAGTGCTTAAAATAGTTATTGTCAGGTTCACTGGTTCAGAGTGCACTCCTTAGTTGCTTAAAAAACTGGTCACAGTCCGTTCTTCTTGGATTTCTGGCCCACTGAGGGCCCGCGGGTACGATTGATTTCAACTCGAACTCTATATGTGAGTGATCTGAGAGAATGGATTCATCTCAGACTCTCCACTACTTGACATTGTCTCTAAAACTTGTGGTAAAGAGAGTGATGTTGTTGACTTCCTCCCCCTGAGTTATGAAACGTTGGGGTATTTCTCCGTGTTCAGAATATCTTAATCAGTAGTGATTAGGTATTTCAATAAATCCTCACCTCTTGAATTGATATCCGCGTTGCCCCATAAAATATGGTGGAAGTTAGCATCGCACCTCAGCAGAAGTAGAAGACACCTTACCTTGCAGTATTGCACCAGTATACGTACCTCCACTGGTGGGTTGGTATCGATGTCTTATGGGAAGTAGGCCGGTCCCACGACTAGCTTTCTCATTCCTTTAAGATCGGTGGCTATCACTGTCAGGTCTTTCGAACATAGCTCTAGCTGCGGGACAACGTTGACTCCCTTCGCCAGTATGCAGGCCCTTGGTTTGACCGCCTTGGAGTCCCTGTAACAAAAAACCAGTCCCCCCCCCCCCCCATAATCCCCTTATGGTATCTCCAGCTAACCAAAATATAGTGAACAACGATACAGAAATTGAGAAAGGTACAGAGATTACAAATACCTTCACGCAATACTTCAATTCTCTCCACACGAATAACTAATTCTCAAAGTATACAATACATTTAGACCAATGACGTTGGACTATGTGAACTAAAAATATCTACACAGGAGGTTTTCGAGACAATATCTAACCTAGATTCTCAGAAGGAGCTAATGATCCGTAATGTGCCCCCTCGTTTTTTCAATGAGTGTAATGGGAGTACTCTCGTAAACTTCAAGCATTCTATTCAGTCACTCTTTGAGATTCGGAATTCTTTCGAAACGCTGGAAGAGCCACAGTTACAAATTTCACAGTTTTCAGAGAATTTGTTACAGAAACTATGGATAAGGATCATCAGGTAGATGCGATATACACTGATATCGCAAAAGCATTCGATCGCTTTAAACGACGGCACATTTTTATCTAAATTAAAGGCCTATGGTGTATGTAAGAGGAGCAATGCCTAATTGGCTTCCTCGGTACCAAAAAGGAATGGTGACGATAGAATTACTTTTAGCACAAGATAAAAACTTAACCTTAGCCACGATATCAAAACAGCTGTCAGAGGCTATCAGGAGTTTATGGCGATTCGACCGATCAACGGAAAATGCCATGTCTAATAACAAATTATTTCTTTTTGTGTTGTCGCATGTAGCAATTCTGACCCCGCTCTACCCTATCCCTTATTTTTGCTCTTTTGCATAACAGTACCTGAAAAAATAATGTATCAACTACATTGTGGAGGAATCCCCTGCAAACCTAACCTCAAATTTTTTCATTCGCGTGAGGGAGGATCAAGGCTGAAGCGACGTGAGAAATCAATATAATATACATATACTTTCCTGTCTGCTACGACCTTGAGGATGATTCATTTGTCACAGAAAAAATTAATAATGAAATTTATTAATCTTCTCTAACTTCACGTATAATCTTATCTGCAATAATTAAAAAATTATAAAACCAAAACCTAATTTCATTTAACAGAATGAACCTTCATTAACGAAAATTAAGTGAATATATGTTATTTAAATTCCGAACAATAAACAAACAGAGATATAATCTTTAAATATAACAACGTTACAAATTTGAGGCTAGGATGACAGAAGACTCATCCAACGTCTTGTGAAAATCCTAGGGATGCTCTTAAGACGTCTAATGTCAGTACGAAAAATGTCCTGAGATCGTCCTATGTCTTTAAGACGTCTTAAGGACATCTTCAAGATATTGGACGTCTTAGAGACGTTGATTGGACTGACAATTGACTCCTACGAACGTCTCAATGACGTTCTTGGGATGTTCATCGTTTTGTGCCCACTGAGTAGTAGGGTGGGCCGAATTTTTTTTTTTTTTTTTTTTCAAGGACTCAGGTCCAAAAAGTTTCTACTGGATGTCAATAATACACAGGCCAAATTATAGATGTAAAAAAATATATTTAACGGGAGCACATCGACCATAAAGCTTGAAATCTAAAAAAAACATTAATTTTCACACTACTATAAAAATATTTCTTATATTTGACAGGTCTAATCATTCAAATTAGTAAAATACTTCCTACTTATGTCATTTTTTACACTTACTGTACAGCATTAACAAGAGAAAGGCGATATATATTCCGCAAATGAGAGCGGGAGATTTTGCAAAGTGCATTTGCACTGCATTTTGTCACTTTAAAGATCATGTTTTTCCTAAAAAATCTTAATAATAGCTTTTTTACATATTCCTAGATTAAGCTTTTTTTTGGTGTAATCCTGTATTGAAGTCGTACTTTGTCTGATGATCGGATGCGTAACAAATTTCCTGAAGCGAATCCATCCCTACTTTTAGGATCGCACACATGTGAAGATGCAGCTGTAACATCTTTGATACACTTTTCAACAGCTTGAGTGTGACATGGAAGGTGGAAGATATCATCCTTCAACATTTGCGATACATCTTCCAGAAAAAATTTATTTCAGCTCATTTTCACTGAAGTGCATTATCAGTGGAGGTTCGGTCACTTTACACTTCTACCAGTCGATGACGTCAACATAATCTTTAGCTTTAAAATTAAGTTCTGAAACTTCAAACTTCCTCATCACTTTGGAGCTGGATTTTCCAGCATATAGAATGTGATTAACAGCTTGCTTTCTCACACTGAGCCTTTTATCACACAACATAGCGATGATGATATTTTCGGGATTTACGGCGTAGGCATTGGTTTTAATCACTTTATCGATGATTTGTTTGAGATCATGTTCCAAGTATCTACTTGAAATTATGCTTTGGTACAGATTGATTGGAGCATCCTCCAGTTTTGTGTATATCATTTAATGTGGAATCATATAAGAGCGTAGATAGTGGGACGATGGTCGTGGGGGTTAAGGCGTAGGCTTTGGATCCACTCTGTCGGCTTGCGGGTTCGATTCCCGCCTCGCACTCTGGAAGAGTCTCGGTGGCCCATGCGGTGAACACTTGCCTAGCAAGGGAGTTGTTCATCTCCGGAGAATCGTGGGACCGGTACCTCTAGAGAAAAAGGTTCTCTAAGTACTTAAGGCTGTTGCTCTTGGTGGTTCGGAACCCACCTTAAACTGTAGCTTCCCCTCCCACCACCAAGTAAGTGTGTGGGGGGTGTGTAAAGGAATAGGGAAGACATAAAAGAAAAATGTAAACCCTTAGGGGACACATTAAAAGCTTCCATTTCATAAGAGCGTAGACTTTTATCGTGAATTCGGGTAGAGTTTTCAATTCTTCTGAAGGATTTTCCGTGCCAATGTATTTCCTAAGAATCCTGTTCCCCATTGCCAGCCACCTAGCATTTGACACTTTTCCAGGATTTCGTGATGAGAATACTGGAAATTCGTCACATTTTCTGCATGAGACAATTTTGCAACTATCGTAAAGGTGTTTCTGATCTGTACTGATATCATCGGCATCAACTGCGGGAAAGTCATAATGAATAGTTTCAAAGTCGACAAAAGGAAGCTGATTGCAGGTTGATGGTCTTTTCCCTATTGGGATTGAATATTGATCAGGTCCCAATGTTTTTCCGTCTATTTTTCCAAACATGTGACTTAACCCGAGCTCATTACCATGAAGTTGACAAACCGCCCATTGCAATGGTCTTTCAATTTCTGTCTCCAGATGAAGAATTATACCAGAGTGCTTTCCGGTGTTCGTAGAACGACCATCGCATCCGAAACACTCTTAGGGTCGATATATCAACTCGTTCCTCAGAAAGATGGTTCAGAATTGCACGAGAAGCTTCTTCAGCTCCTGAGGATGATGGCGTTACGTGTCCCAAATAGAGCGTTCTGGGCTCCTGAATCAAAGATATATGCTTCTCTAAATGCATTTTTTTATGAAAAATCCCTTTATTCTCATCAATGACAAATGCTTCAAGTTGCGGTAATTGAGAAGAAAGATCGTGTAAAAGAGCTGAAACCAGATTTGCCCAACTTCTGTCAGATATGCCGTGCTTTTTGCAGGCCATTGCAAAAGTGGGGAAATTAACTCTAGTCTGGGTGCTTTCTTTCGAACGGACGGGCATCCATTCATCCTCGTCATCATCACTAATGTCACCTTTATCAGTACTGTCTTTGAAATCTGAAACAATGTGATTGTCATTTTCATTCTGTATTAAGTGAGGTTCACGATTTTCTTCAAATTCTACATTTTTTCTCTCCACATTATCATTCGATTTTTGACGTTTGTTCTCGATAATAATTTCATCGTCGCGGGTATCGATCTTACGTTTCGCAACGTCTTGTAGAGTGTGATGGGAAATAGACGATATTCGCCTTGCTCTTAAGCTATGTTGATCTGAAAGAAAGTCTTTTACCCTTGAAGAAACTTGATTTTCTGAAACACAAATGCAATTTTCTTGACATTTGCAAGCAGCTAATTCAAACAACCGATTTGCGTCACTAAGATACGGAAGTAAATTTTTCTTAAATTCAGTTTTTTTCCCCATGCTTTCCAAAACTTTTTCGTAAAGTTTGAACTTTATTAGCTCCTTTTCTTATTGAGACCATAATCATTTGCCGAGTAAAAATAGAAATCAAGCATTTTTTCCACATATCTTCAGGTTTTGTTGCTACCGCGCTTGATGTCTTAACGAATTGAATTGTATTGCAAAGGAAGTAATGATACCTCATAAGATCAAGACATGTCGGCAACTCCACATAACTCAGGCTTTTGCAAACTCCCAAAATAAAACCTTTTACATCTGAAGTTGAGGCCATTTTCAATAAGCGATACTAAAATAGATTGAAAAACTATAAATTATGAATTCGTATATATTAGCATAAAATTACCAACATCGAAGACAACTATAACGGTCACAAAATTAAAAATTCTTACCTATTCAAGAGGAAATAATTCTAGGCAACAGAAATACATAAACATATTTATATATTTTTTTAAACGTATCGTACAACTCAATGTATGAAAAATTCCCACAGAATGACAGAATACTCTAAACAAATGAATACATTAAAAAATTGGCGATGGGTATCATTCAGAAACAAAAGAACTGCATGAATTTGCTGCGAGCAACTTCCAGACACTCTAAAAATTGTTTTAACTTTTGTAATATTGACTATTATTATGATTTTCTAGGGCAAACATGAACTTAAAGGAACGAAATGCACTGCAAATGCACTTTGCACTATCTCCTGCTCTCATTTCCGGGCAAAATACTGTACTTTTCTTGTTAATGCTGTACAGTACTACAGTACTACTTTTCTTGTTTGACCGGCAGAACTCGTTTCAGTGTCTACGCGCCCCGCCAGTTCTACGCGCCCGGCAAATAAACTTATATTTGCCATCTAAATTGTACGTAACATTGTCATAAAAATCATATCATTTAGCGACGTCGCGGTGAGTACGAAAGAGATTAATGTAATACAAATAGTGTATGAAGACGAATGAGATAATGATTAATATAATATATACTGAAACATTTATAAGAATATTCATTATACATTTATGAATCCTTTAAAAGTGCACTTTTTCAAGGAAATGAGGACTTTAACTAGTATTCTGTGTTTTACATTAGTGGTTTTCCCTAATCCTATTGGTAAGTATAATAACAAATTTAATTTAAATTGGAATTTTATTAGCCTTATATTTATTTCTTATTCAGAATCGTTCATATTAAGGTCATTCTTTTTGTCCCAACACAAAGTACGCTTTAAATCTATTGATCAGTTAAATTTAACTTGAACTGTAAAAAAATTGTTAATAGGATCATCCACAACATTTTTTGTTTACATAAAGTTTTGTTTTTTATAAACTTTGACGCCCAATTTTTCAAACGAAATATGTGGCGCCCCTATGGTGCGAAACACGTAGTGTGACGTCATATGCTTTCAAAGCCTATAACAAAATACATTTATCAGTTTGATAAAAACAATATTTTTTGCCGGAACGGATTTATTTTATAGTATATCAGTATGAATGGATACACATCAAAGCCAGGTCGGATAATTTACTCAAATTCAAAACAATAATGATAAGTTTTTTTTCGGGAAATGCTCCAGTTCGAACATGGCTTTCAGTTCTCATACGAAATATAAAATGAATATTCCATAGTATACATTGTATCAATTCTCATCCAATTTTATCAGAACCTATTCTCGATTATTTCCTCAATGTACATGACCAACAATTGAAAAATATCTACTTTAATACCTTGCGATATGTATCATACAAAAAGTATTAACGTTAGGAATTTTCCCGTTTTGCAGTGACAATATAAAAAAATCTAAATCTAATATACAGGGTGTCCTCGCCAGGGCTTTCCAAAAAGTATGCAACCCACTATACTCGGCCATAAGAATAGCATTGGCGTGTAAGACGGGTTGCATAATTTTGGGTAAGCCCTGGCGTGGACACCCTGTATATTAGATAATTATATATTTCAACAGTTTTTGTGTAAAATGTTTTTTTTTTTTTAATTCTCGGCTTAGAATCCAAACGTTTTACACAAAAAGTATTGAAATTGGGCAATTTTCGACTTCCAGTACAGATTTGATTCAAAACAGGAATAGGCCCTAAGCATCTAAGAAAGATATAATTCTAGTATTTATGGAATAAAACCAGGCAATTTATTTTGAGGTTGGGTCCTGGTTCCAACTTCCTCTGAATGAAAATCGAATTTTGTGATTCAACTTTTTGCATATGTTAAAAAAGATCGCAGTGCATTGGAAGAATCTAGCTATTTGCACTAAAATTTCGGTACAGATGCCCCTTTTCCAGCTCTATTTCGACTGTCCCGAAGAATAAGTCACTAACAAAGTTTTCCGTATACAGAGTGTATCAACTATATTTTACTTCCCTAAAGTGTCGTATCTCTATGTATTTTTAAATGGAGATACGACACTCTAGCCAAGCATAATGTAGTTGATACGCTCTGTTTTCGGAAAAATTGGTTAGTGACTTATTCTTCGGGACAGTCGATTTATACCGAAAAAATCCGGCTATTCGCATCGGAATTTCGGTACCCGTAGCTACAGTCTATAATTTAACAACACACCATAACCTCATAATTGCTGATCCCTTTCGGTTGTCATTATCAAGTAATAAAGTAAAATAAACAACACGTATTCTACGAAATGAGTAATATTTTATATTTCTTTATCAAAAATAAATATATTCGCTAAGATAGAAAAAGTCGAATAGATCTCAGCAACAATATAATCATACTGTTAATTTGTTAGTATTCAGGATTTTTAACACTGGAATTTGTACATTTCGGTACAAAGCGCTAGTCTTGCATTTAAATATTTCCATTTTTTTTTTTTAAGAAAAAGCATGAACCACCAGCTTGTTCAGAAAATATTGACAGTGTATGACATCACATCTAGGTGGAGGCTTACTGAGAAAAAATGCTGTTGAATGAATAGTACACGAAAAAAATTATTTGTCGAAATTTGGAATGACTGAGTCAACCACTCTAGGATATGGCTGAAAGTATGTCATAAATTGGAAGTATCTTCGTTAGAAACTTTGATTGATACACATTTGAAAAGTAGAAAGAATTGTAGAAAGTTCAAAATAATTTAAATGAAAATGTGAAGACCAGAGGAATAGAGTTCTTGAAACACTCATACACTAATGCTTCGAAGCCAGTCAATGAAACTTTTGATGGCTCCTAACGAGTTTTTAGAAAACAGTTTTGCTAAATTTAAAAAAATTATTTTGCGGTTATATTCATTATATTATTATTCACATAGACTTGTATTTGTATTTCAAATCTTTTGGAATCCGGAGGACTTTTTATAAAAAATTGAACGCTTGTCTAAAACTTTGTCAAAATCTTCGGAATAAAAATCTCAGAACTGATGTTCTTAGACTGTGTTCCAATAATTCATTGACTTTTTCCACGTTTTCGATTAAATCGGCGGGTTTTTCATAAAAATTAGATGAGATCCTAAAAAAACGTGGCCTGTCCTAGAATGGGCCGAAATAAACCATTATTGTTGCATTGAATATTCATTTGAACCAATAGTATCTGTTTTTGAACGAACGTGAAAGTGCGTAATTTTGATTCAACAACATTTTTTTCTTATTGTTGCACGACAGAAATACAAGTTTTAAAAGGGTATGCATTTTCTCCTTCAAATAAAATTTCGGAAAAAGCCTTGTTTCAATTATATGCATATTATAAGTGGCATCAGAGTATAAATTTTTTTACATTCGAAAATACTTAAATATTTAAAAAATAGTGAATGACCCTATTCTACAAGTTAATTGTGAACTTGCAGCGATTAACGGTGCAATTTCACAATTTTTGTAACAAATTTACCGTGAAAGTATAATATTACCACTTCAATCAGTAAACATAAAAATAGGAGCGAATAACTTGATAAATTTCAACCAGAGTGTAATCGTTTGTGAGTGCATTTTTACCACGTAAAATGCAGTAACTTTACAAGTTTACAACAAAATATGTTAAAAGGCATGTGTTAATCACGGTATTTTTATGTCGTTTTTTACCATGAATAATGTGGTCATTTGCAACCACTTTTTTACAATGATAGACTAAATTTCTTCGTCTTCCTGAATACTGGTAATGAAAAAATACTGTGTACTGAAGCGGATAAAAAAACTGATACTGAAATAAAAGGGGAAACGTGTACAGAAAGCAATTGAGGGAAACTGAAGCAGATACTTTACGGACAATTGAGGGCACTTTCCGACCTTTCTCAAATTCAATTTCATTGTCTTTCTCTGATGTATCAGTTAAACTTTTTTTGTGAAGGAAAATTAATGATTTATTACAATGATTCATTAATTAATACAATTACACAGCAACACAAAAAAAATCGTTTTTCGGGCCCAGAGGTCAGACCATGTTGACTATATGTTTTTTGGATCGCTGAATCCGAATCCGAGGTCTAAAAACCCCCAGCACGTCAGGGTTCTGACATAACCTCATGAATTTTTTGTTTTCAAGTCCGGGGGCTAGACCATGTTTATTATATGTTTTTGGTGTCGCTAAATCCGAATCCGAGGTCCAAAAAACTCCAGCACGCCAGGGTTCTTACATGACCTCATAAAACCTCATAAAATTTCATTTTCTCAAGTCCGGGGGTCAGCGCATATTTATTATATGTTTTTGGGGTCGCTGAATTTGAATAAGAGGTCCGAAATACCCCAGCACGTAAGATTCGGATTCAGCGATCCCAAAAACATATAATAAACATGGCGTGACCCCCGGACCTGAAAAAATAAAATTTTATGCGGTTTTATGAGGTTATGTCAGAACCCGGACGTGCTGGGGTTTTTTAGACCTCGGATTCGGATTCAGCGACCCAAAAAACATAAACGACATGCTCTGACCTCCGGGCCCGAAAAACTATTTTTTTTTGTGTGGCTGTGTAATTAATTTTCCACGATTACTTTCTTTTTGCAGAATTAATATGGCCACATAAATCTGACGCAGTTCATCCTCCACCCCTCCAGATTAATAATGTTCATCTTTATCAAAGTTTACCAGATCCAGGTGTACCAGGTCCAATTTTCAGTTTACCAGCAGGCTTTTGCGATGTAGGAACGGATAATTATCACAAGCATATAATTGGAATAATCTTTTTTGGATATTTGTATCCACTCGTTGATCCTAGAGCGAATCATCATAATAACCATGGAAGAGTTAAAGTACTCATAAATTGCAACGATGCCAACGTGACTGTACCAATACTGGAGAAGGACACTCTGAATGATCTGTTCTGCAGGAAATTCGGGCCAAAAAACATTCGTTCTGCCCAGATAAACGATTAATTAAACATAACAGTTTGCATAGGCAGTTCTAAGGGCAGGATGAGCCATTATTTAAATTAAAATATTAGCCCGAGCAGAGGTTGGGTTTCGTTGGTAGCATGATTCCTTTTATTTTCTTATTTTATAACCACTGATAACGAAACAGTAATAATATGACGTATCGAATTTTATTTTCTATCGCAATTCTACATGCCAAGAGCTCCAATTTGAGCCATCTCCGAATAAAATCGGGTAGCAAGATAAGCTAAATGTTTGGATCAACTCAGATTATTATGGTTTACATTATTGAAACATTTTATGGAGAAAATAAAAAATACTGCGAATAAAATTTGCGAAAAATATGTTTCTTTATTTTTCGAAAATACAAGTCAAACCTTTAGGAACATGCGAAGAAACGCTTAATAAACGTACGACCTTGGACTAATTCGAAGGTCTTATTTAAAGTCGTGAATTTTCTAACCAAATTTCTATTCAGACTGGTTTTAAAACAAATTTTCCTAATTTTCCAATTACAATTTACAAATTCCTGCTGTGCTTTTACACTTTTCCTTGATCACTTCCCCTTCTTTTTCATCGTCCTTGTTCTGGTTGAAAACCCCCTTTTATCAGTTTTGAGATGTGAATGGTGCAAATAAGCCCTCGAAATTTCATAATTTTATTTGAAACTGTTTTCAAGTGATCGGGACAAATCTTTAGAATATTGAATTAGATATTCTTGAATTGAGGAAAATTTAATTATACAAATTTAATATCTCCAAAATTGTAATTAGTACAAAGCTTCCTCTATGAGAAAACAAAGGAAAATAATTACCACCAATATACAGTGCCAAATACTTGATCCTTGTTTAAAAAATTCATAAACAATACTCACTTGGAAAAGTATTTACAAGAGGTATCTATAAATTGCAATCATTTGATTAAAAATTGCGGCTTACAGTCTAATATTATATTTTCAAAAATGCACAGGGCTTCCCTATGTATCATTGATAAGAAAATTGAGGGTGTAAGTACATGAATCCAGCTTTTTTTCTTTTGTTCGAAAGATAAAATGTTATAAAATTTATAAAAAATTCTTACCTTTACATTGCCTAAGAAGTCAATTCGTTCCCCTAAATTATAGATAATATTGTCATAAATATGACGTGTTTTGGCGAGTTCAGTATGGGAGAAACAGGTTAATGAAATGCAAATAATTGAGAAGGACATATCAGATAGTGACTAGTATATTACATAATGGAAAATTTTGAAGAACACTCTTTTAAAAATTCTTCTCAAGTGGTTTTTCTTTATTTGACAAAATGAGTATTGTGACCGGTATTATATGTTTCACATTAGTGGTAAGTGGTATTCCCTGATCCTATTGGTAAGTATAATAATATCTGTCTTGCTAAAATACAATTTTTTCCCCCATGTTTAGATAGGTTGAGGGGGGGGGGGTATCTTCAAATACTTTAAGTTCTCCTTGTCGGATTTAAAGAACTCTAGTACTCTCAGAAGTCAGTCGTTTATTTAAAAATAGGGAAAGAATTTTTAAAAGAAAATTTTCAAAAGATTTTAAAAGAAGTTTTAAAATTTTCATTATTTTTCTATGAACTCTTTTTATGTGTGCAGATCTATTCAATAAAAGATTTTATAACCGCGTAACCAAAGTGAAACTTGGAAATAGAAGTTTATTGATTTCAGTGGTTTCAAAGGAATTTCATTTTTCAAGGATTACTGTAATGCTTCCTACTGAATTGTATAACAATATTTTTACTCATTTTTCAAGAATTTGTTCACAATAAATCCAGAACTGCGCAGTATTTCCAGAATTTTGTTTTCACTCTTACGAATCCGAAAGTATTTAAAAAATCTTGAAACACTCAATATCTGCAACGGTCAAACTCAAGAAAAAGAGAAAAAATGAAACGCAAGTGTCATTCGACCTCTTCCAATTCTGCCCTTTGTTCCCAAAAATCAGTCCATCTGTAGCACTCTCAGAAGTCAGTCGGTTATTTGAAAACAGGGAAAGAACTGGATATAAAATATAAAGTTTTAAAATTTTCATTATTTTTTTATAAACTCTTTTTATGTGTGCAGTTTTATCCAATAAAAGATTTTATAACCGCGTAACCAAAGTGAAACTTGAAAACAGACAAGAAATGGAAGACTCTACAACCTGTTTAAAAAAAAGATGAGTTTTCTATTATATACCAAATTATAGTAATTTTTGCTGAAATACAATTTTTTCCCCCCATGTTTGGATAGGTTGAGGGGGGGGGGGGATCTTCAAATACTTTAAGTTCTCCTTGTCGGATTTAAAGAACTCTAGTACTCTCAGAAGTCAGTCGTTTATTTAAAAATGGGGAAAGAATTTTTAAAAGAAAATTTTCAAAAGATTTTAAAAGAAGTTTTAAAATTTTCATTATTTTTCTATGAACTCTTTTTATGTGTGCAGATCTATTCAATCGGCAAATGGGAGTATATCAACTCCTATCTAATAAAACGCTGCTTAAGGCTGGTGACCTTCTCAGCATAAATCACCCACCTATTGAGACTCTCGGCTTCCTTTCTCATGTCCTCATCCCCCCGCCCCCCAGTAACAGAAGTTTTGGTGGGACTGACGTTACAGCTTGACTCCACCATAAGACAAATCACTGCTTAATTCGGACATGATTTCGACTCGCAAAACAAATCTCGCGCATACAGGTGATAGTTGGGAGTACAATCTAAACATGAATAATACAAACAATAAAGTAGCCTCGGAATGGACTGAAACTCGGATTGACCAAAGGCATGCACACGGTAAACGTAAAGGTCTTGTTTCGGGCGATGAATGGAGACTGGGTGTTTGGAATGCTAGAGGAGTGAATGATCTTAAGATAAGAGAACTACGAGAAACTATGCACGTAAAGAAACTAGATATTCTTTGTGTACCTGAGACAAAGAAAAAGGGTTGCGAATTTAGAAACATAGGAAATGGGGTGTTGAAAGGCGGCTGTGAAATATGGTCAGGGGTAGATAGCGAATCGCATCGTAGTCAAGGGGTCGGTTTAATTATGAATGAAAAAGCAAGTCATCATCTCATAGAGCATAATTTTGTATCACCCAGATTGCTGTGGGCTAGAATGAAGGTAGGAATCAGAAGATTATTTATCATAGCGTGCTACGCACCAGTTGATAGCGATTCGAGGGAAGTTAAGGACGCCTTCTGGGACACTTTAAATGATACAATAAGTATTTGCGATCAAGGTGAAAGAATAATTCTGCTAGGAGATATGAACGGATGGGTCGGTGTCCAACGTCAGGATACAGATACAGAAAGGGTGCTAGGTAATTTTGGAGATCCAACAAGAAAAAATTATAACGGGGAAAAGCTAGTTAGTTTATGCTTAGAAAAGGGCCTATTTATTACAAATACTTGGTTAAGACATGAAATGATCCACATGTACACCTGGCGTAAAGGAAATAGCCACAGCATAATTGACTTTGTTATTGCGGATGAAAGATTAAGAGAACTAGTTAAAGATACAAGAGTCATGAGGGGTTCCGAATGCAATTCTGATCATTGCATTTTAGTCTGCAAAATAAACTTAGGGCGGGGATGGAGAGCAAAGAAAACAAAGAAAACGAAACAAACACGAATAAAAATTGAAAATTAACAGAGACAAGAAGTGCAAACAGAGTTTAAAAAGAGGTTAACTGAAAGCATAGATAGGGCAACGTGGGAAGCGCTTATAAGCAATAAAGATATAGAGGGCGCGTGGACTTTATCACGGGATGTCATTGTCAAAACTGCGACCGAAGTATGTGGTACAGCGGTTGTAGGCAGAAAGTATGGCGATGCGTGGTGGAACGATGAAATTGCGGCAGCCCAAAAAGAAAAGAAAGAAGCGCACAATAAAACGCTGAACATGACAGGTCTTAGCGATGAGGAGAGAACTAGACTCAAAAATGATTACAAACACAAAAATAGGAAAGTTAAACGACTAGTCAAAGAGAGTAAAGAGAAAATCAGAACAGAAGAAGAGAATAAAATAAAAAACTGCTTTGAAGGAATTATGAAACTATTATATAAACAGTTGAAGGAAATTAGAGTTTGCTAGCATGAGAAACAGCAAAGGCGAAATGCTATATGATATAGACGGAATAGTAGACGCTTTGAAAGAGTCTTTCAAAGAACTATTGGGAGGTGAAAATATCGGACAACAAAACTGCGACATAGAAGATAATGCATTAGGAAACCCAATTGAAAAAGTCTGTGTCACTGAGGTCAGAGATATAATTAAGAACTTGAAAAACGGTAAGGCTGCGGGTGTAGACACTATTAGTGCTGAAATGCTTAAATACGGTGGCGAGTACATACCTCACAGGTTGTGCGAATTAATATTAATAATAAATATATAATTATTAATTTTATTTTTTTTTATTAATATAATATTAATTAATAAATTTATGTGTCGAAACGGGAGAAGTCCCAGACGATTGGAGAAAAGCGATTATCGTACCAATATAGAAAAGAAAAGGAGATAAAAGCAACTGCAGTAATTACACAGGTATCAGCCTACTGAATACCGTAAGTAAAATATACTCAAAAATACTTATCCGTAGTGTAATGGAAATTACAGAAGAGAAAATATGGGAAGTCCAAAGTGGATTTATGCCAGGAAGATCATGTACGGATCAGATATTTAGCCTAAGACAGGTCGCAGAAAAAAGTTTGAGAGTAGGAAAGAAAGTCTTCTGTGCATTTATCGATCTAGAAAAAGCATTCGACACGGTAAATAGAAGTAAACTTTGGGAAGTCCTTAAAGAGTATGGAGTGAACGGAGGGCTCCTACAAGCAATAAAAACAATATATACAGGTAGTAAAGCGAGTGTAAGGGTAAATGGGAAAAAGAGTGAATGGTTCGATATTATACAAGGCGTGAAACAAGGATGCGTTATGTCCTCGTGGCTATTTATCATATTCATGGATAAGTGTCTTAGAACTGCCCTCTTCGACGAAAAAGGTGTAGATCTCGAAACTGTCAAGGTACGTGGGTTGGCTTTCGCGGATGACAAGAGTGTTATGGCAGAATCAGTCGAAGACTTGCAAAGAATGTTGAATAAACTTAATACAAGCATGAAGAACATGGGCGCATGAAGACCTCTGCGCATAATATGAGGGAAAACACTGATAGACAAAGTACGAAACGAGACAATCCTCAAATAATGTGGTACAGGGGAGACACTAGTTGACGTATGGGAAAGAAATCAGCTAAGGTGGTTCGGACATCTTGAAAGAATGAAAGATGAACGACTGACCATGCAAGTGTATAAAGGTAAAGTAAATGGCAGAATGCCCAGAGGTAAACCGCCGAAAGAATGGTTAGATTCTGTGAATGAGACACTAATACGAAGAGACATAAGGAGCCATAGAAATACAAGAGCCTGCATGAAAAAATGCTTGGACGTGAATGAAGCTAGAGTAGTATGCCAGGAGAGAAATATGTGGCGACAAATAGTTCATAAACAGTGTGACAATAGAGTGAATGATGCCTGAAACGAAGACCTTGGATACGAATGGGCCCAAGTGGGGAACCATACATAATAATTTTGTGAGGCTCGTCACTTGGGGTGATCGCTAGAGAGATTGATCAGCAACCTGGGTCGGAGCAGTGTTGCGGAGTGAACGTGTCATTTATATAAATAACACGAGAACTCCAGATCAATCTGAAACATCTATACATAACACCTACATACCCATCCACCCTATACCCATATACCGATCAACCTCATACCTATATACCTATTTCACTACCTTCCAACCGAGCAAGTCACGCCTACCCCGGAAGGGAAAAGGCCTAATGGTATAATAATAATAATAATAATAATAATAATTCAAACGTGGATGCAAGAGAGGGCTGGCAGGTTGCAGGGAGAACCTGTTAATAGACAGGTGTATTACCCAGGACTCGATCAGGTATCGACGCAATCTGTCCATGGCTTGGATTGATTACAGTAAGGCATTCGATAACACGAACCATGAGCTTCTTATCAAGCTCCTTGAGTGCATGGAGGTGCATCCAAAAATAGTGAGATGCATAAAAGAGCTGATGCTCTTGTGGCGGACAAGATTTGTCATAACATCTGACAAAAGACAAGTGACTACAAGCTTTGTCACTTATAAGAGGGGGGTCTTTCAAGGAGACTCTCTAAGTCCGATACTTTTCTGCATTTCCCTCTTGCCTCTATCTATTGTTCTCCGAGGCAAAAGCTCTGGATACCTATGTGGCCCGCCGAGTAGAAGAGAATATAAGGTCAACCACCTTTTATACATAGACGACCTTAAACTCTTTGCTTCCTCAAAAAAGGACCTTAACATCCTTGTAGATGCGGTAAATAGGTATTCTAAAGCGATTGGCATGAGCTTCGGACTGGACAAGTGTGCCTGCGTCCACCTACACCAAGGAAGACTAGAAGCTACATCATCCAGTGACGATCAGGATGTTCAACTCATAGGCGGAAATACCATTCAACATCTTGGTATTGGAGAAACATATACATATCTTGGAATACCGCAAGCGGAAACCCAAAATGTGCATAACTTGAAAACGGCCCTTGGAAAAAGGTATCGCCAAATTCTCAGAAAAATTTGGGCTTCCGAATTATCTGGAAAGAATAAGATCCAGGCGACCAATATGCTGGCCGTTCCTATACTGCTCTACACGTTTGGTGCAGTAAAATGGAACGTCGATGAGTTAAAACAACTTGATCGAAGCACACGCAAGATGATGACAATTCAACTAAGTCTTCATCCTAGATCTTCCGTACCTCGAATATATCTCCCTCGCGATAAAGGAGGTAGAGGATTGCTAAGCTTAGAGTGTCTTCATCGAAGAACGGTTCTGGCTACAGCCTGTTCAGTTCTAAAAAGCACGGATTCCCTTATGCGACTCGTACATCAACATGAAGTCGCAAATGCTGCGGTGTTTCTATACCATGCAGCAGATAGGGCCGCAGAGGAGCTTGACCTCCCATTTGATTCCAGCGACATTACACATGGCCTAGCATCACTAACACCTCTGGTGCTCAAAAGTCGTATACAGGAAGCAGAATATACGCTTCTACTAAGAGAACATGCTGAGAAACCCCTCCATGGTAAGTTCTACGGCATCCTGCGTAGAGAAGAGCTCTCGATGGGTCTGACCAACATGTTTCTCAAGTCTGCTGGATTGAGATCGGAGACCGAGGGATTTCTTTTTGCCTGTCAAGACGGCGTCATAGACACCTTAGTTTACCGCGAGCGCATAATGAATATGCCTGTACGCGATACCAACTGCCGAGCGTGCAAGCTAGAGCCCGAAACACTTGGACATGTTCTCAGTGGATGCTCTAAATATGCACGCTGCGCGTACATAGAGAGACACAATGCAGCTCTAAAAGTGATATATTACCATCTTAGGCATTTCTATGGTGTTGATCTATTGCCCGTCTTGCCATACGCCCAGGGGGAACTCGAGTCAGTCGTGGAGAATGATCAGTGTAAGACCTACTGGAATTACTCATTCTCCACCACTCAACGTATCAGTGCTACGAAGCCTGACATTGTTCTCCAAGATCTGAAGAACAAGATCATTTACGTGATTGTATTCTCGGCACCAGCCGATGGTAATATCACGGCAAAGGAGGGAGAAAAACAGGTGAAATATCAAGCACTTCTTTTCGAGCTGAGTAAGCTGTACCAAGGCTACAAAGTCCATCTTATAATTCTCATAATCGGCTGCCTTGGAGGTATGAAAGCTTCATTTATTAGCAAACTCAACAAGATTCCGGCTTGCCAGCGTCAGGCTCATTTCATCGCGAACCGGATGCAAAAGGCTGTTCTCCTGGGATCACTCCATCTACAAAGATTGGTAGCTCTAAAAAAGTATCCAGAGGTGAAACCTTCATCTCCAACTGTCTTGTCTGCCGCGTAAGGTCATCCGCGGCTAGAGACCTGACTCCAGGGAACAGTATTGCCCGATGTTATCACGCGTAAATTTCCCGCTCTTGCTTACCTTCTAGGACAGAAGGAGCAGAAGCGGATGACGTACACGTTCCAGTAGCTTTGGGATTGGTTTCTTTAAGGAATCATGATCGAAGCTTCCGGAGCCTACAACTTCTCTAAATTCAAACTGCATTTTGCAAACGCGAACGCATACTGAAAAAGAAGGGGAAGTGGCGAAGAAACAGCTAAGAGTCCATCCATAGATTACATAACATTTTGAAGGGGCGGATGGTCTAGCATAGTGTTACACAATAGCAATTTCCCTCAGGAAAATTGAAACGGATACTGTAATCTATTGAAAAGACTAGGGTAAGAGCACCAATTCTTGGCACCCCCCTCCCCAATTGTTGGCTATATGTGACTATATAGTTGCGTGGCCCTAGCAGACCTGTGACATTGCTTTATTTATTAAATTGATTTAATAAATAATAGATGTTATTTTGCGAAAAACAGTTTAACTGATACATTAAATAAAGAAAATAAAAATCAGTTCGAGAAGAGATCGGCAAGCGCCGCACAGAAAAAAACAGAAATGAATTTTTGTTGCGAGTATTTTTCAAGTAGATAAAGCTGAATTTTTTCGCATCAAAACAAAACAAATTAATGCTTAAAAGAAATGTTTAAACTGACCATACATTGGAGCATTTCAGCCCTTTGTGCTGAGTTTCAAAGATTTGTAGAGGCTTTGTTTATAAATCAATTTTACTTGGTCATACGGACCAAATGAACTAATAACATTCTTTTACTTCGCAAAACCTCTACGCTTGAAAGAACTGTCCATAAAAAAGTGGTCTAGATTTCGTCACATTTCTAGACAAAAAAACCTGGCATCTGCATTTTTGCGAAAATCAAATTAGATAATTTTAGGCAACTTCTTTTCTGTATGTGATTGAAAAGCAAATAATTCTTCATAATATTATCATGAACTCAGAAGATAATGGTTTGATTTCCAACATTCAAAAAGCACCAGCGTGCAAAGGGGTGTATGATTGAGATACGACATTACATCCGATAACAAATGAAAGCGAGCGAATATTTTTAGCTTTGCACAAATTTACATTCCACGGCTAAACATTTTTTATGATTACTATTCGGATTACTCAGAAATCACGTAATATTTATTCGTATCCTTGGTCCATATTTAAAGAGTAGGATTTGCTCTTGTTTTGATGATTTTTACCATTTTTGAGGTACAATTTGCTAGATTTGGTAATAAGTTGAACGCAAGATTTCGAAAACGTACAGCTAAAAATTAAGTCCTCGCTTTCTTTAAAATTGAAAATTGAACCTCTTATCACCATGCTAATTTGAGAAAACGTGCCCGTTGAGCGAAAAAAAAACTTCTCCATTTTCTGAAAACCTAATAATAATTCTTAATTGAACAATTGATCTATCGATTTAGCATCTTGATATGTAGCTAAAAATAAATTCTCTTGTTTTTAATTGGAAATTGGATTTTTCACCGTTTGAAGTTGAAAAAACTTGCTCCGCGAAACAAAAAAAAAACGTTCTCCATCAATTTTATCAAAACCAAATAACATTTTTTATTCAAACTTTTTAGGGTTTAATTCACCACTGAATTATTTGAAAAGTTTCTTGTCATATAAAAATGATTAGATATTATATTTTTTACGACGTTTCTTGTCTTTCTGTCAAATTATCAAAATATGCGAGAAATATGGTAGAGTGGAGAAGGACCGAACGGTTAACATTCATTTCGATATCAAAAAGTTAATAAGACATGGAATTCATCCATTGTTGTTTTATTTGGAGTCCCAAATTATTCTATATCATATTTTCACATGTATTATTTATCTTGATGAAACAATGATTTGATCTTTTAATTATTTCTGACAAGTTCTATTTCGTCGATCTTGGCCTGCGTATGGGTGCAAAATCGACTTTGGTTTTTTCTATGAAGAAGAAATATCTTAGGATATTAAACTTTTATGGTTTGATTTTTTTGTATTTTATGCATTGGAAAAGTTACTCTATGTGTTTTACACACCTTTTCTTTTGAGATTGGAGTTTGGTCGTATTATATCGACCGTTATATATAATTACCATCCAAACATTTGTCAGCTATTTTCTTTGTTGCTCTTGCTTCATAGTGAAGCGGAAACCTCAGCTATTTTCTAAATTTAATCCATTTTGAAATTGAATTGAGATTAATTTTTATGAAAACTTGATGGATTAATGTTTCGTCTATTAGTAAATCAAAATTTAATGATGTAATTATTTCAACTAATGTTGCAAACTTTATATTCCTGCCAGCGAAAGTGTTTTCTGCATAATTTTTCTTTTACAACGTAAATTTTTAAGATTTGAATTTATGTCGCCATTTCTTTAATAAAATGGATTATTGTATAGAAAAAAGTTTTAATGATTAAGGAATAGCAATGTTATTTGCAAAGTCGCTTTTGCTCCGCCGGTCGGCTCTGGCCCGCTCTACCTTATTTCTTCCGGAAATGAATATGTGAAATACTGAAACACAAACGAAAATTGTCACAGATAACTGATACTGACGCAGAAGGGTAAACTGGTACTGAAACTATTATTTATTTAATTAATTGAATAGTCAATGCAATAATTGATTTTCTACTTATACTTTTTTCAGAATTGACTTGGCCACATAAACCTGATGCAGTCCATCCTATTCCCATTGAAATTAATCATGTTTATCTTTACCAAAGTATACCATACGGAGGTAGACCAATAAGACGAACTTTGCCGTTAGAAGCAGGTCTTTATGATGTAGGAGTAGATGACGATCATAAGTACGTCAATGGAGTCATCTTTTTTGGACGTTTGTATCCGTTCATTGCTCCTAGAGAGGATCTTAATAATAAAAATGGAAGAGTTAAAGTACTCATAAATGTCAACTATGCCAATGTGACTGTACCAATACTGGACAACGATCCTCTGAATAATCTATTCAAAACGAGATTCAGGAAAAGAAACATTCGTTTCGCCCAGATAAACGATTAACTTAATTTTCGATCTTGCATGGACACTTAGGCAGTACTAACAGTAGGGTGACCCATTTTTTAAATTGAAAAATTAGTCCAAGAAGAGGGTGGAAAGCGCCCACGAGCAGGAGGGGTTTCGTATAGGTTGAAGGATTTTTGATTTTCTTATTGTGTCACCACTGATAACAGAAAAACAATACTGTAATGTATTATATTTTATTTTTTATCGCAAGTCTACATAAAAAAATGATGCGCAAAAGGACGAATATGTTTTTCTTTCAATTAGAATTCATTATTCATTCATAATAAATTAACATTAACTTAAAATTAATTTTAAAATTTCAATATTGTAGCACAAATATCGTAGGAGCTATAATCCGTAGTTAATTATATTTGGGGTTTCCGCATAACCCAAGAAACCCTACATGATATTTTTTTCTTGGATCTGAAAATATTTACGGTTTTTGGGTACATTTCGTTGCAAAAATATACTCATGAAGGAGAAACTAATCCGGTAATCCTAGCATAGATCTATTTCAACTTTGGACCAGCATTGGTTCAGTCTTGACCCAATTTTGCTTCAAACCTTAACCAACACTGGCCCATTGATTCAATCCTAATCCAATCCTTGTCCATCATATTTAGTTTTTTGAAGAATCCGAACAAAAAATTTCACATCATATCATATATCTGCATTTTTTCTTATTTCCGTAATTTTAATTTCTTGAATTATACAGCATTTCAGCATTTTCAGCGAAAAATATTACATTATAAACGGCACTGAGGCACTTTAATTTTACATTCTTGTATCCGTATTTATATTCCTTCTACTTCAGAAGATCGTATATAATGCAATATTAGGGAAGTGTTCAGATGGACCTATTATTATGTTATATATTACATTTTGATGATGTATTATAAAGAAAAATGAAAAATACTGAAAAAAATTCTTGTTTTGCTTCGGAAATCCACGAGACGCTTTTTAATACTTGCGAAGAAAGACATAATAAACGTTGATTAAAGACGAATGTTTCTTACGTCACGTCTTAATTCAAAGCAATGATCAAACTTATAATTTTAGACTTTCTTTTAAAAGTTTTAATTTGAAATCTTTTTTGCTTAGGTGTTTTCTGTAAAATATCGAAATTTTTAATATAAGAAAAGAAGAACAAAGAAATAATGCACCATATTGACGCTATAACAGAACTTGTAACTTTTTCAAATTGCATATATCACCAAACTTGTTATTCAAGGTGGATTCTTAAAATGAACAACTTTTTCAGCTTTGGACTCAATTACGGTTTATTCCAGCTTCCAAGTAGATTTATTCTTCCTTCAACCCCAGTATGGAGTGGACTCGTTTTCTTGATAAAAGCGGCAATAACGTCTACATCCAGAGATCCTCGTTCACAATTACGATATCCATGCTGGATATCAGTGTGATTATCACCTCCATTTAATAAATATGTTGGTACCACAACTTTGTACCATTGCTCTGGTATTAGATTTTCATATTTTGGAACTTTGCAGGCTTGGCACCTATCAATTAAATTTAGATTAATTGGTATGCATGATTTCCTATCGATAATTTTTGTTCTTAGCAGAATTAATTCCTTTGATATTTTATATCTTATTTCCAGCTTATAAAGAACATTTGAAGCATTATTAATTATTATTTCTCTGTAATTATATTTTTAATTTTAATCCCACCTGACTTGTACGTTGATGACTCTTGAATTATCTGGATTTGATAGATTGTATGTAACTTTAAGTCCGGACCACTGGAGAAAATTCTGTGAGATAAATATAGTTGGTTGCAAACTCGCAAGAACTGCCTTTTCTAGAGACTATTGAAAATATGAATAAATTTTTATTTTATAGTTGTCAAAAAGTTAATTAGTGTTTTTAAATTTAGATTCCATAACATGATCCTTCATTTACATGAATATTGGATTGCAAAAGTTATCACTAGGGGTCGTTGCCAAAAGGGTTAACATGTTGAACTATATTTCATTTTTCAAAATAAAACTATTAAAATTGACGAAAGTATTTTTGCAATGTTCAAAACACAAACCTTCAGAATATCACTTCCTTTCAATTCGACCACATCTAAACTGTCTCCAAAAGGTATAATCACTGCAATATCCTCATATGTAATAGATCCAGGATTATCACTAATATCACCCCGAATATCTCCCGCATGCAGGACTGAAATCGCTGCACGAGTCCAATAAGTCTTGTTGTTATCTTTGCCTGCATACTATAAATAATGAAGCTATGATTAATTATGCAAATGCAATTCATTTAGAATTATTATTTTATTGATATCTTGAATATTGTAGTTTTTAATGTTTCTCTTCCAGAAAGCATTATTATATTAAAAGTTTTCAAAAAAAAAAAGATACAATGTGTAATTCTGTACATACGTAATCCACCATCGCATCTGTGAAGACATTTCCTAAATTGCACTCTCCTTTTTTACAAGTTTCTGATCCATAGAGATACACTTTTGTAGTGCCAATTAGTTTTTTGCCCTTTATATCTGCTTCCTCCTTCCATGGTTGAAGAGCTTTCAGCATTTCTGGATCTACGTTTAAAAAATGTCTAACCATAATGTTTTTCTATATAAGGCGATTAAAACAGAAATCATGAACATTTCGGAAAGCGATCTTTGAATTCCCTTTCTTTTTTCTTTTATCTTTTATTGGGCGGCTGATCGCTCATCTCTTATCCTTAATTATTTATTCCATTTTTAATCTTTAAAAGAAACTCATATATTCACAGACAAATTCCCAAAACTTTAGAGTTCATTTTACTCTCATTTTGAAAAAGTTGTAGCCTGGCAGAAAGTGTTAGATGAACACAGGAACGTTGGCAAAAGTTTATGTTTTTTCAAGAATTGAAAAATATTTCTCGAGGGAAATTATGGACCAAATGAAACAAATTAAATTTCATAAAAATTATGTTTGATAACTATTTAGGAACCTACGGATTTTTAAATATAATATATTGATTTTTTTTTGTCAGGAAGTGAAGAATAGGAAATTTATATTTATAAGAATCTTATGTTTCTGTTTTAATTTGTTTCAAGGTATTTAAAACGCAAAATGATGGGTGAATCTATACCAAGAAATGACATGTGTTGGAAATTGAACGATTTTGATGATAACTTTGATAACTATGAATAAAAAACTTCCAAAAAATATATTACAAATAGTATTAACACAATGGATAAATATAAAATGTGATAAATGAACATTTTCAAAACATTCTCCTTCCTATAATCTGCAAAAATGTATTTTGTCTAATTACCTAGATATTAGTAATGTTATCAGTTTTTCATCTACTGGCCTAAATTCTTTGTCTTATATCTATATTTATTCAAATACTGATTTTATAAGTTGTGAAAAAATGTCTCACTAACTCCGCTGGGATTCGAACCCAGAACTTCAGATTGCTGGTCTGGTGGTCTTTTTCCACTAACTTAATACAGAGAGATACATGATTTGCGAAGATCTTAAATTAATATAAGTTTTATGTCCTGGGGTTTTGCCCGATAAAATTCAACAATTAAATATTTCATCAGTTTTTCCTCTACTAGCCTAAATTCTTTGACTCATATAAATATTTCGAAAATCACGTATCTTACTCTAAAAATTATGACGTACTTCGCTTGCAGGAGGTTGTGAAAAACTAATCTCGTATTCCCATTCAAAGACATATGTTCGAATCCCAGCGGGGCGAAAACCCTTTTCATCAAGTTTATATACCTAGGTATTATTTCAAGGGATTGAAAAATCAAATTATTCTTAATCTTATACTCTGTAATGTCCAAACGAAAATTGCCATATGATCTGGACTCAAAAAAATTTACATACTCTTATTAATAAACAAAAAGATGCATCAAACTTTGATTGAAAATAACTGCGCAAGGCAATTTTTTTTTAATGACATGGGCAGGAATATTCAGAAGACTCACAGGAACAGTTATATATGGTAAAAAAAACTTTGAGTGCAGTTTCAAATTTTTTGCAGCACCGCGATCTGAATAATTCTTAAATTTTAATTCCCAATTACCCCGGTAGACGGTGCCCGTTTTCCTTATTTATATCTTTTGTTAATTTTCAGTGGAATTTTTTTTTTGAATTTCAATTTTAGCCGTTTTTGCTTCATAAAGTTATTTTTTTTAAGTTTTAAAGACACCTAACAGAACCAATCTAACAATACGTAAAGGAAGTTGATTTTTATTTCAAAAATCATTCATAACTATTGGTAAAGTAATTTACAATTTTTTATAGTTGCGGCTGAATTTACTCTAATGACTGCTACAAGTCATGTTAAAGTCAATTAAAACAAAAATGCAATATACGTCAATCATTAGTTATAAACAAATATCCTTAAACTGTTTGAAATACATTTTTTCAAACCAAAAATAGCAATAAACTTCAATTAAATTAGTGACTGAAGTCTCAAATAAACTTAAATATATATTTCTTTATAATTACCCTTTTTGATTAAATGATCCAGAAGAATTGGGTTTCCTTCCCAATCGAATACTTCACCTCGAGAGTCAAATAGAACAGTCAAATTTCCTATGTATCTATAAATAACGTATAAAAAAAAAAAAATTTGGAATACCTTTAGTGTTAATAATTATGACGTAGAAGCATAAGGCGGAAGAATATAAAATTATTAATGAAATTATCAATAATTAAATAGTAGATATAGGAAAAGCATCTCTCTAAAATCTCAGCTGAAGCATTATATCAAATATTATTTTCCAACCTTGTAAAAGCAGCTGCTTGAACAATTAGTACTGTTCTGCCGCTTTCTTTTTGTTTCACAACCACAGGATATTTATCCTTGGGAACGTCGCTATATGGTTTATTACCTAAGAACATGGGAAAAGTTTAAAAAATGTTTATGATTATAAATTGAGCAGAGTAGATTAGGAGATAATGAGGTCAACTGCTGTTTTGAATGGAAACTTCGAAAAATTATATTTAAAATTCTCTTAGACTATTTTCTAGAACTGTTAAAATCGCACCAGTATAAAGGAAGGTGTGAGAATGTCCACCAACAATTATATCAACATAAGATGATTTTGCGGCTATTATTCTGTCGATATTGATTCCACAGTGAGTGAGGGCGATAATAATTTCCACTCCTTGAGCTTTCAGTTTTTCAGCTTCAGCGTCTACTGTTTTTACTTCATCGTGAAACGCTAATCGTCCTGTCTGAGCAATCGTCTAATAGAAACAAATTATGTATTAACTCATTAGAGTTGAAAATTATATATATATATATATATATATTTAAAACTCATAAATTAAATGATGTAAATACTATTATCCCATATCAAAATATTGCCCTAATCAATATAGTTTAGATATCTTTATTCAAATAGATTCGACTTTACATTTCCAATACTCACATTTACTGTGGAAAGTATAAGACCAATCACTCCAATCTTTCTACCACTTCTTCCGATGATTGTGCTCTTTTGGTACAGACCCTGAGAAAATAGTTTGAAATATAACTAATTAATACTTTATTAGAAGAAACTTTATAATCATTCAATAATTATTTTTTGTTGGGTTTCATAGGCTACATTGGAAACTCTTATAACAACCTGGCTCTGAAATATGACCCATAACTGGCCTATTCTTCCTCACTATTTATACATCTGACCTTTGTCATTTGACCTGTAGCCCTTGACCTTTGATCTTTGACATATGATTCTTGATAGTTGACATCTGACATGTGACCCGTTATCTATGACCCCGTGACACCGGATCTTTGGAAACTAGCTTATGACACCACAGCTTTAACTTATGATCTGACCTAAGCCCTAACTTATAAAACCCTTCCATGAGGACGCTTTCCAACCTAGCTCTTTTCGAAATATTATATTAAAACTAAAATTGTAAAATTAAACTATAATCATAAATCATTTAGAAAAACTATCAATAACATTGAAAAATTTAACGACAAAATTTAATTTATATTACCTTCAGGGTTGGTTCATTGGTATCATCCATATTTGATATTAAAACAGGGGCCTTTATTCTTTGCAAAAATGGCACGAGACCAGCAATTCCATCATCAAATTCATGATTACCAATTGTCTAAAAAATAAAATCATACAGTCAAATTTTATAATCAAGGGCTATTCAAATATTGCGTAACGCACTTTAATATTTCATTTATTCTTTACGTATTTATATTCCAAATTTGCTTAGTTTCTGAGATCGATGTAAATTTTATTTGCAAATCAATTTTTTTCAATTTCAACTGTGCGTAACATAACACGCGGGGGGGCGCCCCCCCCAAGAAGCGTTTCACACAGTGTCACACAAAGAGGTCTAAAATTCCTTCGAAAATACATTACGTGCTACTTGGACGGCTCCTTCGTGTTCTACAAATTGAATTTCTTGGTCAAAAATTATATACTCGTAGGTAGGGTAGAGTGGAGCAAGATAGAGCGGTTAACATCCATTGTTCTATAAAAAGTTAATAAGACATGGAATTTATCCATTTTTTTTTTATTTTCAAGTCCACAGCTGTATTTCGTCGTTTTTGCCCCGCGTGTGGGGGGCGAGGCCGACTTTGTTTTTTTTTACGAAAAGGAAATATCTTAGGATGTGAAAATGGTATGATCTGATTCTCTTGTATTTTATGTATTGGAAAATTCAGTTTTAAATATATGCAGCAAGAAATAAAAGGTCTGTCTATTAAAAATCGTGAAAGCTCGGGTGAAGATTGGTGCAGACGACACGCGCAGATGTCTGGTTGCTCTTGCCTCCAAAAGTGAAGCCTCAGCTATTTTCTGATTTTAATATATTTTGAACTTTGCTTAGGTTTAACTTGTATAATAACTTGCTAGAATAATGTTTCATCAACCAAAAGATCAAATTTTCATTCTAGTATTATCTTAAATAATGTTGCAACCGTTATATTCCTGCCTGCAAATCTTCCATTCTTTAGTTGTCAAAATTGTTTTCTGCATAATTTTCCTCTTACAACGTAAATTTTCCAGATTTCAGTAAATAGCGACATTTACCAGATGAAATAGATTATTTGATAGAAAAATTATAATATTTTTGAAGTGTTATAAATGAAACTTTACCAGAGCATCGAGAGGTAATTTATTCATAAATTCAGCAGTAACATTCCATTTAAAAAGGAAGTACCAAAATGAACCCTGAAATTGGTCTCCAGCGCTCAGAAAAATAGCATTAGGCCGATCTTTCAACAATTGTCTACTGGCTGTGGATACCCTCGCTATGCCTCCAATACAATCCTGTTTCTCGCTCTGATCACAAGTACCGGAAGTGCGTCCGGTTTGCAAAAACCTGCAGTAAGAAAAAATAGTTGAATTCAGAAGGAGCCAATATAAAATTGCCATTTCTTATCGGATGAAATTAAGTGTCCCGCATTATTATATTGAGATTCCTGACCACGTTATTTAATGAAAAAAAATGTAAATTTTGTTTGCTCTATTGGTCCAGTAGAACAAAAAACTTCTACATCTTCTACATTGTGTATTAATAACTATTCAATTCTGAAGGATGTATTAAATCAAACTATTCCGTTTTCAAATGAAAGTTTTCGGACAAACTTCCAAAAACGCAACATCAAAATTTTGACTCACCAGTTTTCCTGGTGTTTCCTTTCAAATTCTATATAAAAAGTGTGAGAGGATTTTTTGGCTGAATCAAGAGAAAACTTTGTATCGACATGTTATACTTACTTGATCCCTACCTTGTCGACATTTTCTGCAAAAAACACGCGCGCATACTAAGTGAGATATCGAGTTGAAAATTTCAGAAATTGAATTAAAGGCACTAAAAGCCGTTTGTGTGGTCGTAAATAGTTTAAATTATGAAAAAAACTTCATTTTCACATTTTTCTGTAATTATGCAAATCCAGGACCAGATCAAACGAACGCTCCTTATTACCTTTTGATTAATTTCCTGAATTTTCACCTCGATCCCTCATTTCATGTAGATTTCAATTGCGAAAAAAACGTGTTTTTGTTTTTAAAGTTTAAAATATAGCAATTACATTTTTTTAAATGAATTTGTTAATGAAAACTTTTAAATTTTTCTTTAGGAATCAAAAGAAAACCCTAGGAGTAGTGGCAAGTCAAAATTTGGAGGTGTGTTTTTTGGCAGTTCAGCCAAATTTTCATCTCAATATTTGAAGATACATATAAAAATAATATTTCTTAATACCGGCTATATTCGGAATACTATTTTATGAAAATTTAATCAGTGTATAAAAATAATCTACTTACCTGGCATGAAAATCGTTAATATGTATAACAGAAAGTTCGAATAAATCTGTTCGCCCAGGGTACACAAGCCCTCTTGCAGTGAATCCTTCACATTTTTCGAAAACAAAAAATGAAAAAAATAATATCACTAATTGACTAAACATATTTTTATAAAAATTCACTTCGAAAATATTTAATATTTCTTAATTCACGATCCAATATGTTGGAGAATATTGTAGGGTTCAATTGAACCAGCTGGTAAATTAGTTTCCTGTTTTAAATTTTCTTCAATATTTTTCAATTATAGTGGCCAACACAAGAATATTTACGTATACAATGACGATTTCGGTGTATTTTTTAGCAGGCCCAGGTCCCTTTCAATCACATATTTATCAATTAGTTTAATTTACTGAAAGTAAAATATGTAGCGAAGTATTAACACTCATCACTGAGTGGTGAGTAATAACATGTACTATATATAACCTCACTCACGGCGGCGGCGAAAGTTCCGACTACACTGGTAAATTTAAAGAACAAGTTTTCTCGACATTTGCTCACGCTTATTATTATATTACGACTGTATAAGTGTTCTTATACATGAAGCGATGAGGATGCCCAAAAATTTGTATTATGAGCATGTTTTCTTTTTTTTTATCAGTGGCTGGTTGAGTAATCTCCAGGCACAAATCTTTGCTCCAGGTCTCACAGTCAGCATTGCAGAGAAATATAATATTTTGTAGTGCAGTGAAAAACTATTTAAGAAGAAGAATCATATACAATAAAGTTATTAAAACTTGAATTAGAATTCACATTTTTAATTTTCAATTGCATGGTGCTTATTTCATGAGAACTTTGCTTCCTTATTATAGTAAATTTGAAAATGTATTCAGTATATCAAAGAAGAATTAATGATTTGTAATAAATATTTAAAATTAATAATGATAATATTAAATAGCTGTGAGTTCGATCACGGGTGTTACCATTTGATTGTATTTATAATTTTATTGTGGTCATTTTATGAACCATTAGCTTCCTCATTATGAGTAATAGCAAAAGTATCCGCTTTCTCATAGAAGGCGCATTAATCTTTCATTTAAAAACTCGAATCAGGGTGTCTTTTACTAGTCCAGGCATTACGGCGAAAAAATGAGTGAAATTCCCGAAAAATTTCCAGACTGAATGTTTTTAATGAGAAAGTTTCGTTGAGGGGTCCCTTTTAACATATCAAAAATGCTAGAATAGAGCAGTTGCCAAATCGTTTTTTTTTTTCGGAAACAGTTCCAAAAGTTACTTTAACGTGGACGGATAATTCCCATTGCATTTTAGAGCAAAATGTCCAACAGAAAAAAGAAAGAGGACAAAATTTTGAGAGAAAAATAATCCGCTATCTTCCATAGGTTTCGAATTAGGACATATTAAAAAAATCCCACTTTTTTGGATTTTCAGCGAAAAATCACTAGTTACAAAAAAAACTGTGTACCTTCGCACATGATCTCTACACGGAAAATTGTTCCACAGGTGAGTGAAAGTAGACTCCATTTTCTGTGATTTCAAGAAAAAGAATAATGTCCTACCTATAATAGGTCATAAGTTATGACCCCTCAAAGTTGGCCATTTTTGCGAGTTTTCACGGGCAAAGAAGTGGAGTTCAGTTTTTTCAAAATCAATCAAGGCAGGTTTAGTTAACATTGACGATGCCAGAGGATCGAATAGAGTCTATAAAATTCTACGACGAAGTTCATATAAAACGAATGAAAGTGCAGTCAATTTAGCGTAATTTCAACAAAAAAATAGGTCACAAGATATGACCTTGGAATGAGCACTCTTCCTGCATAGAGGCACCTGAGCGTACCGTAAAGTACAACTACGCTTGCTATCACTACTTGTGATTACTTTTTAGCCCTTTTTTAGTACTTTCCTGGCAAAAAAGTGATTCTAGTTGATTGAAAATGTGTGATATGTTTTTTATCAATGAACAAATATTTTTTATTAATAATTATTCATAACAAAATCTTGCCATAGTCACATTTTAGTACTTTTTGAGTACTTTTTTAACAAAAAAGTAATTATACTTGATTTAAAATGTGATATATTTTTTATCAGTAAGCAAATAGTTTTTCAATGATCTTTTGTAACAATATCTTTTAATGAATTTTTAATCAAATACAATTACTTTTTTGTTAGAAAAGTACTAAAAAGTGGCTATGGCAAGATTTTGTTATAAACAATTATTTATAGATAACAAATATTCGTTTATTGATAAAAAAACATATCACACATTTTCAATCAATTAGAATCACTTTTTTGCCACGAAAGTACTAAAAAAGGGCCAAAAATTAATCACAAGTGGTGATAGAAAGCTTTTGTTGTAACTAACTATTTATTTATCAATAGCAAAATACCTTTTATACATGATAAATTAAATGTATACACTTATTTGGGACAAAAACTTCGAAATATGAGCGTAGTTGTGCTTTATGGTACGCTCAGGTGCCTCTATGCAGGAAGAGTGCACTTTCCAAGGTCATATCTCGTGACCTATTAGGGCAAGGACAGTTTTTTATTTTTTAAATTACGCTAAATTGACTCCACTTTCATTTTTTTACATCAACTTTGCCGTAGCATGCACGGAAAACGAGGAATTTAAAAAAACACACAACTCTCGTTTTCAGTCAAATATTTAAAAAAAATGAAATTTTTGAAACCTTCCAATTTTGAAAAAACTGAACTTCACTTTTTTGCCCGTAAAAACAGGCAAAAATGGCCAACTTTGAGAGGTCATAACTTATGATCTGTTATAGGTATGACATTGTTCTTCTTCTTAAAATCACAGCAAATTGAGTCTACTTTTACTCACCTGTGAAACACTTTTCCGTGTAGTGATCATGTGCAAAGGTACATAGTTTTTTTTTTTGTAAATAGTGATTTTTCGCTGGAAATCCAAAAAAGTGTGTTTTTTTTAATATGTCCTAATTCGAACCCTATGGAAGATAGCGGGTTATTTTTCTCTCAACATTTTTTCCTCTTTCTTTTTTCTGTTGGACATTTTGCTCTAAAATGCAATGGGAATCATCCGTCCACGTGAAAGTAACTTTTGGAACTGTTTCCGAAGAAAAAAACCGGGTTGGCAACTGATCTGTTCTAGAATTTTGATATGTTAAAAAGGACCCCTCAACGAAACTTATTCTTGCATCAACTTTGAATTATGGTAACAGACAAACTTTTACTGTGAAAAACAATGATTTAAATATAATAAATGACTGTATCTTCCTTACTGCTGAATAAAATGTAAGAATATAATAGATCAATCGATTTTTTCGAATCAAGGAATCTGTTATTTATTCTTATATCAACTTTCAATTATGTAAATGAAAAAAGTTTCATTATAAAAAAGACCATTTAAAAAAAATTATAAAGTGCTAGAATAAAATGTAACAAATGTTTTTAGAAACCCTTGCATCCGTCTTTCAGTTATCGTGCTAAAAAAGTGCGAGATCCAATCATCCATCTACAAATTATCAATACACGATAAAACAGACTTATCCCAAAATATTATTATATATTAGTTTGAAAATAATTTTTAGAATATTTAAAATAAGTATGAAATTAGATAAATGTGTTAGGTATGGTGCATATTTTTATTAAACAATTTTAAAAATATTTGAAATTGTTACGAATACAAAACTTCCTCTATAAGGAAGCAAAAGGTCTTCAGAATCTAAGGTAGAATCAAACCCGATAATTATTTTGTTATTGCTTTCAAATTATGATATATATCAGAGGGTTAGGTTGCAAAGCAGCTCTAAGCTGTACCTCGGCCCTTTAAGTGCCCTTCCATTAATATTTTCTGAATACTTTGTATATGCTGTTGGCATCTTAATAAAGATCTATTATTATCATAATTTAAAAATAATTAATCTAGAAAAAACTTTAATTCAAGGTCAATATACTTCCAAATTCAAATCCTTCTAACATTAAAACATTTCATGAATGCCAATGCCAGTATTAAATTCAATTAAATTAATCTAAACATGCACGTTTCAATTTTCTTTCTATTCAAAGCTTTCCTAAATAAATGAAATTTAATAAAATTATTTTGAAATCCTAATAATTTTCTTTGTATTTGTATTATTTTGTTATTGTTTTTGAATCATGATGTATATCATAATTTGAAAATAATTTATCTAAAAAAGAACTCTAATTCAAGATCAATACACTTTCAAATTTCAATCCCTCTTACATTAAAGAACTTCATCAATGCCAGTGCAAGTAATACATTGAATTAAATTAATCTAAACATGTATGTTTCAATTTTTTTTTCTACTCAAACCTTTCATAATTAAAATGATATTCAATAAAATTATTCTGAAATTTTGATAATTTATCATTTGTTTTATATAAATCTTGATTAATTAATGAAGAATGAAATGCAAATTTCATTTCCATTACATTTGCTAATGTCTTCCCTACACTCCAAACAGTGAGCTAAATTTTTCCTTTACGTTTAAATTAAAATTTTTAAGGCTTCAATTGATACTTGTGCAATTACGTAATAAGTGATACAAATTGTACATACAATGTCATAAATTTGAAGCATGTTTGTGACTTGAGTGACGTGGAAAACCCGATGAATGAAATACAAATAATTTAGAAGGACCAATGAGATAGTTTCTACTGGAATGCATACTGAAACATTTAAGAAAATATTCATTAGTTACGCTCTCATAGAAGTTCTTCATAATTGGGTTTCCTCAGTTTCAAATAAATGAAAGAAGGTTTTATTTTCAAAAAATGATATAAGAAAATATTTCGAAAAATTTCAAGCCACCTATTTTGTTTAAAATATATGAGATTATTAAAAGAATATACAGTATCAGTTAAAACACTTTCAATTGTGTCTTGAAAGCAAACTTTCCAAATGAACAACATTGAGTAAATAATATCCAACTTGATACTTCAATCCTTCTATTTTAATACTAAGAATGTTTCCATCGGCTACAGAAACAACACGGAAAAAAAGGCTTTGTCATTTTAACAATCTAATAATTTGTTACTGAAAATGATGTTGTTTTGTCAAATGACATGATTATATTGACAAATAAAACATAGTTAAAATAACAATGCCAACTTTGTTAATTCCATAACAGAACCTGTTTATTGAAATAACAAACTCACATTGTTACCATAACACCAATTCATAACTAACAAAGTTATTTGTTACTCTGACAAAAAGGATTATTTGTTACATTAAACATTACTTATTAAAATTAAAAATATTTCTTAATAATTATATATTATATTATATAAACAAATAACTTTGTCACTGTTACAAAGATTTTCCTAGCAATGCCAACTTTGTTAATTTAACCCATTTTTTTTAATAGTCCAATCTTTACAAATTTATTTTGTTGAAATATCAATTTTTTTTATACATTGACAAAGTATTTTTTTCCGTGGAAATCACTCATCTTAGAGCAACTGCTGACCTCTTCTTAAACTAAGTTTCATTTTCTTTGTCTAATGTATCAATTGAATTTTTTTTTTGTAAAATCGAAACTATGATTTATTTAATTAATTTGATAATGAACATAATAATCAATTTTCTTCTTATAATTTGTTTTCGCAGTGTTGGCTTGGCCACCTAGACCTATAAAATTGTATCATTTTTCCCTCAAAATTAATAATGTTCATCGTTATGAAACTTCAATATACCCAGGTCTACCTTTTCGATTACGAGAAGGCTTTTATAAATTAGGAATAGAGAATGGTTTTGTCATAGGAGTAATCAAGTAAGGAAAAGTGCTTAAAAATAAGAAAATAGGGAAATACGGTTTTTCCTAGTTTAGAATGGCTCTCGTAACCTGCTGCCTATGAAACTTTTTCTCAAGAGCACTTGCCGATCTTTGTGACTTGTTAAATTTTCATCCTCATTATCAGGTATTAGTTTTATGTGAGATTTCTCATCGCCAGTTTTCATCAAATATCCTAGTTGTGGGACCTCGTTAGTGAGAAAAAACGGTTTTCACAAGGGTTTTTGTTTGTACTCTGTAGTTTTTTCCGAGGAGATGGATACGCAATGACGCACTAAGTGTGGAATTCGGCCCAAAAAACCACAATTCCCACTAAAACCACCTTCTCTTTCTGCCAACCCAAGGTTCCGGGACCGCTGAACGCAATACTTCAACACCCTGGGTTATCAGCCAGTAAGCTGCGCTTGGATATTCTGCTGCTTTCGCCTCCTTTTTATATTCCGTCTTCCTGCCAAATCAAGATGTACGAATCATCATCGACAGCGCAAAAGTGCCCGCAACGGATTCGCCAAATTTCGAAATCTTGGTTGGGCCTCCTTGTTGATGCTTCTTTTTGATCTGGACCCCCTCACTTCGCTGCAAGGTGGCTGAATTATTGACAGTGATAGCATCTGGTGGCCTTTGTCTTCTCCTTGACCCTCCAAGACACCCTCCCCATCTTGAGATCTCTTGTACGGAGTGGCTTCACAGCCAGCTCCTCGTTTAGCTCCTCGTATGTTTGCCTCCAGTTTCCTCCTGGAGGCTTTCTTTGCCACGCTCACTTTCGCCGTACCTGCTACACTCTCCCTAAAAAGTCTATTAAGAGTCTTCCTTACCTCCGCCAACTTGATGGCAGAAGTAGGTTTAGACCTGCTATCTGCATCACTGCCCACCTTGATGAGGAGATCTTCATCCCTTGTCTGCCCTCCACTCCTGATTTTGTCACCAATGGTGTCCGGCTTTACCTTACACTTGAGGTTCTTGAGGACCCGTTAGAGCCAGGGATGTAGTCCAGAGGGATTCCGTCGTTCCGAGTGCAAATGTGTCCTTCTTGTCCTTGCCCAAAAAAGCTTTCTGAGCTTGATGTCAAGCTTCGCCAAATTTAGCTTTGTTTTCCTCTTTCGCACCGAATTCCAAAAATACAACACTCTGCCATTTTCTCCTAATTACTTTCATAACTGCAGATGATTACTGGGGCTCAAACTTCGATACAATTTGCTTTACTACCTCTGCGCGATTCCGGTCTTCTGCTGGCCTTATTAGGACCACTTTTTCACTTTGGTCCAGTTTTGCTCAGGTTTTGATACCGATTTTATCCTGGGTTTATGGGCCGCATCGCCGGTTGGGCTCAGATTCCCAAGTACCCTCTCATTCGCTTACTAATAGGCGTGCGGTTTTTCCGTACGCGTTATTTTGTGTCATTCGTCTTACTTGTGTGGTTGTTGGCGTGAGTGAAATACATAACTTCTGCGGCTTCCAAGCCTTCATTCCTTGCGTGTTTACATCTAATTTTGTCTTGTTCACCTCCTTGCTTAGTTCTGCGGTCTTGTCGTTGTTGATGTCTCCGCCCAATTGTATGGTGGCCATAAGTTTGATCCAGTGTATCGTACGTGGTGGAGCGTGTCAAGAGAGCTAGGAACAGGTATGCCCTCAGACCGCTGGGTTATCCCAGTTCTCTAAGGACCAGCCTTCCTTAAGGGGTTCGGGGATGCACCAACGGACCGTACCCGCCCGGATCACTCCAGATGCAGACCTCTATAGCCACCACGTACTCTCTGATCATGACCCGAAAGGGCTCGATTACCAGCGAGGTTCCAAGCACTCCTGTTGGGCCGCAATTGTCACCGATCGAGTGCGTTTGGTCCGCGGGGTGAATTTTACATCCGTCCTGCCCTCTGCTTTCCGCGAGCATTCCCTATTCTATTACCTGGAGACGCACCGAGTAGGAGTACTACGTACTTCACTAAAGACAACTGCAGTGGTACTGGGAGTAATAGCAGTAGTAGTAATTTTTAATTAATTTTCCTTTTATAAAAAATATTTTTTAATCGAGTCGGTGAGAATGCATTGACGCGCAGAGTGTGGGACTCAACTGAAGCTACCATCCACTAAACTCACTCCCCTCACTAGCCAGACAATTACCCCAAAACCGCTTTCACATTGCTTCTGTGCCACAACGTATGGCCGACTTGTCAGTTTCACTCCGATCTGCGTCTCAAGTTCAAGTATCTGAATAAGCCATCTACCGCATTCAAAGAAATTGTGCTCTGCGTCGTTCTCCTCATTCGGATAGCAGTCACAGTAAGGGCTCGTCTTCTTTTTCTACCGTGTATAAAGTTACCGTGGCCTGGCAGGAACTGGTTGAGATGATAATACGCGTCCTCATGTTTTCTATTGACCCACAATGTGACTTTGCCTACGACCCCAGCAATCCACCTGACTCTTTCCTCTACTCTCCACTACTGCTACCGTCACTTATGCAGAATGACTGTTCTCTCTTAAACCGCCATTATCTTATCAGCGCCTTGTTCTTTGGCGGCAAACATCCTCTTCGTCTTAGCTGCCAATATACATCGATGGGAAGATTTCTGTATCTCCATTAGCCTGTCCCTATATTGATCAACCATGAAAGCATCCGCTAAGAACTGTGTTCCCTAGAGTATGACAGAGTTGCCGACGCTCATTAGAATTCTTTTCTTGCAGCTTATCGGCCATGTTGAATTCGGTATTAGCCTCGATTGCAAAGCAACCGTGGTCTCCACTTTGTCGCTTGTATCCCGAATATGAGTCTCTCGTCGATTCCAGATTCTTCAGCGCATTAAAGCTTCAAGACCATAACCAGCGTTGTTCACCATGAATTGTCTGCTGCAGTGCTTCTGCCTAATGAGGACTGCACATCCGTCTTCTTACTGGCAGGTTGTAGTCTGTGATTGTAGAGTCAGCTTATTCGGGCAAATGCTACCATGCGCCTCGCTTGCTCTTCATACGAGCTTCGTGTCGTAGCTTCTTGATCATTTTTTTTTTTCATATCTTGTATAGCTTCACCGCAAAATGGAATTTTTTATTTTTCATTATTTTTTTTTTTGAAAGATAAGATTTTATCATTTTCTTCAGCAAATACTAATCTTTCCACTGCGTGGTAATTTTATTCGTTCTGAATTGAAATAATAATGTCATAAATATTATCTATTCTTGCAAAATAAATACGGGCGAAACATACTAATTAAGTACAAATAATTCAGAAAAACAGATAAGATCACTATTACTATAATATATACTATATTATTTGGAAGAATATTCATAACTTACACTCTTATGTCAAAATTCTTCAAAAGCGGATTTTCCTCTATTTCAATAAAATGAGAACTGTGATTGGTATCCTATATTTTATATTAGTTGTTCATCCTAATCGTATTGGTAAGTATAATAGTAACTAGAATTTAAAGCAGGATACAGAGTCGATTATCAACGAGCATGAAGTTTGTCGAGTGAGCGTAGCGAGCGTGGCAAATCATGCGATTTGGTAATCGATGCATCCCGTTCATTGCACACGATGCTTTCCTCGATCACCGGATGCCCGAACGCGCAACTTACGAGCTGCTCTGTCAGAAGAATCTAAGTTGGTGTTTTCTTGATTCTTAACGTCACAGCTAACTGAATGGGCACTTGTTTCGCTAGAGAACTAATTGCTCATTTAGTTCGCTGTGACGTCAAAAATCGAGTAAACACCAACTTAGATTCGTCAGGGCGAGCATGTAAGTCGCAAGTTCTGGCGCGGGTACTAGAAAACTCACTTGAAAAAATCAGTTCCAAATCCTGGCGAAACGAATGCTTACTGGGAGGCAATTGTTTGTCCTCTTCAAAGTTCAAATCCATATTTGAGGTGGAATGTCCCTGCGGATCGTCAACCCAAAAAATGTAAACAGAAACTATGTCAACTGCGCCGCCTGGTCTCGCTATTGGTTTCTGAAATCGAATTAAATGGACTTCTGGTGCAATATTCAAAATCGAAAAATTATTCCAACAGACATAGGAGTAATAATTTTCATAAACTTGCAATAAATTATTCAAAACCATAACAAATGTATCTTCTTAAAATAGTTATTTGTGATACAAGTGCGCCAAATATGTGATTGTGTGCGAGTGTGAATTTTGCAGCATAACCCGAAGGCTCGAAGCATGAGCCGCAGGCGAATGATGCAATCACACGAGTTACCAATCACCTACGCGCACGTGTATCACACGCTATTTTTTGTAACGCCCGTCCGAAAAAGTTCTTAGGAGGTGGTAACGAAAAATACTAATTTTATATTGCATAGAGTGAAGTAAAGAATTTGTTTTGAAGAAAAAATTTTTAAAAAATGTTTGAAAAAAATGTGGAAAACAAAATGTTTAAAAAAATATATTCTGTAAAAAAATGTTGTGAAAAAAAATGTTTGGAAAAAATTTTGTGAAAAAAAAATTTGCAAAAAAATAGTTGAAAAAAAAATTGGTTGAAAAAAAAAATTATTGAAAAAAAATGTTGGCGTTTATGCACTTTTGCCCCGGGTGGGGGGGGGGGTGCTACGAAACCCTAAAAACAAAACTTCAATCATTAAAACATTTGTGACGTGCGCCGAAGAAAGGGGGCTTACTCTAAAAAAATCTAAATCGAGGTTTTTACACCTTTCGATAGTTTTTGAGTTGCTCTTTTTAATGAAACCATCGACAAAAATTTCCGAGTGTTATTATTGCTAATAATTGAATTGATAGGTACCCGAGAAATCGTGCTTTCGCTCGAGAGCTCGAGATCCCGTGAAACACCTCCCACCACTCACCACTACATCTCCGCGTCTCATCTATACCCCGTCCGTGAGCAGCGCCGCTATATGCGTGACAATGTAGTGACAAGTGGAGAGGGAAGATTTCCTTAGTCTTCCCTCTCTCCTAAAAGTCGCGTCTATCGGGTCGACTTTGACGGCTCGTCCTGTAAAATCTCGCTTTCCAGAGTAAGCCCCCTTTCTTCGACGCACATCACATTTGTTTAAGTTGAAACTAAATTCATTTCAAGAAGATACCAACACCAGTGTTTAAAGTTACCTATGCCAGTGTCTAAAGTACCTCATCTCGTAAGTGCGCATGCGCAGCTTTTTCACCACTGTCTAAAGTAAGCCATTTTCAAACTGCGCATGCGCGAAAATTGTTTCGCGCACAATCTGCTCAAATAATGTCCTTTTGGCACCATTTACAAGCATGAAAATGTCAACTTTTGAGGTGGATGTTGCAAAAAAAATAGTATGTGACACTCGGCCCCTAAGTGGTCCTTGCATCACAAATAACTATTCATAGAAACGCTAAAAGAAGGAAAAATACATTGAATGTAAAATAATGACTCAAAAAATTCCGACGTAAAATCGTACAGATACTAGGGACTGAGAGTAAAACGTTTTGATCATTTTGGGTTTTGATCCCTGAGCCGACGAAAAAAGGATGGTGAGGTTTAACTCTTCTCGAGATCAGAAAAGATGTACTGTAGGGAGAAAGTGATCCCATCCCGCGTTGAGGCTCCCTCCTTCTGAAGCACTCAGGAACGGATGGGTTGTGGCAGCAGCCGGTCAGCGTTTGACTCCCGAGGAGAGCAGGTACAGAGGATCGATCCTTTAGTTTGTGTACTGATGAAAAAAAAGTACCCGGGATCGAATCTTTGAAAGATCGAAACCTACAGACTGCCGGAAGGTTTTACTCCTGATCGGAACTCACCCGAAGATGCTTTCAAACGATCCCGAAGGGAGTGGACTGCGATCCGAATTCAGCTCTCTGGAGTATTACTCTCAGTCCATGCAATATAATTTTCTCAAGTCTGAGTTTCTGATTTTAAAATCTGAATAAAAGCTACTTCGTGGTAATTTAGCAATTTTCGAATAATGCAAAATTATATTGTACGCATGTTCAAAACACAACTATATATTATTAGTTATTAATAACGCAATAATGCAGCATTTTATTAATAAGCATGCAGCGTGAATTATTAAGACATATAATTCTATAAAAAAATAGAATACAGGAATTAACTTCATAGAATCTTGTTCTATTATTTCTGAAAAAATGGTGCAGTTTTACTCAAGATCACGAGTTATAATACAAAATATCATCGAAATTTGTGGTTCAAAACAAAAAGATAGGATATATTTCGAAACTATTTCCTTTTTAAGATATGCGTAAGGGGCCGTACAGTAGTTGAATTACGTAACGGATTATATGCCATTTCTGAGACCCCCTCCTTCCTGTAACAAATGTAAGAACCTTTTTCTACACCCCCACCCCTACTCTTTCTGTACGTAATTTTTCTGTTTGCAAAAATGTTTTACTAATGTCTAATTTTTAATTGTCCTTCATCATTAGTATTCAAATAGCAGCATTTTTATTTTGAAATACTTTTAACCTAGAATCTTTTATGAACGGAATAAACCAGTACTTCAGATTTGAATTTAAAATTTTCAAATTTTTACTCCATTTTAAACAACAAAATGTCTTTTCTACTATAAAAGATAGCTTTTCAACTAATTACTTGAATTTCTAACATAATCGTTGAATTTTCAACCTCAAAATATAAATTCCCAACAAAAAGTGTTATAGTTTATATTTAAATCCAAAAACATGCAATTCATTTTTAAAGAAAGTCATTTAAAAGCAAAAAGACCAATTTTCAAGAAGTAAAGATTTTTCACGAGAGGGAAAAAATTTTACCCAAATTGTTGAACCTTCAAGACAAAAGACGAATTTTCGCTACAAAAATGGAAGGTACAAGCAAAAAATATGACTTCAGCAAAAAATTACTTTTCCACGAAACTGATGCATTTTTACCTAACAATAATAAAATTGTAAACCAAGAAAAGTATTTCTTTTGGTACCAAAATAGGATAATTTTCAACTAACAAAGATCAATGAAAATTTTTAACAATGTAGTTTAACTTTTACAACAGTAGTTGAATTTTCAATTCGGAAATATTAATTTTCAACGAAATAGTTAAACTGTCAATCAAAGAGATGAATTTCCAACGAAAAATGTATCACAAAGTGATACTCAAGCAAAGGAGCATAATTTGTAATGTTCAAAAGGATTTTAGTTGACTTTTCATGATCAAAATATGCATTTTTAACCAAGCAAGAATTCTCGATGACAAAAAAAGATTTTTCAATTCGAAAAGACGAATTCTTACCCAAGAAGGATGACTTTTTAACAAAATGTTTAATTCTCTACCCAATGGGTGTATATTGTTATCCCAAAAAAATGAAATTTCTTTTGAAACAGATACATTTTTATTGAAAAAGAAAATACATTTTAAAAGAATAGTTCAATTTTCAACCAAAAATAAGTGTGTAGGGAAGAAATTGAATTTTTCCTTCAAAAAGACGAACTTTTTCAACCAAAAGGGATACATTTTTAACGAAATAATTCAATTCTTTACCGAGTAGTTGAATTTTCATTTAAGAAAAATGAAATTTGTACTGCAGCAGATGAATTGCTACTAAAAAATGACAATTATTTAAATTGAACTTTTATGCAGAGAAGCTTTTAGTTCATTTTTTAATGCCAAAATATGAATTTTGAGCAAAAAGGGAATTTTCAACAAAAAAGTCGAAATTTCAACCAAAAGTATGAATTTTTAACAACGTAGATATATTTTCAACCAAACAGTTGCATTTTTCTTCAAGAATGATGTAATTTCTCTTACAACAGATGAATTTCTAATTTGAAAACAAAAAAATGCAAAAAAATATGAATAGTTCAATTGTCATCCAGCAAACATTTCAGTTCTTGCAATCGATTATTCATTTCTTCAATACCTTTTATGTGATTTATGTACAGTGCAGCAAGAGTAGATACCAAAATTAAACATAAAGTTTGAAATTCACACTTTTGTAAACATAATTAACAATCTTCGTTTCAAGAATTTTACAGTTGTTAAAATAATACACACTATTTTTTAACAGTATTCTCAGAAAACAAAGCAATATAACTGAAAACATTAAAATCTTTTCAAAATTGGGCCACATTAAATGTTCCTGCTTTTTCTATACAGTCTGTATACTCCAAGAAAGATGTATTATTTCAATAATTATTCAATTGTTTAAACATTCATTTTGCGATTTATGTACATAAAAAAAGAAAATATTTCAACACATCGAAATTATGTATACAGATGCAAATTAGTTCACAAAGTAGTTATTCGTGAAATGCTGCCGAATGATGATTTATAAAAAAATGAATAAAAATGCATTAAGCAACAATAATTCGAACTAGTCACTATTTATTATGATTAGAAAAAATATTGTATGTCGCGCCATCCAGTAAAGTTTCTTTTCCGAAAGATGCATCACAAGAGTCAGATTTTGACTCGCTAAGATATCGATCTCTTGAGAAACGTATTAGGGTTTTAGCTCTTAGGATTCGGCTCCCTAAAGAGCCGAATCCCCCAGAGATTCAAGAAGGCCCATCTTTCCAGTCCTTCGATCCTTGGCTGATCCCATCCATACCGGAGTGGGGGCAGAGTTCGCTCAGTCCAAACGTGCTCTCCTCGGGTTTCGTTCCCGGGACCTACGCGCCTGCGTGAATCTTTTCCCGATTTGTTTGCGGAGGAAAAACTCTGACTTGGAGGGATCGGAGGACGCCTCATTGAAGCTACAGTTCTCCCACAGAGTATATCTCTTAAAGAGCGCATTTACAGGCTCACTTTTGGCTCGCTCGGGATTCACTCTCAGTCCCTGACAGATACCCCCCTGACTGTTCGAGAAAGTTTTCTGACTAAGGGTTTATATTATAACATCACCCTAAAAACACATAATTTTCATAAAGTTGTAATATATTATCCAAAACCATGACAAATATACCTTATTGAAAAATATATTTTTATAAAAAAGCTAAAAGAAGGAAAAATACATTGAATGTAATATAATGACTCAAAAAATTCCGATGTGAAATTTTACAGATACCCTCCTGAATTTTCGAGGGAGTTTTCTGACTAAGGGTTTATATTTCCACATCACCCTAAAAGCACTCCTGAATTAAAACCTGTCCGAATTCGCCTAAAGAAAAATCCGTGAATATTTGTCAATCTTATAAATGGAAACTTGAACAATTTTGAAAAATACAAGTTTCTACCCTTATAATTTTTTGTGCTGGTCTCTCAGATAACTGTTGTTGTTCTAACATCCCCTTGAACATTCCCTTGAAAACCCACGCAGTAAGATTTGCTTCTGTGAAGGTGGAACAATTAGGGAATTTTGTGGTGGTCAAAAATAATCATATATTTTTTCGGGTGTTAGAATGACTATCCCTTGTTTGAGCAAGGGATAGTCATTCTAACACCACCTTGAACCCACCCACGCAGTCAGACTATGTTTAGTTTTAGAAATATTCATTAAATCTTCCCAGCTCTATAAAATTGAGTTCTACTGCATGAGTGGGTTTTGGGAGGTATTATAATGACAATCCATAGCCTAAGAATCACCTCAAAAAATCATAGGAGCAATGAATCCGACTTCTCCGAAATAGTGTCATTTTTCCAAAGTATGAGAAAGAAAAATATTCACTAAATCTTTCCAGCCCTAGCGAATTCAGATTTACTGCATGCGTGGGTTCAGGGGGCTGCTAAAATGACAATCCAAAGCCTGAGGTTCACCTCAAAAAATCAGAGGGGCAATAACTTCGAATATTCTCAAAAATTGTTCTTTGTTTCAAGGACGAGGAGAAAAAATATTCACCAAATCTTTCCAGCTGTATAGAATTTAGTTGCACTTCGTGGGTTGGTTGAGGGGGGAGGGGCTGTGTTAAAATGATAAACCATGGTCTAAGGATCACCTCAAAAAATCAGAACGCTAATAAAAATGATTGTTTGGGAATTTTCACTCATTTCTGAACAGTAAGATGGATAAATATTCCCCGAACCTTTCCAGTTGTATAGAATTTAGTGGTACTTTAGAGAAGCGAATCTGACTGCGCGTGTGGGTTCAAGGGGGTGATAGAATGACTATCCTTTTCTCAGGCAAGGGATAGTCATTCTAACATCCGAAAATATATATGATGATTTTTGACCACCTCAAAAAATCGGAGAGGCAACCAGTTCGATTATTATTATGATTATTATTCTTAGGGAAACAGGACCATTTTCAAAAATAATTATTTTCGAAAATGGTCCTGTATCCTTAAGAATAATATGGAAAATATTCCCCCCATTATCCCACCTTTATAGAAACGAATCTTACTACGTGATTTTTCAAGGGGATGTTCAAGGGAATGTTAGAACAACAACAGTTATCTGAGAGACCCGCAAACAAAATCATAAGGGTATAGTATAGGTTTTGGTTCAATCCAGGAGTCTTTGCACGGGCACATATAGTACCGTCTGAATTGTACACGTCTTTCATAAAGCGATCAAATGGCTTAGTAGATACGTTTACCTTCACGTATACTAAATTTTCAAATCTGCATGTAAACAAATGGTGCACACACCCGCCCCGCCCCCCCCCCGATGTATATGTTTCACTTGTCATGAAAAAATATTCAAATTATACGTCCACGAAAACATGGTCAACTCCCAAATGTGCACGTCTAAATTTAAGCGATCAAGTTCGAACTAGACGTACGTCTGCATGCACAGATAGTATATTTGCTCATTTGCACATGTACAGATTGAGCACTTTCAGCTTTATACGCATCACTTGAAAGATCAAATATGCAACTTACATGTCCACGTGCACAGATGGTAAGCTTCTAAATTTTACGTATACACGGGTCACACACATCTTTTCATGGAGCAAGTTTCTATGAGCCCAACTGTGCACCTCGTGGAACAGTGGTGGAACTATGCAAGTGCAACAGTGCACGTTGAAATTTAGACGTGAACAGATGTGAGTGTTCTAACTGCAGAATTGCAGACATGGGACACTTCTAGCTTTGCACGTCAAAATTCAGACCTACACAGATGGTCTGGTGAGGACAAGCAGTGCACAGATGGCACAATAGCAACTGCGTACGTGCACAGATGATAATCTGCATGTATCAATTAGTAAAATGAGATTTTCAACTTACAAGTGCACCTGCACAGAAGCTACCCCCCCCCCTCAAAGTTCCACGCTTACTTACATTCAGTAGATTTCACACAGTACTTATAGTTAATTTTAATTAATATTGAAGATAATTAAACTGATTAATTGCATTCCTAGTAAATTTAAAGTAGTTTATGCCCATTTGAAAATACACGCACACAAAAAAATGAAAGTTTCATGTGTGATGAACTAGACTACCATAATTATATGATTTTGGGGTCGCTGAATCCGAACCTGATGTCAGATCTTTTTGGCCATTTCTAAAAAACAACACCAAGTGCAATTATGACGTTCTAGAGACTTCTACTTCGACTTAAATTAAATATTAAAACTAGTGTTTCAAGGATATCATGTTGAAAAAATAATTTTCATCGCTAAACTTGAAGACTAACAGGTTTTTTCTGCACGCGCGCTCGCTCAAAACGCTGTCCAGGTGGCAGAAAATGGTACAAGGTTCAATCTTTAATTTGAGGCTATATTGTGTTTGAAAAATTGCCAAAAATGCTGATTTCCTCAAAAACCTGGGTGAGGTGTCTTTAACGGTGACCCTGGGATACCGGGCGACCTCTCAGAGTATCAGCCTTATCCTTGCACGCGGGGCTCTACAAGGATGGACGAACCATTTCCCTAGCTGCTCGTGGGAACAAAAATGAAACCACCAAGACACCAAAATGTTGTAGATGCGGTTCAAAACGATCGAACGCGCAGAGCACCCGACAATGGGTCGGCAAACAATGCCGATCATCCTAGAGTTCGGGGTGCTGAAAATAATTTAGCTGGAAACACGACGACGAATCGGCGAAACGCCCACATTGAGTGGACGGATCAACTTAAGAATGACCCTTGATGTCACCACACGTAAAATCATGCATATGCATAAAAGCTTGCATGCCAATTCGTCAGTTCCGCGATTATAAATTTCACGCCGTCAAGGCGGACACGGACTTCTGAATCTCCAGTGTCTTCATAACCGAATTGTTCCAAGTACAGCTTACATCGTTGGTAATGGTAGAGATCCACTCCTAAAAATGGTCAGGAATCACGAGATGATTGTTGAAGCAGCGTTCCTTCACAAAGCCGCGGAGCAAGCGGCCGAGACCCTTGGCCTGAATTTTAATATCAGAAGTGAGGAAAATGCATTACTCCATCTAGATGCTTCACATCTAAAAGCCGAAGTAAAGAATGCAGAGGTTGGAAAATTTCACCAAGAGCTACTCGACAAGCATATGCACGGAAACTTTTACAGAAATTTAGAAAAGCAGACCTTGTCAAAGGAGCAAACTTTTGCTTTCCTCAAATCATCAGGGCTAAATTCAGGTATAGAGGGCATTCTTTTTGCATTCCAGGACGGTGTCATTTCCACCTCAGCATACCGTGCCCGCATTTTATGTCAAGAAGTTTCCAGTGATAGGGGCAGAGCGTGTCATGCACACGCTGAGTACCTAGAACATATACTATCTGGGTGTCCGACCCACGCAGAAATGACGTACATCTGAAGACATAACGCGGCCCTAAGAGTATTTTATTGTCATCTTTGTCGCTCTTACGGTGTTGGTCGCGACCCTGCCCTGCCGAACGCTCCAAGGGGTAAAGAGTCAATTGTCCGAAACGGTAAGTGCCAGATTTTCCGGAACTACGATTATCGGGCAGCAGTCTCCGTTGCTCACTCGAGATCTGACATTGTTCTCCAAGACTTCGAGAAACGAACTATATTCGTGATCGAATTCTCGGCTCCGACCGAATACAACATCACTGCAAAGGAGAAAGGAAAGGAGGACAGGCATCAAGACCTTAAGAGAGAGCTGCAATGACTGTACTCAAAGTATTCGGTGCGAGTAATTGTCCTTGTGATTGGTGCTCTCGGAGGTGTGAAACTATCACTGGTTCGTAACATTAAAGCCATACCCGCGTGCCAAAAATATGCCATGGCACTAGCGAGATGGATGCAGAAAGCTGTCATCCTTGGGTCGCTTCGTGTCATCAAGACACACGAGGGTTTCCCCGGCCTATCGTTGTGATTTCGTCGTGCCCTGTCACCACCTATCTCACGGATGTGAGACGTGGCCATAGGTGTATTTTACCGCGGTTCTACTGGGGGCCATTGACATTTTTTTTTAGATGGCAGTTGCTCTTAGTGGTACCCTGCGGTGGTTGTTTAACTTTTTTTTTAAATTATATATATATATATATAGCATTCAAAGAACATTTTTTTTTTCATTTGTAATGTTCGCCTGATGGCTCGGGTGTTCAATGTTTTGCAAAGATAGCGGCGAGTGCTTTGTTTATTTCTTTTCGTTTATTACAAGTGTCTTGTGCATTAACAGTCGGCCAGAGACGAAAAGTTCATGATGCAATTTATGGAAATTGAAAAAAATTTAAATATGGTATTTCTAAGTGAAATAAGTTATTTATATCTTTTCATATTATTATTATTATTATTATACCATTAAGCCATTTCCCTTTCGGGGTAGGCGTGACTTGCTCGGTTGGGGAATAGTAAACAGGTGAATAGGTATAGAGTAGGTTGGTATATGGGCATAAGGTATATAGGAGTTTTATAGGTGTTAGGGATAGGTGTTTTAGATCGATCTGGAATTCTCGTGTCATTTATTTAGATGACACGTTCATTCCGCAACACTGCTCCGACCCAGGTTGCTGATCAATCTCTCTAGCGATCACCCCAAGTGAGGAACCTCACAAAATTGTTATGTATGGTTCCCCACTTGGGCCCATTAGTATCCAAAGTCTCTGTTTCAGGCGCCATTCACACTATTGTCACTCTGTTTACAAACTATTTGTCGCCACACATTTCTGTCCTGGCATACTACTCTAGCTTCCTTCACGTCCATGCATTTCTTCACGCAAGCTCTTCTGTTCCTATGGCTTCTTACGTCTCTTCGGATTAATGTCTCATTCACAGATTCTGACCATTCTTTCGGCGGTCTACCTCTGGGCATTCTACCATTTACTTTACCTTTATACACTTGCTTCGTCAGTCGTGACTCAGTTGTTCTAATAATTGATAAAAGTGATTTTCCAGTTAACATGTAACGAATATTTTATTTTACACTTACTTTTATGTAGCTGGAGAACGATTTACATATTATCTTCATTAAAATTTCCAAATGGTTCCATTTTAGGAAAACGATAGTTCATAATAAAATCATTCACGATTTTTGTGGACGGTTCTGCTTATCTGTTACATTTCGAGATGCTTTTTAATAAGTCGTCTTGCTTCCCACGTTTTGGTGAGTTTTTTTTGTGTTAATCTCTTTGTCTTTAACAGTTTTTGACGTGAGTCTCCTTGCCTTTCACATTTTGGGGGCAATTTGAAAAGACTCACCGCCCGTGCAAGTCTCCACGCGTCGTCTCAGAATCCGATTTTGACTGCTGATGCTCTATATCAATGGGCTAAAAAAAAACTTGCCTGAAACGGTAGTATTTTTCATCTCCAAAGAAAATCATGCCGCCACTGCTGAAAACCTTAAAACTCGATTCGACTCTGCAAAGACTGTGCTAGGCACACAAAAATACCATTCCTTTGTACCCTCTTCAGAATCGACTCTAACTTTGAAAAAGTATTCGTCATCTCCACAGTATGACATTTTCCCGAAGAGAAAAATCGCAAAGAGATCGCGAAGAGAAGAGCAAAGTGAACGTTAAGCTGAATAAAAAGTCACTTTTTAAGTAACACAGTGAGAGGCAAGGGGACTTACACCCGAAAAGCACCCCAAAACGTGAGAAGCGAGGGGATTCACTTAAAAAAGGCACTCCGAAATGTGATAGGCAAGGAGACTCACGTCAAAAATGGTTGGAGGCAAAGAGATTAACACCAAAAAAACTCACCAAAACGTGTGAAGCAAGACGACTTATTAAAAACCATCTCGAAATGTAACAGATAAGCAGAACCGTCCACCAAAATCGTTAATGATTCTATTATTAACTATGGTTTTCCTACAATGGAACCATTTGTAAATTTTAATTAAGAAAATATATAAATCGTTCTCCAGCTACATGAAAGTAAGGATAAAATGAAATATTCGTTAAATGTTGACTGAAAAATCATTTTTATCAATTATTAGAACAACTGAGTCACTACAGCACGCCTAGAAGCTCCGTGGCTGGTTAGCGCGGGGCACCCGCGCTCTTATGACCTTCTACAACTCAACCAATACTTGCCATCCCATTTTCGTTCTGGAGTGTTTTTCAAGAGAAAAAATCAAGCTTTTTTTCTAGCCTAACTAAAAAGATATCAAAAATGCCGCATTGGGAGAAAATCACAAAAATGTTTTTTAAAATGGAAAATCAAGGTGAAATCATTTTTTTATCGTTCAACGATTATTTTTGTTGTAAACCTTGTTAAAATACCTTTCGAGAACCCTCATATAAAAGTTGAATTGGATAACTTTAACAGGAGTTATGTACAATTGAATGTTGGCAGTCGGGGTGAATCGTTAAAAATTCGGGCCCCTGTATCTTGACAACCCGCTATACTAGGTGGGCCCCCTTTACAGAATTTAAAGAGGTCCACTAGCACTACAATCTGGCGGAGTTTAAATAGGATAGGCGCCAACAAAATTTTAGGTGGGGACACTTGGGAAATTTTACCCCATATGCAGATACGACCTTCAATTAAATCTCAATAACTTTCAATTTTTTAAATAAAGATACAAATTATTATTAAATCACAAGACCTTTCTGACATACAAACTACAGCATCAAAATCAATATGATTTTTCAAACTTCTTATACCTTCTCACCTCAATTATGCGACTTATTATAAATTTTTTATGGACGAGAAAGAGATGGCACGGGCGGTACTATACGTGATATCATAATGCCAAACGTGCCCTTGATACAGTCATTAATTTACGGCATTTACTTTCTTTTTTCAGATTCAGCTTGGCCACATAAAAATGGCGCAGTTCATCCTTCTCCCCTCCAACTTCATAATATTCATCATTACGCAAGTTTAAAATATCCAGGGCGAACTTACTATCTACGATCAGGCTTTTATAGCGTAGGAACAGATCAAGATTATAAGTGCATCATTGGAATAATCTTTTTTGGACGTTTGTATCCATTGATTGCTCCTAGAGCGGATCTTAGGAATAAGTATGGAAAAGTTAAAGTACTCATAAATGGTAATGATGCTAACGTGGTTATACCAATATTGGATGGGGAGCGTGTGAATAGTCTGTTTGGGCCGAAATTCGGGCGAAGAAACATTCGATTTGCCCAGATAAACGAATAATTCAACTTGGCAGTTCACATAGGCAGTACCGGCACTATAGGGCCATTTCTTAAATTAAAAACGCAGTCTAAAAAGAAAGCAGTAAGCGCCTCCGACCAACATTTCCGTAGGTTTCATAATCAGTTTGATTCTCTTATTTTTTTAGGAATAAAATAAAAAACATTAACGCTGTATAGCACAAGTATTGTAGACGCTTTAATTAAACCATCCTCATCCAAACATTCTTATTCACGCATTTTGGGTACATTTTATTGTGATCATGTTGTTACGAAAGGAGAAAGCAATCCTGTAAACCTGACTCCAATCTGTCCCTACTTTGGCGCAGCGATGTTTCCATCCTGACCAATTGTTGATTCAACCCTGATTCAAAAGTGACTTATTATTGATTCAGCCCTGGTCCAACCCTAGCCTATGCTTTTTGACTTTTTGAAGAATTAGAACCAACATTTTAAATACTTATCATGTATCTTCTCCATTTTCACATTGGTATGTATAAGTTGAATTTGTTATGCTAGATTTAGGACTGACTTGCAATCTAGCAATTTTTCTGTTAAGAGAATGTGTGTTATTAGGCAGGATACGGCAGATGGGTTTGCTCAAACGTAAGGGTAATAACAATTGTTCTATTTCAACTTTCTATTTCGAAGTTTAATGCACTTATTTTTCCTAAAAACATTTGAAGTAGAAATATCGAACATTAATTAGGGGTTATTAAATTGATTAAACAATTATAAAAATATTCATTATCATGTTGTTTTACTTACGACCCTTGAAAAAGTAACAAATTATAGGTTGAATATATATTTGAGATTGAACAGGAGTTGATAAACATCAGCCATGGGCCATTTAGTATAACCAATAATAACCATTTTATTATTTTTAATCGACTTATGGGAAAAATGGATGAAAACTGAGGATCGAAAGAAGTAAAAATACCTGTAATTCCAAAAAATTCTGTTTCTAAAGATTCAAGGTGATAAGATACCTACTACTCTTATTTTAAATTACATGAAAACAACATGAAAACAATGCCAATTTGAATCTGATTTAAGAAAAATGTATCACGAAATTTTATAATTTCAACATTTTCAGAAAGTTTTTGTCTAGAAAATTATATAAATAACACTCATGAGTGAGTTGCAGAATTAAATATTTAGTTATATTCTGATGTAACATCTTCAACAGTTATAGCGTGTGCTTGGCTGAGGATGAAGATTTTAACTCATCCAGGTGATATGTTCGATACATCTGAAGTAAAATATATTAGACGGATACGATTACAGACGTATCAAGTTGAAGGATTTATAACAGTTATTTTTGCTGTACTTCAGGACAAGAATTTCGGTCCTTATGCATATCTGATTAATGAGGTAATCAATCTACAAGTTCTATCCATGCATCCGTAATATATTCCTTGCTCTCATTGAAAATGAGATGATCTGTTTTTGCGACAAATTATTATTATTCATCATAGAGCAAAATTCCACCAAGATCTCTAACAAGCTTTATTATGGAGTATATGAGCTCTGACCAATTATTCATATCTTGACCTATAGAGCTACATTTCTTCTTCCCATCCTCTATGATGATCTCTATACATCTATTTGACTGCGACTGTCGTACTCTCTAACGTCCAGAATGAAGAGATAAGGGAAAAAACAGATATAGCAACTTCGTGGTCATAATATATCAACTCGGAGTTTGAGTAGACGGAAGCAATCTCAGACAAGGCTTAGGCAGCTAAAAGCTTATCAGATGTTTAAACACCATTCGGAAAATACAGTAATATCAAACACATGTGAATCTTCTAAGTGATTTTCTGCAGTATAAAGATGAGGAGTTGTCTGAAGGTTCAGTGGAGAGGACGAATATGCCGTGACACTGGAAATATGATTGAGCACGTCAGAGCAAAAGAGAGACTCCTCAGAGCCGTGAGGAAAAACGAGCCAAGTACCGTTAGAAAGAGAAACTCTTACGCAGAATGCCTGAAGAGTAAGACAGCGCAACGATAATTGTCTCGTTTTTCCTCACGACTCTGCGGAGTCTTCCTTTTGCTCTGAGGTGGCCAATTATACCTAGCAAACGTTATTACTACAAAGAAGACTCGTGCAGATGCTTGTGATATGCTGCATAATTGAAATTTCTCCAAGATCTAGAGAAGTGAACGGGAGTGGAGGCATTGGCAAATTGTATACACATAGGGAGCTATGACTAATTAAATTAACTGATTGTGGTATATATAATTTTAGTTCAATATTTCTTTATATTAGCAATCATGATTCACGCGCTATACGCGCGGTAACTTCCCTTTTAGCAGTCAAATTCTCAATAGAGATGTTTCGGGGTGGCCTCTGAAAACAAAAATAATTTTCTTTTAGTTTTTGAGTTCAAATCAAATAATGGTTAATTCATCAAACAATTTTATGAGGCTTTTTTCGAACCTAGGTTAGAAAAAAGTGCGTAATCGGGTGGCAGATAGAGGGTCCCTGTACCAAGGGTTCATGCTGAAGGATAAAAATCGAAGGAAAACTCTTCAATCCAAGGCGTGAACGACCATACCGAAGGATGAATGATACCAGGGATGGTGTTGGCGTGAGTCTCAAGAAGATCGACTGCAGGCCGCATTATGGGTTGATAAGGATCAACATGGAGATCCTCTCGAAAACCAAAACAACACCCGAAGCGAGAGCTTTGCAGCTATCTTTGAAGGATGTCGAGGATACAACTGGAGCTGGAAAGGATACTAGAGTGACTCGTTTCAGTCTATATTTTGTCATGAATAACCTCCACCATGCTGAAGCTGAGTCCGCTGCCTTACGCAGACGTTTTACAGCGAAACAAACGGCTTTTGACTTCATATCATAGCCTTACTAAAATAGCCTGCCTTGGTGTTCCCTTTAGGTTTTTTTTTAAGGTTGCCGGTTAAAGCAGGATCAGTCTGATTACTTCTATAAAGCGAAAGTTAGAGGCAGAAGTAATGAGAGTGGATCAATCATTTGCGATAGATAGCTCGAAACACCCAGCGATGCACTTTACGGCAGAGGAGATAATAAGTTTACTGAATTATCAAGGTGTTCTTTCAAGGACTTGGTGTCAATAAAGATCGAGCACCATGGCCCATGACCCACCATCATTTAAGAAGTGGAGAAATCTGGTGAACTACTGCTGTGTTGATGGATGGTAACTACTCATCGGATGTGATGCTAACACACATTAGAGTTGGGGTAGTAATCACCCCAAGAGTAGGGGTGAATTTTTATGAGATTGCCCTGAAACTACTGATATAGCATCGATAATTACTAGCAAAATGTTCAAGGGATAGCATGTATTGTCAGATACGTCTCTATCGGATCATAGACAAATATGCTTTTCCTTAACAGCAGATAGACCTGGGGCTCAAAGGTGTAGGAAACCTAAATTAAATGACTGGGATACTTATAGAAAGGGTCACAACAGTTTACTGGGCGTTATACCGATCCGAAACTAGTTTACTGAATGAATAGAATTACACAGAGAGATGTTTGGTAGAGCCGCTCACCCAACACGTACAATTGATATGCCAATCATACAGTGAACTGCCCCACTTTTGTTTGGTAGAACGGCTCCGCTCATTCGGGAGGACCATTACCCCGAACTGGTTGAATCGTTCAACCAACAGTATATTCGAGCCATTCTGCACACGCTGAACAGGAGGCACAGTTTTACGCTTGCGCAGTTCAGGAAAATAAGGCACCCACATTTTCGAGCGACTGATCTCCACAAGTTTGGGGTAACCATCAATTTTGACGTCAAACGACATTAGTCTATGAGTCGTACCCCTCAGGAAGCGCAACTTTCAGAGCCAGAACGGAAGATTGAAGAATAGCCAGTCGTACAGCCACTCATTGCAAATAATATGGGTAGCTAAACCATGCAAAACATTTAAAGCTGCAGGAGATGATAGGATATTCCCTGCATTTATTCAAGGATTGCACTCCTTGGTTGGTTAATTGTGTGGCATCTTTTGGGCGTGCTTAGCAATGGTATACATCCAGGTGGCATAGAGAAATATAGAAGCAATTTTCCCGCATTGATAATACAATGCGGAAAGCTGAAGTAGCATTTGCAGCGTTTCTAGGTATAGAATGGGCCTTCAGTAACACACCAATTGAATTTATATACGATTTTTCTCAAATACACGAAGTTGTTAACACAGTGAATAGGTCGTACGTAATAAATATTAATGTAGAAGCCAAAATTTCAACAGCATGTCCACAAGGAGGAGTTCTTTCATCCACCTGATGGGCGCTCGTCATTGATAACAAGGCCGTAACAAGAAAAATTTTTCGTGGGAGGGAGGGGGGGGGGCCCTCGCAGTGGCATACAGGAAAGTATATGTATATTATGTAATCACGTAATCAGTGCTCAATATAGTGGAGCGATCGTGAAGAAACCTTTGTTTGTCCATTAACTCGGATAAGACGGAGCTCATGATTTTTACATAAAAAAGAAATCTTCATGACCTAGGAAAACCTAACTCTACGGTAGGGAAGTAGAATTTTCCAAATCAGCAAAGTATTTACGAGTAATTTTTGACCAGAAATTAATCTGCAACTCTATGCTGGCGCAGTGGTAAAGGAAGCTAAGATGGCTTAATAGGCCTGTAGATACGCAGTAGGGTAAACTTGAGGCTGAAACCCCAAGGTTACTTACAATCACGAGTGCTATGAAAACAACATCAACAGAAGCTCATGATATCATTAAGCGTATGCTTCACGAGGATACTATTATCGCTGTATATACTGATCTCATGTAGAGGGAACTGTTCTTCATGAAACCTTTCAAGGTCCTTTTCCTAAAAGGGAAGAATTACATGACAAAGGGAGACAGAAACATTTATTAACACCAAGCGGACTTGTTCGGTAAACAGACGGTTCTAAAGGTTCCTTGGGGCCAGTATCTGGGACGACATTTTTATAAGCGGGCATATAAAGGCCAGCACATTTACATTTGTTCTGACAGTGAAGCTGCACTTGAGGCTCTTGCATCTGAAGATTTTGCTTCCAGACTGGTGTGGAGTTGCCTTAAAGGTCTTTCTAAGGTTGCCGGTAAAAACATATTGCAGTATCTCAAACGCATCAGTGAAAGGAGCCATGAGTAAACGGTTCTCAGAGAAACTTGTGAGATATTGGAAAGGAACAAGAAAATGGTGCATTCCAAGAAATTTATATCTGGTACATATAGTAAGTGCAATCAAGAACATGGAAAGAAGGCAGATTAATGTAGTACAAGGAATGCTTACAGGACACTACCGATTAGGAAGGCACTTGACCAACATGAAGATTGAAGACAACTAACGTTGTCGAAAGTTTGCGTTTCGCAACGACAAAACTCACCACAGAGAAATGTTGATGACAACCTCTGTAGGTTAGTGTATGTCATTGTGGTCAAGACAGACCTTATCAAAGATATTTGGACTTTAGTGTATAGTACAATAAGCAAGATACAGAAAACACTGGAGTTGAAAGAAGATACTGATAATAGCATCCGCTTTAAGGAGTCTTGCGACAACCTAATAATATCTGAGGAGGAATGTCCATCGATCACTGCCGAAGAGGTGAAAAAAGCACTCAAGGGCACGAAGAACTTTTTCACTGCAGGACCAGATGGTATCAAGAACTTCTGGTGGAAGAAGTTTACTTCTACACAGCAACATCTGTCCCGCATATTCAACCCATACCTAAAGTCGGAGACGCACATTTTGCAGTGGCTGATGTTGGGACGCACCATACACCTACCGAAAAAAAGGCAACTTGTCCAAGCCAGGAAATTATAGGCGTCTGGGTTTACAGAAATAAATGACAGAATTACAGAATCTGTCGGTGCTGAACGAGGAATCTGCGACTAACATGCTTGCCGTGCCGCTTGCACTCTACTCGTTTGGGTCGGTTCCATAGACGAAGAACGAGCTTACGGCCCTTGATATTGATACACGTAAGATCATGCATATGCATAAGAGCTTGCATGTGGCTTCGCAAAAATAATCTTCAAGCCTGGACCAAGGATACGAATAAATATTACGTTACTACTGAGTTTTCATAAAAAATTTTGACTCGTGGAATGCAAGTTATGGCGAAGCTAAAAATACGAGATGCGTCGCGTGCACTGATGATAACCATTGAAATGATAGTGGGATGAAAAAACCAGTGGAATGATAACCATTCTTTTGAAAAAGGAATATTCAACCTGCGTGAGGTAAAAAATCAATTCTTTTTCTAATTTCGACCTGTAGAAGACAACAAATTTTTATGATTAACATTAAAAGAGTTAAAAAATCGTTGGAGTCAATTGTGCCAGCAACAAATTCAAAATCTCCCCTTCCCCACACCCGGTAAATATTTCTCCTAATGGCAAATTTGTTTCACTAAAAATTTTGAAAAATCATCCTTTCAAAATCTGGAATTCAACTCGTTGCATTCATAAAAGTTTTTATAAAAAAAATTTATCCATGGAATGAAAATTTCTGCGATGCTAAAAATATGACATTCATCACGAGCGTTAATTTGTTATTATAATTATTCTTTGATAAAATAAATGTTCAAGCTTCAGAGTAGTATATATACAGCAACATTTTCAAGGATACTCTTATCGAAATTCTTCAAAAGTTGGTTCTCCTTATCTCAAAAACTGGAAACTGCGACAAGGATTCTGTGTTTTACATTAGTGGTTCACCCTAATTCTATTGATAAGTGTAATAATAACTATAATTCGAGTTGCATTCGGATTTTTAGTAATAATCGTTCCGGTTTAAGCCACCTGCTCGATTAAAATTTTCGAGTATGTCTGAAAGATCCGAATAATTTTCTACTTTGCGTATAAAGATGGCATTTTCACTACTTCCGTATGATATCCAGAAATTTGTTGAACTGCATCTGATTCGGGAAGTGGTGGAATTGAATCTTTGACACTTGAAATCATTTCAACCGCGTGCTCGACCATGGTCGACTTTCCTGGGTTGTCGTGAAATCCGTATAGTGAAAAACTTGCTATTTTCTGCAAAAAATTTCGTTCTAGTAGTGCTCAATGAACTTTTTTTTAAATGATTCGGAATATTTTCCTTGCTCTCACATTAAGCTCCACCACGCTTGACATATTCCTGATAAAAAGTTGCATACATGACATGCTGAAAATCGTATTCAAAATCTGTGGCTCTTATGTTTCGTTCTAATTCACGCGAAGATCTCGTCGTATCGTACCTTAATTAGATTTTGTTGACAATTTGGAAATAGGCAAATTTTTTGACTATTGCGGTTTGTAAGAAATCGCGCTTTGATTTCGATTTATTTTATCGCTAAGTCTTACTTGGTTATCTTCAAGACCCAAAATTTGAGATTCGTGTGCCATGTTCGCCGATAATAGAGATGTTTGAGTTACCATCATGTCTACTATTTTATTTGATAATGATAAAACCCTTTATCCCGATCAAAAAGAAAAAAGGGATTTTAATACATTTCAGCACTTACCCATCACCTTGTTCATAATCCGAATTTCAGTACTCATTGAAGTAATAGGTAAATAGTTTGTATTATTAAAAAAAATTCAATTGAATAAACAAAGCAAAAAATAAAAAATAAACGGTTTGATTTTAAAGATTTCGAATGATTATTTCGGATGGCCGCTAATGTCCGTTCAAATCAACGAATGCATCAGATGACCGATAAAGTCAGTTCAATTCAAATTGTATTTGAGGAAGTACTATTTCCTTCCCGTACACGTGCCTTTCAGAAGCGCACTGTTTACATTCCTGATCTATTCGTAGGTGACCGCGATCTCAGCTGTCAACCGTTATTACGATTATCATTTTCGTTGAATTTAATTTGGGAATGCTTGCATGACTTTCATACTACCTTCATACTTAATTATAGCATCAACAGGGAAATATTCAATAATCAATTGAATTCTAAAGTTATTCAGTTTTTTTTATTTTATTTCGTAATATTAATTTTTATGAGACTTTATATGAATTTTTAATCTCAAGGTGCCAAAAATTGTGCCCCCTAGCGTAGAGCTGATTAAGAATCCGAGCAAATAACAAGTCTCCCTATCACCCCCTTCAGAACTTGCCTAAGAGCAGACAGGATCGCGTAAAGCTCAGACGAGAGAACCGAAGAGCCCCAATCAAGGGGAAGACCAAATCTGAAATCCAACTATGGAATATAAAAGCCACAGTCTAAAGTCTCAGAGGGCCTATCAACCAAACCGTCGGTAAAAACCTACATGGAAGCCGGGTATGCCGCAGAGTAAAAACCCTCGAATGCCAAAGCTAGGTTACCCGATTCCCTAAAATACCACCCCGGAATCGAGATCGATTTCTACCTCAAAGACGAGATCCTCCCATTCACTATCAAAGTAGGCTGGCATCAATGAACGGGAAATACATCGAAGAACTTCCCACACCGAATCAAAAGTTGCAATTAGGCCTGTCCTGTCTAGCCGAACCCTAAAAGTTGTTATTCTTTCTCTCCTCCTACTCTGACGGAGCTCCTCCGACCTACACTTCTCTGTGATTATATGCAATCTCGGGGCTAGTGGGTTATCACGCCATGTGTAATTTCGTAGCAGGAACATGTGAGAAAGCATAAATTTACGAATACTGAGGGGAGGTTCATTAGCCTCCGATAGAAGAACCGAGATTGGAATAGATCTCATGCAGTCAAGGATTACCCTCAGAGCTTGGTTCTGCACCCTGCCCAGGATACTAAGTACGGGGGAACTAGCACTAGCAGTCAGATGGGTCAACGCCCCACGAAACCTTTGCAATAACCCGCAAAACGTTTATCGCTTGGAGTTAATAAATATTCCACTAGACCAATATAAATAATTTTAGGTAAAGAAAGATGATTATACAGTGCTCAGAGGATCGTTTTTATGAAGAATTGATATTTGTGGTTTCAAGGGTAGTTTTCAGGGACTCGTAAGGCCGTCTTAGGGGTGTCAAACCCATATGTCCGATTCATGAAATTCTTCTTTAAATAATTCTCTACAAGCCGCCATACTTTTCCGTCACATTTTTTCAAACCCTAAGAAATTATTTCAAAAACTGAAAAAAGTGATTTTTTCCCATACATTTTACATGGGAAACTTCAAGTCAAAACCGGCAGCAGTTAAACTCGAAAAAACGAAAAAACGAAAAAACAAAAATTAGGGATTTTCTTTTTTCGTATTTGAAGCAAAATGGATGGGATCGTTGCTCTTTAGGAAAAAAGATGTTTTTGAGCCACCCTAATCAAGATAGATTGACAGTTTATTGACTGTCCATCAACTACAAGTGTGATCTCCTCCAGAACGACACCACCTCTTGAAAGATACAGAGCTGGAATTTTGGTAGCGATATAGATAGACCCAATGACTTGAGCCTGATCGAAAGTAATACAACCGCACTTTGAAGAAGATCCAAGGCCGCCCCTATGTCCTCCGAAATATCCACCGAGGCCAAGTGAGCCAGGGAAGCGGATAAAAAGAACAAATCCAGGTTTGCACCAGATTATCCCAAAGAAGGAAGAAAAGTAGGCTCATGGTCATTCAGGTGAACTAGGTCCCTATCAGAAAAAGCGATACTCCATTTCCTCCCCAAGGCACTCTCCCGAACCAGGCCCCACATTCCAGAATGTGCATTGAAATCCCCACTAAGAAAAATGTGGTCCATCCCATCCGCACAGTTAATTAATTCACACCAAGTGTCATATTTGTTATCACTTAGAGGAGGACAATAGACCGACAGTACTGCAATAGAGCCCATGGAAGTAAGCAGAATAATGCCTACTGCATCCAAATCTCACAGTCAGAGACCACCTAGGTGAAGCTTCCTGAAACGAAGATCATTCTTGACTAAAATGACCGAACTACCCTCTCTATCTCTAAGTCTGTCACATCTGTGAGTTATGTAGCCAGGAAATTCCTAAACCTGCCTCGAATCTAGCCACGTTTCGGTAACACATAACACGTCCAGATCAAACTCCGCAAGGATTATGTCAATTTCAGCCCTCTTCTTCAAAACACTATGCGCGTTCCAGTTAGCGAATTTTAACTTACCCGTGGACTCTTTCACCATCGTAACTATTATTCAGATAGACAGATTTAATCTCACTCAGAAAGTTCAACAAAGAACAAAAGAATATACTTAGTGCTTACAATAGTAATCGTCAGGTTCACTGGTTCAGAGTGCACTCCTTAGTTCCTTGGAAAACTGGTCCTAGTCCGTTCTTCTTGGATTTCTGGCTCACTTGTGTACCGCGGGTACGATGGATTTCAACTTGAACTCTGTATGTGAGTGATCTGAGAGAGTGGATTCATCTCAGACCCTCCACTTCTTGACATTGTCTCTAAAACTAAAGGTACAGAGAGTGATGTCGATGAGTTCCTCCCTGACCAAGTTATGAAATGTCGGGGCATTTCTCCATGTTAAGAATATATTAAGCACCAGTGTACCTACCTCCACTGGTGGGTTGGTATCGATGTCATATGGAAAATAGGCCGATCGCATGACTAGCTTACCTATTCCTTTAAAGTCGGTGGCTATCACCGTCCTTTCGAACATAGCTCTAGCAGCGGGACAACGTTGACTCCCTTCGCCAGTATGCAGGCCCATGGTTTGACCGCCTTGGAGTCCCTGTAACAAAAACTCAGCCCCCCCCCCCCATAATCCCCTTATGTTATCTCGAGCTAACCAAAATATTGTAAACAATGATACAGAAATTAAGAAAGGTAAAGAGATTACAAATATCTTCGCGCAATACTTCAATTCTCTACACACGAATAACCAATTCTTAAATTATACTTTACATTTTGACCATGACGTTGGACTATGTGAACTTGAAATATCTCCACAGGAGGTTTTCGAGAGAACATCTGAGCACGTCGGAGCAAAAGAGAGACTCCGCAGAGCCGTGAGGAAAAATGAGACAAGTACCGTTAGAAAGAGAAACTCTTACGCAGAATGCCTGAAGGGTAAGACAGCGCAACGATAATTGTCTCGTTTTTCGTCACGACCCTGCGGAGTCTTCCTTTTGCTCTGAGGTGCTCATCTAACCTAGATTCTCACAAGGGGCCAGGTACGGATAATGTGCCCCTCGTTTTTTCAAAGATTGTAGTAGGAGTAGTCTCATCAATAAGACCAATATATAAATCTGAACCGAAACAATGTGCAAGGGACTGCAGGCCCTTATCCATACTGAACGTCACTTTCAAAATACTAGATAGTTTTATAGAAGATTGTCTAAATATTCTTTCAGTAATGTTTTTATTGATGAGCAGCATGACTACTGGCCTTATAGATCCAAAGTTACAAATCTCACAGTTTTTGGAGAGCTGTTACAAAAACTATGGATAAGGATCATCAGGTAGATACGATATACAGTGATATCGCAGAACCCTGCGATCGCTTTAAACGACGACACCACTTCCTCTAAATTGAAGGCCTATGGTGTAAGAGGATCAATGCTTAATTGGCTACGTAGCAATTTCAAGGAGAGGATTCAATATGTGAAAATTGGTACTTCTAAATCAAATAGTTTTTGTCCTACATCGGGTGTTCCTCAAGGCTCAATTGAAGACCTATATTTTCACTATCTTCATGAATGATATTGCGCAGGGTATAACTTTTGTAGGATTTTAACTTGACGCAGATGATTTGAAATTATTCTACACGATGAAATCAATTGAAGATGTAAAATTATGACAAAAAGGTCTAGATAACGTGAGCCATCCATGTCAAGTCAATGATATGTCATTTAACGTAAGTAAATGCTCAGTTATCACCTTCTCGCCCAAGATTAACAACATCGAGTTTCACTATTTCAAAGATTTTCGGGGAATTAAAAATATTGCAGAGAATTTCTAGTGAACTTCAAGGACTAAATTGAACTTATCTTATTTTCAAAAAATTTAAACTAATTTCAATATATTTATACTAAATTGTCACTTGACACTCCCCCCCCCCCCCCGCCTCATGCTCCCATAACTTACAATCAAAATGTCTGAAACAACAGAAAATATTTCGAATAGTAAGCCATCTGAACTACAAGAATACATAATTACATATCAAATTACACCTGCATACTTCATAACAAGTTCTGGCTACGACCTTGAAGATGATTCATTAATCGCAGATAAAATTAATATTAAAATGTATGAATCTTGGCTAACTCACCTATAATGTCATTTGCGAAAATAAAAAAATTATAAAAGCAAAACCTAATTTAATTTTACAGAATAAACCTTAATAAACGAGAATTAAGTGAATAAATGTTTTTTTAAATTCGAACAATAAGCAAACACGGTGTGCTTGAACGGGGTTTTAATAGAAAGTCTGCCAACCTGGGATTTTTTTTGATGGATTTGATTCCTAGGCATCCCAGGAGTATTTTAAGCTCAAAATCGGCGACCGGAGGCTTTGTGAAAAAAATTTATTTTACTATATAAATTTGCAGAACTGCGGGTTTGCGTTTGAAACTTTTTAATTTTGCATTTTTCTAGTACTTAACATCTATAAGAGTAGGTGTATATTGGGTTTTCATGGTCGCTGATTACGAATACATTGTTACATTTTCAAAATTCAAGCTGGCGGATCTAACATGGCGGCCCAAATGGTGAAATTAATGCTAATTGTGGTGAAAATTAGTATATGAAGGTTTTTGGGGTCACTGATTACATACCCGTTATCAGATTCCCAAAATTTAAGATGGCGGATCTACAATGGTGGCCTGAATGAAGTAATTAAATGCTAGTCCCTGCGGATATTTGTATTCTGTGGTTTTTAGCACCGCTGATAACGAATATGTTGCTATTTTCAATAAGTTTTAATAATGGAGCCTGGGATTTTCTTGACGGGCTTGATTCTATTGAATCAATATTTTCCCTAATAGCACGGAACATTCCAGGAACGTTACGGGAAGGTGTAAAATATCCGCTGCTTGGGAACGTTCCACTGGAACGTTCCACACATAAATGACCGTTATTGTCATTATCATCAATAATTATCGCGTAAACCATAAGTGATATGTCAACATCGATGACAGTTTATGATATGGATATCATATTATAGTGTAGTACATGCGGTACTCAAAACTAAAAAATTACATCCATTGTTACCTATCTCTTACGGCTTACGAGATAATTGTTGTTAAAAATAACAATAATGGAAGTCAGTAAACTAGTTTTGAAATTTTCGATATGCTAGTTGTAACTGATTAGTTATATAACCCAACATATTTATGTTAAAAAACATTTATAATAAATTGTATACTTAGTAACTTTGTGCATGGTCTTTTTCTCTGCTACCACGTCTTAGCAAAGGACTTTTTTAAAAACATTGAATCAATCTCTTGAGCTGTCGGTACACTGATTTACGTATTTTAATTTATCCCCGTATAATAACAAAACCTGAAATGGAACAAGTCATGAATAAATAAGAACAATTGGTATATACGTTAGATGACGTCGCTATCTGCGTTTTCCAGAGATGCCAAAAAATCAAACACTTCAAAAAAATTCCAGGTTTGTAATTCATTCATTTGAAAGACTGAGAACATATTCGTAATTAGCGTTCCTAAAAACCACAGAATACAAATATGCACAGGGACTAGCATTTAATTAATTCATTCATGCCACCATTATTGATCCGTCATCTTGAATGTTGGAAACCTGATAACGGGTATGTAATCCGCGACCCCAAAAACCTTCATATACTAATTTTCTCCACAATCAGCATTAAGTTCACCATTTGGGCCGCCATGTTAGATCCGCCATCTTCAATTTTGAAAATGTAACAATGTATTCGTAATCAACGACCGCAAAAACCCTATACACACCTACTCTCATAGAAGTTTTGCTTCTAGAAAAATGCGAACTTCAAAAGTTTAAAACACAAACACCCAGTTCTGCAAATTTAAATACTAAAATCGATTTTTTTTTTTCAAAAAGCCCCCGGTCGCCGATTTTGGTTTTGAGCTTAAAATGCTCCTGGGATGCCTAGGAATCATATCCATCAAGAAAACCCCAGGTTGGCAGACTTTCGATTAGGACCCCTTTCAAGCACACCGTGCAAACTGAGATATAATTTTTAAATATAACAACATTATAAATTTGAGTCTGGGATGACAGGAGACTCATCCAACGTCTTTTGGACATCCTAGGGATGCTCTTAAGACGTCTAATGTCAGTACGAAAAAAATGTCATGAGAACGTCCTATGTCTTTAAGACGTCTTTAGGACATCTTTATGACATTGGACGTCTTAGAGAGGTTGATTGGACTGATATTGCACTCCTACGAACGTCCCAAGGACGTTCCTGGGATGTTCATTGTTTTGTGCCCACTGGGTAGTAGGTTGGGCCGTTTTTTTTTGCTAGGCCTCAGGTCCAAAAAGTTTCTACTGAATACTAGTAACTCACAGGCCAAATTACAGATTTGATCAAATATATTTAACGGGAGCGCATCGACCGTAAAGCTTAAAATCTGAAAAAATGTTAATTTTCACACTTGTATACAAATATTTCTTATATTTGATAGGTCTAATCATTCAAAATAGTAAAAAACTTCCAACTCAAGACATTTTTTACACATACTGTGCAGCATTAACAAGCGAAGGGAAATATTCATCCCGAAAATGAGAGCGGGAGATAGTGCAGAGTGCATTTGCACTGCATCATTTCTTTTCTTTTCGGTATAATCCTGTATTAAAGTCATAACTTGTCTGACGATTGGATGCGTAACGAATTCCCTGAAGCTAAGCTCGGTATTGTGCTTTTTTCTCAAACTTCGGCATCGTTTTACGAGCTTATATCCGAGTTCTTATGAGTCCATCCCTACTTTTAGGATCGCAGACATGTGAAGATGCAGCTGTAACATCTTTAACACACCTTTCAACAGCTTGAGTGTGACATGGAAGGTGGAAGATATCATCATTCAACATTTGCGATACATCTTCCAGAAGAAATTGATTCAGCTCATTTTCACTGAAGTGCATTGTCAGTGGAAGTTCGGTCACTTCAGACTTCTGCCATTTAATGACGTCAACATAATCTTTAGCTTTAAAATCAAGCTCCCACATTGAACCTTTTATCATACAACATAGCGATGATGATATTTTCAGTATGTGCGGCGTAGGCATTGGTTCTAATCACTTTATCGATGACTTGTTTAAGGTCATCTTTCGAATATCTACTTAAAATTATGCTTCGGTACGGATTGATTGGAGCATCCTTCAATTCTGCGTTACATTTAATGTGGAACCACATAGGAGCGTAGACCTTCATCGTGAATTTGGCTAGAGTCTTCAATTCTTCTGATGGATTTTCTGTGCCAATATATTTCCTAAGAATCCTGTTCCCCATCGTCAGCCATCAAGCATTTTACACTTTTCCAGGATCTCATGATGACAATCCTGGACATTTGTCACAGTTTCCAGATGAGACAATTTTGCAAATATCGTAAAGGTATTTCTGATCTGTACTGATATCATCGGCATCAACTGCGGGAAAGTCACAATGAATAGTTTCGAAGTCGACAAAACGAAGCTGATTGCAGGTTGATGAACTCTTCCCTATTGGGCCTGAATAATGATCAGGACCTAATGTTTTTCCGTCTATTTTTTCAAACATGTGACGTAACCTGAGCTCATTGCCATGGAGTTGACAAACCGCCCATTGCAATGGTCTTTCAATCTCTGTCTCTAGATGACGAATAATACCAGAGCGCTTTCTGGTGTTCGTAGGACAACCATCGCATCAGACACACACTAGAGTCGGTATATCAACTTGTTTCTCAGAAAGATGGTTGAGAATTGCACGAGAAACCTTTTCAGCTCCTGAGGATGATGGCGTTACGTCTCCCAAATAGAGCGATCCGGGCTCCTGAATCAAAGAAATATGCTCCTCCAAATGTGTTTTTTTTAATGAAAAATACATTTGTTCTTATCAATGACAAAAGCTTTAAGTTGCGGTAATTGAGAAGAAAGATCGTGTAGAAGAGCTGAAGCAAGATTTGCCGAACTTCTGTCAGTATGCCGTACCTTTCGCAGGACGTTGCAAAAGTGGGCAAATTAACTCTTGTCTGGGTGCTTTCTTTCAAGCCGACAGGCATCCATTCATCATCGTCATCATCACTAATGTCATCTTTGTCAGTACTGTCATTGAAATCTGAAACAATGTCATTGTCATTTTCATTCTGTATTAAGTGAGGGTCACGATTTTCTTCAAATTCTAAATTTTCTCTCTCCACATTATCATTTGATTTTTGACGTTTGTTCTCGATGATAATTTCATCGTCGCGGGTATCGATCTTACGTTTCCCATCGTCTTGCAGAGTGTGTTGGGAAATAGGCGATATTCGCATTGCTCTTAAGCTGCGTTGATCTGAAAGAAAGTCTTTACCCTTGAAGAAACTTGATTTTTTGAAACACAAATGCAATTTTCTTGACATTTGCAAGCAGCTAAGTCAAACAACCTATTTGTATTTATTTGTATTGCAAAGGAAGTAATGATACCTCATAAGATCTAAACACGTCGGCAACTTCACATCACTCAGGCTTTTGCAAACTCCCAAAATAGAACATTTTGCATTTGAAGCTGAGGCCATTTTCAATAAGCGATACTTATATAGAATGGGAAACTGTAATTTATGAAATCGGATAAGTTAACATAAAATTACCAACAACGAAGTCAAATATAACGGTCACGAAATCAAAAATTCTTACCTATTCAAGCAGAAATAATTCTAGGCAGCATAAATACATAATACATATTTATATATATTTTCAAACGTATCGTACGACTCAATGTATGAGAAATTCTCACAGAATGACAGAATACCATAAACTAATGTATACATTAAAAAATTAGCGATGCGTATCATTCAGAAACAAAAGAACTGCTTTAAGTGACAAAATGCACTGCAAATGCACTTTTCACTATCTCCCGCTCTCATTTTCGGGATAAATATTGCACTTTTCTTATTATTGCTGTACAGCACTACAGTACTACTTTTCTTGTTTGACCGGCAGAACTCGCTTCAGTGTCTACGCTCCCCGCCTACGTATAATACATACTGAAAGATTTATAAGAATATTCATAATACATTTATGTATCCTTTAAAATTGAACTTTTTTCAATAAAATGTGGACTGTAATTAGTGTCCTGTTTTTTACATTAGTGGTTTTCACTAATCCTATTGGTAAGTATAATAACAGCTATAATTTAAAATGGAATTTTATTTGCCTTATATTTATTTCTTATTCAAAAACGTTAATTTTAAGGTAATTCTTTTTGTCCCAACACAAAGTACGCTAAATCTATAAATCAGTGAAATTTAACTTAAAATGTAAAAAATGTGTTAATAGATCATCCACAAAATTTTTTGTTACTTAAAGTTGTGTTTTTTATAAACTTTGACTACTAAAGAAATTAAATGTAATTTTGAAACTTAATTCTTTTTATTCAATAATTTGTAATAATGAATTGAAAAGTGATAGAATATCAACCGGAAATTACGTTTTTCAAACGAAATATATGGCGCCCCTATGGTGCGAAAGACGTAGTGTGACGTCATATTCTTTCAAAGCCTATAACAAAATACATTTATCAGTTTAATAAAAACAATATTTTTTTGCCTAAAAGGATTTATTTTATGGTATAGAAGTATGAATGGATACACATTAAAGCCAGTTCGGATAATATACTCAAATTCAACACAATAATTGTATAACTACTGATTCAATTTTATCAGCACTTATTTTTGACGATTTCCTCAATGTACATGACCAATAATTAAAAAATATCTATTTTAATACCTTGCGGTATGTATCATACGAACAATTTTAATGTTAACAATTTTCTCTTTTTGCTGTGACAATATAAAAAATCTAAATTTAATATAAATTAAATAACTATATATTTCATTAGTTATTGTGTGAAACGTTTTTTTTTTAATTCTCGGCTTGGAATCCAAACGTTTTACACAAAAAGTATTGAAATTGGCCAATTTTCGACTCCCAGTAATTTTAAGGCCTGATTTGGAATCAGCATGAAAAAATCTATTTAAAAAAATGTCTAGCACGTAAAATGTAATACCTAAGCGCTCATGGTAATCGATAATCTAAATTTGAACTAAAAACTGTCAACTTTGACATCGATTTTTCAGATTCAAAATGTTTCTTCACATTCTCTCTATTATTTCTATATTCTGCAGGTATTCATTTACAACTTACAATAGAATTTATCTCTTTATGTTATTTCTGTCAAGAGATAATGCATTTTTACCCAAAAAATATCACTTTACCCCACTGTGGGGCGCTTGCCAATCTATTCTCGAACTGATTTTTCTTTTATTTTTTTAATGTATCAGTTAAACTGTTTTTCGTGAAATAACATCTATTATTCATTAAATAAATTGAATGAATAATGCAATGACACAGGTCTGCTTGAGCCACGCAGCTATATAGCCACATATAGCCAATAATGTGGGTGGGGGGGGGGGGCCCCAAGAATGGGTGCTTTTACTCTCGAGCTGAATACGAATCTGTAATCAAAATAATCTAATAATGTGCATCGTTACGAAAGTTTAAAATATCCAGGTCAAAATTACTATTTACCAGCAGGCTGATACAATATAGGAACAGATAAAGATCACTAGAAGGTCATTGGAATAATCTTTTTTTGGACAATTAGATCCACTCGTTGCTCCTGAATCGGATCCTGATAATAACTATGGAAGAGTTAAAATACTCATAAATGGCAACAATGCCAACGTTATTGTACCAATATTGTACGGGGATCGTGTGAATAGTCTGTTCGGTCCGATATTCGTAGTTTGTTGGATTACTGTGATTTTTTCATTTTGTCACCACTGATAACGAAAAAGCAATACCATCGAATTATATTTCCAATAATACTTTTTTTTTTAATCTCAATTGCCTCAATTTTACCTGCCTCCAAAGAAAATCACAATTTAAATCTATCGAAATTACAAAAGAGTGGTGTTAAAATCAAATTTGTGCTATTTTCTTATTTGTTAACAGCTGTTTTAAAAAAACATAAAGGGCAAAGATAAATATTTTTACAAATATCGTAGGAACTAGTAGTGGTTAACAACGGGTGGATGGACGATTATTTTTGTTAAAAAGGTTTGGGTGGAAGCTTTCATAAAATACTGATACCCTGCGCTCTGAACTGGATACACGTTAGCAAGATTTTTAGAAAATATTTTAAAGCAAATTAATGTTAAAAAAAATGTTTAAAATTACCATACATTGGAGCATTTTAGCCCTTTGCGGTGAGTTTCAAAAATTTGTAGAGGCTTTGTTTATAAATTAGTTTAATTTGGTCATACGGAACAAATGAACAAATAACATTTTTTTACTTCGCAAATCCTCTACGCTTGAAAGAACTGTCGATAAAAAAGTGGTCTAGATTTCGTCACATTTCTGGACAAAAAAAAAGCCTGGCATCTGCATTTTTGCCAAAATCAAATTAGATAATTTATGCAACTTCTTTTCTGTTTGTTATTGAAAAGCAAATAATTCTTCATAATATTATCTTGTACCCAAAAGATAATGGTTTTATTTTCAACATTCAAGAAGCAGCAGCGTGCAAAGGGGTATTTAATTATTGAGATACGACGTAGCATCCGATAACAAATGAACGCGAGCGACGAAGTATACACATATTTTTAGTTCCGCACGAATTTACATTCCACGGCTAAACATTTTTTATTATTACTATTCGGAGAACTCAGAAATCACGTAATATTTATTCATATCCTTGGTCCATATTAAAAGAGTAGGATTTGCTCTTGTTTTTATGATTTTTACCATTTTTAAGGTACAATTTGCTAGATTTGGTGATAAGTTGAACGCAACATTTCGAAAACGTACAGCTAAAAATTAAGTCCTCGCTTTCTTTTAAATTGAAAATTGAACTTTTATCAGAATGCAAATTTGAGAAAACGTGCTCGTCGAGCGACAGAAAAACTTCCCGTCCATTTTCTGAAAGCCTCATACTATTTTTTAATCCAAATTTTGATCTATTGACTTTGCATCTTAATATGTGGTCGCCCTGAAGTTATAGTACGCCATGTCCCTTAACTGTGAAACTGAGAATGTGAGATTCAAATTTTAACCATGATATACTCTACAAAAACGTTGTCAAATGTCGAAATGAGTTTATCGGTAAAAAATAATGCATGATCAAGAACATGTTGGCACAACTTTTAATACTATTATGAATGTATTTCAGCTGATGTGGAAAATTGGTTGTGGACATGGCGTAATATGAGATTCAAAAAATGTATTTTTTCTCAGAATTATAGTACGACATGTCCACAAAATATAACTGAACCATTTATAATCAAATTCTTAAGTACAAAATTTAACAGAATGATAGTTCACATTATTCTGTTGTGTTACATACCTCTAATTAAATGAGTTATTTGCAAATTATTGACTTTGGAGTAATATTCCGATGGTTGCTTCTAAGGATTAATACATATTGGAAAATTGTTTTTTCCCAAGTTAAACTTTGGCTATATCCATGTAAAATATGCACTACGAAATTGGAATTTTTCACTGATAGCAATGCAAAGGACATGGAGTGATACAATTCCAACTTTTAATGAACGTTACTATTTCAATTAATAATTATAACAGCTGAGGGAATAAATTTCAGGGAAAATGTATTAAAAACAAAGTTTAACCCTTACCGAGTATAAAAATAATAATAGTTGAAAATTTTCAAAAAGTGGACATGACGTAGTATAACTCTAGGATGATGATGTAGCTAAAAATAAATTCTTTTTTTTTATTGAAAACCAAGAAGAATACGTTCGTCATAAATTTTCTCAAAACCAAATAACATTTTCTATTCAAACTTTTTAGGGTTCAATTTACCGCTGAATTATTTGAAAAGCATTTTCTCATTTGAAAAGGATTAGATATTATATTTTTTACGACGTTTCTTGTCTTTCTTGTAAAATTATTAAATATGCGTTAGGCCTTTATGTCATCCTATCTTGCAATTGAAACCTAAGCCAAACCTTATCCATTACTGGTTTATCCCTGATGGTTCAGCCCCAGTCCGTTTTGTTTGGTCTTTTGAAGAATCAGAATAAGAAAAATTGTAATCCTTTCTAATGTCCGTTCAGCGTCTAAAGTATGGTAGAGTGGAGGAGAACCGAACAGTTAACATTCATTTTTCTATGAAAAGTTAATAATATATGGATTTCATCCATTTTTGTTTTATTTGTAGTCCAAAATTATTCTATGTCACATTTCCACAAGCATTATTTATCCTAATGACACAATAAATTTGATCTTTTAATTATTTCTAACAAGTTGTATTTTGTCGATCTTGGCCCGCATATGGGGGTTTGATTTTTTTTGTATTTTATTCAAGTCTTTATTCAAGTCTTTTTATTCAAAATAGTGATAGCTGTGGTTTACTTCTTATTCATTCACATTCAGCTAGGTGTTGAGACATAGAATGATTTCTGTGTGTTTTACACACGTTTTCTTTTGAGATTAGAGTCTGATCGTATTATATCTACCCTTATATATAATTACCATCCAAGCATTTGTCAGCTATTTTCTTCGTTGCTCTTGCCCTCATAGTGAAGCGGAAACCTCAGTTATTCTTTAAATTTAATCCATTTTGGAGTTGAATTAAGATGAATTCTCATGAAAACTTGATGGAGTAATGTTTCATCTATTAGTATATCAAATTTTAGTGATGTGATTATTTCAATTAATGTTGCAAACTCTATATTCCTGCCAGCTAATCTTACATTCTTTAAATACCAAAACTGTTTTCTGCATAATTTTCCTTTTACAACGTGAAATTTCCAGACTTGAGTTTATGTCGCCATTTTTTAAATAAAATTAATTATTGTTTAGACAAAAATTTCAATGATTAAGAAATAGCAATGTTATTTGCAAAGTCGCTCTTGCTCCGCCGGTCGGTTCTGCCCCGCTCTACCCTATTCCTTCCAGAAATGAATCTGTGAAATACTGAAACAGAAACGCAAATTGACACGGATATTAAGAAGGATATGAAAACTAATACTGACGCAGAGGAATAACCTGGTACAGAAACAGCTGAGGAAACTGAAACGGATACCACTTACATGAGGCGACCGACGTCATTTCGAACTCATTTTTATTTCCTTTCTCTAATGAATCAGTCAAGCTCTTTCTACAAAATAAAAACTATTATTTATTTAATTAATTGAGTAGTCAATACAATATTTTTTGTCCACTTATATTTTTTTCAGAATTAAAATTGGCCACATAAACCTGATGCAGTTCATCCTATTCCCATTGAAATGAATCATGTTCATCTTTACCAAATTATACCATACGGAAGTGGACCAATAATACGAACTTTGCCGTTAGAAACAGGTCTTTATGATGTAGAAGTTGATGACCATCAGAAGTACGTCAATGGGGTCATGTTTTTTGGACGTTTGTATCCGTTCATTGCTCCTCGAGACGATCTCAATAATAAAAATGGAAGAGTTAAAGTACTCATAAATGGCAACTATGCCAATGTCACTGTGCCAATACTGGAAAATGATCCTCTGAATAATCTATTCAACACGAGATTCAGGAAAAGAAACATTCGCTTTGCCCAGATAAACGATTAACTTAATTTTCGAGCTTGCATAGCCACGTAGACAGTACTAACAGTAGGGTGACCCATTTTTTAAATTGAAAAATTAGTCCAAGAAGAGGGCGGTAAGCGCCCACGAACAGGAAGGGTTTCGTATAGGTTGAAGGATTTGTTCTTTTCTTATTGTATCACCACTGATAACAGAAAAACAATACTGTCATGTATTAAATTTTATTTTTTATCGCAATTCTACATAAAAAACCATAATGCACAAAAGGACGAATATGTTTTTCTTTCAATCAACATTCATTATTCATTCATCATAAATTAAAATTGACTTAACATTTATTTGAAAATTTCAAGCTTGTAGCACAAGTATTGTAGGAGCTATAATCCGTAATTAATTATATTTACGATTTCCGCATAACCCAAGAAACCCTACAAAATATTTTTTTCTTGAATCTAAAAATATTTACGCTTTTTGGGTACATTTCGTTGCAAAAATATACTTATGAAGGAGAAACTAATCCGGTAATCCTAGCATAGATCTATTTCAACTTTGGACCAGTATTGGTTCAGTCTTGGCCCAATTTTGCTTCAAACCTTCACCAACACTGGCCCATTGATTCAGTCCTAATCCAATCCTCGTCCATCATATTTCGTTTTTTGAAGAATCCGAACAAACAATTTCATATCATATCATGTATCTGCATTTTTTCTTATTTTCGTAATTTGAATTTCTTGAATTATTTAGCATTTCAGCATTTTCAGCGAAAAATATTACATTATAAACGGCACTAAGCCACTTTAATTTTATATTCTTGTATCTGTATTTATATTCCTTCTTGTTCAGACGATCGTACAGAATGCAATATTAAGGAAGTGTTCAGATGGGCCTATTATTATGGTATATATTACCTTTTTATGATACATTATAAAGAAAAATGAAAAATACTCAACAAAATTTTTTGATTTGTTTCGGAAATCCACAAGACGCTTTTTAATACTTGCGAAGAAAGACATAATAAACTTTGATTAAAGACGAATGTTACTTACATCACGTCTTAATTCAAGGCAATGATCAGACTTACAATTTTAGACTTTCTTTTAAAAGTCTCAATTTGAAATCTTATTTGCCTAGGTGTTTTCTGTAAAATATCGAAAGTTTTAACATAAGAAAAGAATAACAAAGACTTGTTAACAGAACTTGTAACTTTTTCAAATTGCATATATTACCAAACTTGTTATTCAAGCTAGATTCTTAAAATAAACAGCTTTTTTAGCTTTGGACTCAATTATGGTTTATTCCAGCTTCCAAGTAGATTTATTCTTCCTTCAACGCCAGTATGGATTGGACTCGTTTTCTTGATAAAAGCGGCAATAACGTCTACATCCACAGATCCTCGTTCACGATTACGATATCCATGTTGGATATTAGTGTGATTATCACCTCCATTTAATAAATATGTTGGTACCACAACTTTGTACCATTGCTCTGGTATTAGATTTTCATATTTTGGAACTTTGCAGGCTTGGCACCTATCAATTAAATTTAGATTAATTGGTGTGCATGATTTCCTATCGATAATTTTTGTTCTTAGCAAAATTAATTCCAAATTTGATATTTGATATTTTATTTTGAGCTTATGAAGAACATTTAAAGAATTAATCATTATTATTTCTCTGTATTTATATTTCGAATTTTCATCCGACCTGACTTGTACGTTGATGGCTCTTGAATTATCTGGATTTGATAGATTGTATGTTACTTTAAGTCCGGACCACTGGAGAAAATTCTTCGAGATGAATATAGTTGGCTGCAAACTCGCAAGAACTGCCTTTTCTAGAGACTGTTGAAAATATAAATAAATTTTTATTTTATAGTTGTCAAAAAGTTAATTAGTATTTTTAAATTTAGACTCCATAACATGATCTTTCATCTACATAAATATTGGATTGCAAAATTGATCACTAAGGGTCGTTGCCAAAAGGGTTAAAATTTTGAACTATATTAGATTCTTGAAAATAAAACTATTAAAATTGACGAAAGTATTTTTGCAATGTTCAAAACTCAGACCTTCAGAATATCACTTCCTTTCAATTCGACCAAATCAAAACTGTCTCCAAAAGGTATAATCACTGCAATATCCTCATATGTAATGGATCCAGGATTATCACTAATATCACCCCGAATATCTCCTGCATGCAGGACTGAAATCGCTGCACGAGTCCAATAAGTCTTGTTGTTATCTTTGCCTGCATACTATAAATAATGAAGCTATGATTAATTATGCAAATACAATTCATTTAGAATTATTATTTTATTGATATGTTGAATATTCTAGTTTTTAACATTTCTCTTTCAAAAAGCATTATTATATTAAGAGTTTTCAAATGAAAAGATAAAATGTGTAATTCTGTACATACGTAGTCTACCATCGCATCTGTGAAGACATTTCCTAAATTGCACTCTCCTTTTTTACAAGTTTCTGATCCATGGAGATACACTTTTGTTGTGCCAATTAGTTTTTTCCCCTTTATATCTGCTTCCTCCTTCCATGGTTCAAGAGCTTTCAGCATTTCTGGATCTACATTTAAAAAATGTCTAATCATAATGTTTTTCTATATTAGACGATTGAAACAGCAATCATGAACATTTCGGAAAGCAATCTTTGAATTCCCTTTCTTTTTTTCTTTCATCTTTTATGGGGGGGGGTGGCTGATCGCTCATCTCTTATCCTTAATTATTTATTCCATTTTTAATCTTTAAAAGAAAACTCATATATTTACAGAAAAATTCGCAAAATTTTATAGTTCATCTAACTCTCTTCATGAAAAAGTTGTAGCCTGGGAGACAGTGTTAGATGAACACCGGAACGTTGGCAAAAGTTTCTGTTACTTCAAGAATTAAAATATATTCCTCGGGGAAAATTACGGACCAAATGAAACAAATTAAATTTCATAAAATAATGTTTAATAAATATTTAGGAACCTACGGATTTTAAAAAACTAATATATTGATATTTTTCTGTCAGAAAGTGAAAAATAGGACATTTATATTTATAAACATCTTATGTTCCTGTTTTAATTTGTTTCAAGGTATTTAAAACGCAAAATGATGGGTGTAATATATCCCAAGGTGTGACCTTGGTTGGATATTGAACGATTTTGATGATAACTTTGATAACTATGAATAAAAACCTTTCAACAAGTATATTACAAATAGTATTAACACAATGGATAAATATGAAAAGTGATAAATAAACATTTTCAAAACATTCTCCTTCCTACAACCTGCAACAATGTATTTTGTCTAATTACCCAGATATTACTAATGTTATCAGTTAATAATGTTATGAGTTAATTGATATAAGTTTTATGTCATGGGGTTTGGCCAGATAAAATTCAACAATCAAATATTTTATCAGTTTTTCCTCTACTAGCTTAAATTCTTTGTCTCATATCAATATTTCGAAAATCACGTATCTTACTCTAGAAATTATGACGTACTTCGCTAGCAGGAGGTTGTGAAAAATTAATCTCATATTCCCCGGAGCTTAGTGGATAAGAGCATCACACCGAAAATTCAAAGACATATGTATGTTCAAATCCCAGCGGGGCCAAAACCCTTTCCATCAAATTTATATACCTAGGTATTATTTCAAAAGACTGAAAAGTCGAATCATTCTTCATCTTATACTCTGTAATGTCCAAACGGAAATTTCAACATGATCTGGATCCAAAAAAATGTACATACTCTTATTAATAAACAAAAAAATGCATCAAACTTTGATTATAAATAACTGCGAAAGACAATTTTTTCAAATGACATTGGCAGGAAATCTTCAGAAGACTTTCAGGAACAATTATATATGGTACACAAATATTTGAGTGCAGTATCAAATTTTTTGCAACTCCGCGATCTGGAGAATTCGCAAATGTTAATTCATAATCACACCGATAGACGGTGCCCGTCTTCTTTATTTCTATATTTTGTTTCTTTTCAGTGGGAATCTTTTTAAATTCAAATTTCAGCCGTTTTTGCTTCTTTAAGGTAATTTTTTTTTAATTTTTAGACACCAAACCGAACCAATCTGACAATACGTAAAGGGAACTGATTTTCATTTCAAAAATAATTCATAATTATTTGCAGAGAAATTCACAATTTTTTATAGTTGCGGCTAAATTCACATTAATGACTGCTACAAGTCGTTTTAAAGCTAATTAAAACAAAACCTGGATATACGTCAATCATTAATCACAAACCAATAACCTTAAACCGTTCAAAATACATTTTTTTTTAAACCAAAAAATAGCAATACACTTTAATTAAATAAGTAACTGAAGTCTCGAGTAAACTTGAATTTATTCCTTTATAATTACCCTCTTTGATTGAATGATCCAGAAGAATTGGGTTTCCTTCCCAATCGAATACGTCACCTTGAGAGTCAAATCGAACAGTCAAATTTCCTATGTATCTATAAATAATGTATAAAAAATCAAAAAGTTGGAATACCTTTAGTGTTAATAATTATGATGTAGAAGCATAAGACGAAGGAATATAAAATTATTAAAGAAATTATCATCAATTAGATGGTAGATATAGGAGAGGCATCTTCTTAAAATCTAAACTGTAGCATTATATCAAATATTATTTTCCAACCTTGTAAAAGCAGCTGCTTGAACAATGAGTACGGTTCTACCGCTTTCTTTTTGTTTCACAACCACAGGATATTTATCCTCTGGAACGTCGCTGTATGGTTTATTACCTAAGAAAGTGGAAAAAGTTTAACAAATGTTCATGATTATAAATTAAGCATAGTAGATTAGGAAACTATAAGATCAACTGCTTTTTTGAATGGAAACTTTAAAATGTAAACTTTGGAAAATTATATTTTAAAATCTCTGGAACTGTTAAAATCGCACCAGTGTAAAGGAATGTGTGAGAATGTCCTCCAACGATTATATCAACATAAGATGATTTTGCGGCTATTATTCTGTCAATATTAATTCCACAATGAGTGAGGGCGATAATAATTTTCACTCCTTGAGCTTTCAGTTTTTTAGCTTCAACGTCTAATGTTTTCACTTCATCTTGAAATGCTAATCGTCCTGTCTGAGCAATCGTCTAATAGAAACAATATATTAACTTATTAAAGTTGAATATTATATATATATATATACAGGGTGTTTTTTTTAACTTGAGACAACGAAATATCTCAAAAAATACGCATCCTACGGAAAAAATGTCTGCGATAAAAACTTTTTATTTTCGAGGGGGAAAGAAGATTTATTAAAATTTACCCCACCCCCGTCCCCACAGGAGGCAAGGGTGAGGGTAACTTTGTAATTTCAAATGGCAACCCCAATTTTTTATCACAGATTCAGATTCTCCTTTACGAAATACGTAAGTTTTATTCGAAAAATTTGTTTCGATTCGTGATAGATGGCGCTGCAATTGCGAAAAATGAAATTGTTGACACTACTTTTAGCTCTACCCAGGAATAACGACGCGGACGTAGTAGTTGTCCATTCCCTTCGGGGTGCTTAATTTCGGTGAGTCCCCTTGCCTCTCACCATCCATCGGGGTGCTTGAACTTTTGGCAACGGGACAGTAAAAGTGATAAAACGGCCGAAAACCATTCCCGAACGCAGTTGGTTGACGACAGTCGATTTTGGATTTAGACATTACATATCATCGAGTCTCCACTGTCTACAATACTCGACGTCATTCCGGCCGAGCGATAACCGCGTCTGTCCGTGCTTAACGTTTATTCATTAGGAAGGTTGATTGTGTTCATTTGATTTGGGTGCGTTGGATGCTTTCGTTTGGGTTATTGTTGTTGGTCACGTTCGTTTGAGTTGGTTTGGGTGTCGTTGTATTTCCTCATTACCTTACTTCATTACTTTTACAATGGAAATTCTATCTCAGCAACAGAAGATTGAAATGATTCTCATTTATGGAGAAAGTGGCAGGAATATCAATGATGCTCTCACGCTTTATGCTCAACGCTTTCCAGAAAGTGTTCCTTCACGCGCTTCTTTTTACCGGGTTGTCCGAAACTTCATCACTGATGGAAGTGTACAACCGAAAAAAAGGAAGCGTCAAGTAACAGTTACTGGAGTTGATAATGAAATTGCAATTTTAGCTGCAGTCATTCATGACCCTCATGTTAGTACTCGACAACTAAGCCGCGATTCCGGGATGTCTCTATCCAGTGTTTGGAAGGTATTAAAACGTAATAATTATCATGCGTGTCATATTTCACTGCATCAAGAACTTCATGGAAATGATTTTCAGAACCGAGTGACATTTTGTCAATGGGCGGTTCAGCAGATACAAGGAAACCCGAATTTCTTTTTTCTAGTACTCTTCACAGACGAGTCGTCTTTCACAAACCATGGTAACGTTAATCGGCACAACATGCATTATTGGAGTGTAGAAAATCCACATTGGTTGCGTGAAGTTGAGCATCAGCGTCCATGGTCCGTGAACGTTTGGTGTGGAATAATTGGAGATCAACTTATCGGTCCGTATTTTATTGATGGAAATTGGAAAGGTGAAAAATATCGTGACTTTTTAGAAAATCAACTTCCAATATTGCTGGAAGACCTAAGCTTGGAAGTGCGACACAACATGTGGTTTCAACGTAACGGTTGTCCAGCACATTATGCGGCAATCGCGAGGGAAGTACTCAATCGCGAATTCAATGGACGATGGATCGGTAGAGGAGGTCCAGTAAATTGGCCTGCCAGATCGCCAGATCATACGGCGCCGGATTTCTATTTGTGGGGTTATCTAAAGAATCGCGTGTATCAAGAAGTGCCCACAACTCGTGATAACATGATCGAGCGAATCAGGTCTGCTTGTGCACAAATATCACCAGACACAATTCGCAGTTGTGTGGAATCTTTCAAAGCTCGGATTAACAAGTGCATCGAAGTGCGAGGACACCATTTTGAGCACTTATTGTAAAATAATTAATCGAAATCAAGCATCCCTGTGGTGAGAGGCAAGGGGACTCACCGAAATCAAGCACCCCGATGGATGGTGAGAGGCATAGGGACTCACCGAAATTAAGCACCCCGAAGGGAATAGACAACTACTACGTCCGCGTCGTTATTCCTGGGTAGAGCTAAAAGTAGTGTCAACAATTTCGTTTTTCGCAATTGCAGCGCCATCTATCGCGAATCGAAACAAATTTTCCGAATAAAACTTACGTATTTCGTAAAGGAGAATCTGAATCTGTGATAAAAAATTGGGGTTGCCATTTGAAATTACAAAGTTACCCCCACCCCTGCCTTTGGGGGTAGGGGTGGGGTAAATTTTAACAAATCTTGTTTCCCCCTCAAAAATAAAAAGTTTTTATTCCAGACATTTTTCCCGTAGGATGCGTATTTTTTTAGATATTTCGTTGTCTCAAGTTTAAAAAAAAACACCCTGTATAACTCATAAATAAAATGATGTAAATGCTATTATTTCTCATTAAAATATTGCCCTAATCAATATAGTTTACATGTCTTTATGCAAATAGATTTGAGTTTACATTTCCAATACTCACATTTACTGTGGAAAGAATGAGACCAATTACTCCAATCTTTCTACCACTTTTTCCAATGATTGTGCTCTTTTGGTACAGACCCTGAGAAAATAGTTTTACATATAACTAATTAAGACTTTATTAAAAGAAACTTTATAATCATTCAATAATTATTTATTTTTGGGTTTCATAGGCTACGTTGGAAACTCTTATAACAACCTGGCTCTGAAATATGACCCATGACCCCTCACTATGGCCCTTCACCTTTAACCTCTTCCATCTGTTCTTTGATCACTGGCCTATGCTTCCTCACTATTTATACATCTGAGCTTTGTCATTTGACCTATGACCCTTGACCTTTGATCCTTGACATATGATTCTTGATAGTTGACACCTGATATGTGACCCGTTATCTATGACCCTGTGACACCAGATCTTTGAAAACTAGCTTATGACACCACAGCTTTAACTTACAATCTCACAGAAAAAACTAAGAGTAATCTTTACCCTGATTCTTGCGTAAAGATTACCTGCAACAAAAATTACCCCATTTGGGTAAACTTTCCCTGACGTCTCGGTATTTTTTTGCATTTACCCACGCTTGTAAGGAACTTTTGACAGCTCTAACGATTTGGTCAGTCAGCCTTTATGGAGCCGCACTTATCCGATTTGCCTGTTACACCAACCATCAGCTAACTTCACTTCAGCGATCAAAGCTAGTGGCTTCCAATTTTCAAGACGGTGGTGACAACTTTTATGAGAACAAATGACAGTTTCTGCCCATCGAGGGTAATATTTGTATTTTACCAATACGAACAGGTAAAAATACGAAGTTACCTGCAACACTATTTACCCTAAGTTTTTTCTGTGCTGGCCTGTGACCCTAGACCCTCATTAACTTATAAAACCCTTCCATGAGGAAGCTTTCCAACCTAGCTCTTTTCGAAATAAAATCTTAAAACTAAAATTGTAAAATTAAACTATAATCATCAATCATTTAGAAAAACTATCAATAAAATTAAAAAATTTAACGACAAAATTTAATTTATATTACCTTCAGGGTTGGTTCATTGGTATCATCCATATTTGATATTAAAACAGGGGCCTTTATTCTTTGCAAAAATGGCACGAGACCAGCAATTCCATCATCAAATTCATGATTACCAATTGTCTACAAAATAATATCATATAGTCAAGTTTTACAATCAGGGGCCATTCAAATATTACGTAACGCACTTTAATATTTCATTTCATTTTTACGTATTTATATTCCAAATTTACGCAGTTTCTAAGATCGATGTAAATTTTAATAGCAAATCAATTTTTTTCAATTTCAACTGTACGTAACATCACACAGGGGTGGGAGGGGGGGGGGGGGGTAAGAAGCGTTTCACACAGTATTACACAAAGAAGTCTAAAATTCCTTCAAAAATACGTTACGTGCTACTTGGACGGATCCTTAGTGTCCTATAAATTAAATTTTTTGGACAAAAATTATATACTCGTTAGTACACTGAGAAACTTTAGGTTAGAAAAATTACTAAAACGGATAGCAAATGGGGGCAAAATGCTTAAATTTTGACATTTTAATACATAAATAATAAGTTATACTATTTTTATAAGAAGATTTCCTATTTGGTAATAGCAATCCTTACTATTCTCTGTAGTAAAATCCGATGTAGGAAAAATTAGTAGAGAAATTAATAAATCGTACAAAAAAAAATAAAAGTAATAAGTATTTTAAATAACATAATATACTAAATATGTAGAAGAAATTACTATTGTCTGTAGGAACACGATGTGAATTATGGACATTTCCTACTTTTTGTAACAAAGGTTAATACCAATTATTAAATTTGGTCCTAAATATTACTAACTGATTTAGCAGAAAGTATCGAGCCTTGGACCGAACGCAGCCGAGTGCATCTGACGTTTGTCGATCGCCGATCATATTTTTAGGTTGCGAAAATGACATCTAATTTATGTTTCAATGCAAAATCCGCAAAAAAACATAATTTAAAAAAAAATATTTACTTATTTTAATTACATTAAAAATTTTGTTGTTTAAAATTATAAAAATATCATGAATATTAATCAATTAAGGATTAAATGAATTAGAACCAATAAACTTTCTATCATTTAGGTCATATGGAAGTTTTCATTCTGAGTCCCACAACGTCTTATAGGTAGATGGATCATCGCCCGACTGCTGTCCCGGAGACGCGTGTTCGATTCCCGCCAGCCTTCGTTTTCTTCTAACCCGATTTTTCTGTTTCAGCTTTATAATATCAAATACTATCTTTTAAGAATATATACATATATGTAATTTCTAATGTTGTCAATTCTTAATTTAAATAAATGTGAATTATGCGTTAAATGTAGAACATGTGTGTAGGTAGGCTTGTGTGAAAGTTTGCAACACGTATTTATTTTGTTTACTATCCCCACTGTAGCAGATTTTGCTAACCAGTTAGTAATTCGGTGCGCACGGTCCCTGCGCATCATTTTACTACAGCACTTTGTAAATACTGTTATCTTCTACAGATATTAATCCAACAAATTTACTATTTTCTCCTACCAAAATTAGTAAATAGTGCAGACTTGCAGTTTTACTACAGAGGTTAATAAATACTTCAAATGTCTTTTACAATAAATGCAATTGTTTTAACTTTTATTCCAATATATTTTATAATTCTTTAAGTAGCTACGAGTTACTATTGAGGTTAGTAAATATTATTAAAATTTGCTTTTTGCCTCTCATTGCAAAGTTCAGATAGTGAAATCTAGTGAGATTTTTAACAAGAAATACAAACAAGGGTTTCTCGCAGTGTAGGGTAGAGTGGAGCAGGATCTAGCGGTTAACATTCATTGTTCTATAAAAAGTTGATAAGACATGGAATTCATCCATTTTTATTTTATTGTCAAGTCCACAGCTGTATTTCGTCGTTTTCGCCCCGCGTGTGGGGTTCGAGGCCGACTTTGTTTTTTTTTACGAAAAAGATATATCTTAGGATGTGAAAATTGTATGGTTTGATTCTCTGGCATTTTATGTATTGGAAAATTCACTTTTAAGCACGTGCAGCAAGAAATAAAAGGTCTGTCTATTCAAAATCGTGAAAGCTCTGGTGCCGAGGGGTACATAACTCCTGCAATTGGTGTACAACGTTATTGCAATCACTTTGCAATCACCGTGAAATCACTTGCAATTAGTAACAACCACTTGCAATCACTCACAATCACTTACAATCACTTGCAATCATCTGAATTCACCCTGCAATCACATGAAATCAGGTGCAATCACCCGAATTCATCTTGCAATCATGTCAAATCAAGTTCAATCACTCTGCAATCACCTGAATTCACCCTGCATTCAAGTGCAATCATTTTGCAATCAAATACATTTTCTCACAAAAAGGAAGAAATTTACGTTTTAAATTTTTACTTATCAAAATCGATTAAAAGTTTGTATATTATGCATATATGTTACCTATTGTCCGAATTTAATGCAAGAAATTGCGAGGAATTAGACAAGTAAAGGCCCCGTTTAATTGTTATTATTGATTGGCCCTCGGCGTGAAGACATCTTGCCAGCTGACGTCACAACATGAAATGCCTAATTGTCGCCAATCAATAATAACAATTGCACGGGGCGATACTTTATTTTTCTAATTCCTCGCAATTTCTTGCATTAAATTCGGAAAATTCGTAATATATATTATGCATAATATACAAACTTTTAATCGATTTTGATAAGTACAAATTTAAAACGTAAATTTCTTCCTTTTTGTGAGAAAATGTATTTGATTTCAAAATGATTGCACTTGATTGCAGGGTGAATTCAGGTGATTGCAAAATGATTGAACTTGATTTTACGTGATTGCAAGGTGAATTCGGGTGATTTCACGTGATTGCAGGGTGAATTCAGATGATTGCAGAGTGATTGCAAGAGATTGTAAGTGATTGTAAGTGATTGCAAGTGGTTGTTAGTAATTGCAAGTGATTTCACGGTGATTTCAAGTGATTGAAATAACGTTGTACTCATAAACGTTTTTTTGTGGAGGGGGGGAATGAAAATGCTTTTTAAAAATTGCATTTTTGATTAATTGATGTCGAACTATATCTAATATCGTATAGGAAGTAGATCTCAAAAATTTTCATCGTACGATTTCAGCAATTTCGAGTTATCAAGCTTCAAGTCAACTCAAGTTTTCGAGTTTTTTTAACATTCTGGCCCTACTTGCAGTACTTTCAAAACTGATTACAATCGCTTTTTTGCATGCAATGATTTTAAATTGACTTATGTTCATTTGGAAAAGCTGAGAATTATATTGAAATTACTCTTCGTTCGCCTTAAATCACCCAAAATCTCTCATAATTCACCAAGAAATAATTGCAATCACTCACAAGTCACCGTGCAATGACTGCAATTACTCGGGATTCACCGTTAAATCACTGCAATCACTCGGAATTTACCGCGAAATAACTGCAATCACTCGGATTTCACCATTAAATCACTGCAGTCACTCAAAATTGACTCTGTAATCACTGGAAATCACTGCATTCACTTGCAATCACTCGCAATCACTTGCAATAACTTGCAATCGGTGTACACCAAAATTCGAAGTTATGTACCCCTCGTCTGGTGCAGATTGTCTGGTTGCTCTTGCCGCAAAAAGTGAAGATTCAGCTATTTTTTGATTTCAATATATTCTGAACTTTGATAAGGTTTAATTTGTGTAATAACTTGATAGAAGAATGTTTCATCAACCAAAAGATCAAATTTTCATTCTAGTATTACCTTAAATAATGTTGCAACCGTTATATTCCTGCCTGCAAATCTTTCATTCTTTAGTTGTCAACATTGTTTTCTGCATAATTTTTCACTTACAACGTAGATTTTCGAGATTTCAGTTAATATCAACATTCACCCCATGAAATAGATTATTTGATAGAAAGAAAAATTAAAAAGATTAAGGAACAGCAATGCGCTTTGCAGTCTCTCTTGCTCCGCCGGCGCCACACGCGCGTTAGTCGGTCCTGCTCCGCTCTATCCTACAGAATGGCATCTGCGAATATGTTTTTTTTCAGCTTGCGTGAATTCAAATTAATCTTTGAAATTAGAATATTTGAATTATTTCATGAAGAATTTGAAAGCGGGGGTGAACTCGAAAATATTAAATCTTTAAATATTGATTCAAATATTGAGTTGTTGGTCATTCAAATCGGAATGCATTTAAATCTCAATTTTCTAACTTTCAGTTAATTCAAAAGCACTTTCATTAAGGAGATAATTAACTCCTTGATAGGAAATTAGAAAATATTCAAAGTATTAGTAATAAATATTCAATGGATATATTTAATGGACACCAAGAAAGTTTTTTAACTTCGAAACATGAATAAAACATATCTTTAAGGACTTATTTTTTTTAACCACGTACATCGACGTATGCTTCCGCAAGAATTACGCATTATGTCCATGAAAATATCTCTACATATAATTTTCAATGTCAAAACTTGAAAAATTAGGATTTTTTCACAAGTGTAACAAGAGGAATTCTAGGCTAGCGTTTTTTAAGGGGGCAGTACTGGAGAAAACGGATATGGGTTGAATAGGAACACAATCCTTACAACATATTAAATGTCATTTTAATAATAGGTCGTGAAATTTTAATAATAATTATAATATTTTTGGAATAATATAAATAAAACATTACCAAAGCATCGAGAGGTAATTTATTCATAAATTCAGCAGTAACATTCCATTTAAAAAGGAAGTACCAAAATGAACCCTGAAATTGGTCTCCAGCGCTCAGAAAAATTGCATTAGGCCGATTTTTAAGCAATTGTCGACTGGCTGTAGATACTCTTGCTATGCCTCCAATGCATTCCTGTTCCTGGCCCTTTTTGCAGGTGCCGGAATCGGGCCCGGTCTGCAGAAACCTGCAATTGTAAAAAACAGTAATTATATAAAATAACTTTATTTAAAAATGTTTGATGAATTTCCCTATAATAAAGTTGATTAACATGATATTCCTCTCGCTTTTTTTTAGTTTAAAATTTAAAATACGAACTGAAGAATGGAAAAAGGTAACTGGGTTTTGAAGCAAAAGTTCTGTAGTATTTTGAATAAGTAGCAATATTAAAAAGATTTTTATTATCAGCCTTTTGCCACTTTCTTGCTATTTTTCAATTATAAAAATTTGAAAAATGTGTTTCTGGCGTGCCAATGAAATTTTTTTTCGCTGACAGATTATCATTTTTTAAGGAATTAAATTGCTTTCACTATTCTTTTACTAGATCCTTCGATTTGTCCAAGTCTTTGCTTCAAAACTATCGAATGATTAATTCCCTTAATTTTCTACTGAAATATATTTCACGTGTTTTTATGAAAAGTCTCATTCGGTATTTTTTTTGCTTTGTAGTTATGAGCATAAACAAGAAAGTGCAACCAGACAAATAATTTTAAAATAAATAACCAACTCATGACTTCTATCAACATAACGAAATAAAATTATTTGTTGTATGATGGTCGATAGCAATGACTGTCATGTTTGCAACAACTGGTCGAAAAGACTTAAAATATGAATATTCACTTCGTACCAGAAGAGTACCATCTGAATACATTTACAGCGTATTAAAGAAAGAAAATGAATGTTCCAACTTTAAATTGGCATGTAATAATTTCCCCACTTGTTGATCATTTATGAATATTATGACTTCCAAGGTTTTTCTATCCACCTTGAACTAGTTTCCCATACTTTATACCATATGACCTAGTAAAGGAATTTAATTTGTGATGACAAAAATGTCTACCTCACTATCATTTAGTCAATAAACAAATTTTTTCACAGATAAAGTGTCTACCGATTCGACAAACATAAATTTTTATGTACGAAAAACAGTAATGTAATAGGAATGTATTCTTCAAGATTTATCAGGAAACCCTTATAATCTCGTGTCCATGTTTATTTTAGCTAAAACGATTTCAAAATTTCTTTTGCTTCATCATAGAGAAAGCTTTGTAATGGTAACATTTTCCAAAATGTTTAAAATCATTTAATTAAACCTTCCTCGACTTAAAAATGTCTAACACAATATTCTAAGCAATTTTCTGGATGCGTCTGTGTGGGTGGATGTGTGTGCGGATGTGTGGATATCACACTTTTTTGTGAACAGTCACGGTAACTAGAAAACGGTTGCAGATAACTTGAAGATGAAATTCGGGGGGCTTATTTTCCTCACTAATATCTTGAAGCTGATCAAAGGTTTTCTGAAAATATTTATTACATTTTTTTTTAGCACTCAATAATATTTTAGAAATCGGTTTTTTATCGGCAAACGTTTTTCATTAGCATAATTCAAAGTTGATGCAAGGATATAGAAGATTCCTTGGTTCGGGACGAATTGATTGACCTATAAATACCTATAAATAAATTAATACATTTTATAAAAGAGTAGGGAATTTATGGCAATTTATATATTTTTAAAATCGGTTTTTTATAGTAAAACTTCTTTCATCAACATAATTCAAAGCTGATGTAAGAACAGAAAAGATGTGTTGATTCGAGTGGAATCGATTGACCTATAATATTAATATATGTTATGGAAGAGTAAGGAAGTTATGGTAATTTATATATGTTCAAAATCGTTTATTATAGTAAAATTTTCCCATTCTCATAATTTGAAGTTGATGCGAGGATAGAAAAATTGTGTTGATTCAAGACGAATCGATTGATCCATAGCATTGATACATTTTAGTGAAGAGTAAGGAAGCTATGGTAATGCATAATATTTGAAAAAACGATTTTTTAGAGTGAAACTTTTTTCACTGACATGATTCAAAAACGATAATTAATTCGTAACGCAAAAACGGGAGATTCCTTGATTCGAGGCAAATCGATTGATCTATAATATTAATACACTTTATTAAAGATTCAGGAAGTTATGCTCATTTATAATATTTGAGTCATGTGTTTCGAACAGAAAAACTTTTTTCATCGACACAATTCAAATTTGATGCATGAATAGAAAAGACTTTTTGATCCTAAATTTTCAAATACAGTGATTCTAACCATTTTTGTAAAGAAATCATAAATCTGGGAAAGGGATAGGGTGCAACAGAACTTTTTCCTTCCCCTTTCTAGCTCAAAAAATTATCATTTCGAATTCAAAATTTTATTCGTCGGATTTGTCTTTGTATGTAAAATTTTTGTGTATTATTTCGTAATTTTGTATTTGTTGTGAATTTCTATATTTAAATTCATCAAAATGAAGTCTTTAGTTTGTCTATAATTGAAAACAATAACTAATGCTTCCTGCATGAGGAAGCAAATACATTTGCTAACGGGAAGCAAAGTGCTCGTGAAATGAGCACCATATAATTATAAATACAAGCAAAGTGGGGACACTCGAGATCGAATTCACAGCTAGTTTTATTTATTGGTAAGGTAAACGTCCCAGCAATCGTGACCTTAGTCCCAGTAATCGTGGTGCCAATTTTCTTGCTTTTTATTTTATTTGAATGAATATAATTTCTATTTGCTATTATAAAATGCTAAAAATAAGTGAATTTTATCATTAAATGTAACTTTTAACACATGTTTGTAACAATGTATTCAAACTATAACCAAGTTTCACGATTACTGGGACCGTCACGATTACTCGGACATTTACCTTATTCCAGGTTATGAATTTGTTTAATTTCATTCAAGTACTTATTTCAAGAAATTTCAACTTTTTCATTCTGCTCTAATTTTCAAATAAATGTGATTATAATTTGTCTAACTAACGAAATCGTTCTTTTACTATTTTAAAAATACATCAAAGAGCAATCTAAGAATCAATCAGAAAAGCAAAATGCCATTATTTACTATAATACATTTTAGTGTTGAATTTTGTCCATTTTGCTTCGTCAAAACTTCTTATCATTCTTCATTTTTTTGATTAATTTTCTGTAGTGCTGACTCATATTATCATGATTAAAGCTTTGTTTGTACTATCATAAGAAAAATAGGGGAGAGTGGGATATGGTGTCCCTGTGGGGCATGGTGTCTATTACAAAAAACGCCCACGTTTATTGATTTCCATATTATTTTTTTGCATAAAATGTCTTTCTTTGTTTGGAAAAATAGTGGTGGCATGAAATTTTCGTTTTAGAATACGTTTCAGAAGAGTTATTATGAAAAAACAGTTTTTACAGAAACAGATGGAAAAGTCTTTGGTAGAAATTAAGCAGTTACACCATATTTTGAAATAATTGAAGCATGAAAATGTGAGATTCTAATAGGTGAAGTATTTCTTTAAACGTCTGGTATCATAAATTGTTTTTATAAACGTTCTAAATGTACTAAAATTAATAAAATCTTGAAACATGACATACGGGGCATGCTGTCCCTAAAACTTTGTAAAGATGGTAACAGTGCTTGATAACAGGTCGGTAATTTGATCGATAATGTATAAAAACACAGCAATTTATTTATGTCTGTTCTGTCTAATTAAATTTAAGGTTTTTAATGATAAAGTTATACAGAAAATGAAAATCGACACGTGATTTGGAGTTATATTTAATAATAATACGGTAAGTACCAAGTTCACGGTAAATTACTTTGAAATGAACTATCACGTGAAATTCGTGATTATAACCTACAAATATAAAAATTGTCGTTATACAGGTTATAAATGTATTCAAATTCCTAATTATAATTTTCTATTAAAATATACTTGAAAGGATTCTCTTTACTAAACCGCTCAATGTCATGTTTTATTCCTTTGAAAGAGACCATATGTAAACTTTGAGGTTATAACCCAAAAAGATTGGAACTTATTGTTATAAAGTTTTTTTTATTCTTACTTATAAATTCCCATTTCAAACACACTTCAAGCAATTCCCTTCATTTATTGGGGTGGTCCTAATTAGATGGGCTGAACAATATAACTCAATAAATAGGATTTCTAATATTATTGTTCAATGCCTGTTTTGAATTTTCGCGCCTTTGGTACCTTTCGGTAAGCAAGATATCTGTAAAGGCAAATTCAGATCTTTACACGGAGAATAGAATCTTCAAGGAGTAAGAGGTTATAACTAGGGTTTGCGACATACTTTACTTTGATTGATAAGAAAACATTTATTTAGTGTTGGCCATGTCTCGAGTAATTTTTTTTTTTGTTACATCGTACTTTCAAGAATTATTATATTGTACGTTTTTTATTCTACAACGTTCATATTTATGAAATAAACCGGGATTAATATGATGGACACCATGCCCCATGGTATGGGGTATGCTGTCACAAATGCAAGACCAACGAATTAATTAAATATCAAATAATGACGTAGTTAAAAAGCGGATTTAGGTAATGAAATATGCAACCTGATAATATGAGCTTCTCACAAAATAATACAGAAATCAAAATCACATTTCAATTATAATTGAAAGGACATTTCCTTCAAAGCCTGATACTACACCCCACTCTCCCCTATTTTGTGAGTTTTATGCGGGCTAAATAACTTTTGTGGCCAGGAGATTGGCTGAGTTAGAAAAGTTCTACGAAAAGTCTATTTCCTCATTTATGCTATCTTTTGCCATTTCCGAGAAAAATAAAAGAATTCAATATTTCTTTCGGAAACAATAGTTGCAGCAGGGTAACCAATTCTTTTATCTGTAAGAATCTGTTATTAACTTGGGGAGACCGGGGCGAGATGAACATACGGGGTCAAATGGGACACGGAATTTTCTCTCAAAATATGTGATTTTTGTTGTTGTTCTTTTCAGAAATGGCATGAATATGATATTGAATTTATCAGAAAAAGATAAAAAATTAAAAAAAGTTGATAAAGTAAAAATAAAAATGATTAAAATTTCAACACATAAATCCTGTTATTCTCTGACATAATAGAACGAAAAGAAATGATTTTAAAGTAGCAGATAATATTTGTAAACTAAGGTTTGTCGTAAAATTTATTTATCGACCTTGAATGTGCTAACGTATTTATACACAATTAACTAATAAAAACAGGTAATAATAAAGGTTTAATCATAATTTTGATTGGGGGGGAACGAGCCGGGTTCATGGGGCGAGATGAGACGCTCTTGTCTTGCTTGTCATAACCTCTTTATGGAGCTGGCAGAAAAGTATTTGTTCGCAAGATTAGAGTCGTGTAGAGTGAAATTTTCGAAAATAAAGATTCAAAGGAGAGTTTCGACAGTGGGAACATACAAAAGAAAAACTGACATTTGTGGTTAGAAGAGTCCATGACTGCTATTGTAAAAGCTGTTGTTTCAAAAAATTCTAGTGTCACAGCACCTGCAATAAGTTGGGTTTGTTTATACTTTTTATTTTTTGAATTGTTTTTTCAGCATATTCAAAACGTAATTTCCATTTATATTGAAAATGACAAGTTGCAGAAGGCTTCTAAAATTTATATTTAAAATCATTTCATTAAATTTTGCAGAAAAATCCCCATTTTCATGCAGGGAAAAATGATGGTTTTAGGTGCGAATTTTATAAAAACAGTTTATAAATCATTAAAAAAAATTTTTTGAAATATGTTCTGAATGAAAAATTTCAAATAAATGTTAATTCAACTTGAACTTATAAAAGTTATATTATGAAAAAAATTTTGAATTAATTAACGATTAAATGCATGTATAGTTTCAAATATTTATCAAATTCTTCCCCTGAGTAATAAGACTCAATTATACCTTACAAAATTATTTGTTGAACATTTGACAGAGTTTGAATAATTATATTGCTCAATCGTGAAAACAATTATACTTTGTCATGATATGATACTCATTTCCATTCTTAGAATATTTCAAATAATCTTTCATGTGAACGAAACACACGAAAAATAATCTTCTATTAACAAAAACTAATAAATAGTTCAGGTGCCTCATCTCGCCCCAATACGTGTCTCGTCGCGCCCCAGAGCATGGGGCGAGATGAGACATGTGCAAAAATGATAGGTTTCGTATTTTCATCGCAATTACTATTTTTGGAACACTAGGTCTTTGATGAAATCGATACATGAAGGTTCATAGAATGTATAGAACCACCTACATTTTTAAAAACTACTATAGATTTCAAATATTTCACTGAAAATTATAACTATGCTCATCTCGCCCTGGCCTCCCCTATATTGTTAATTACTTTTCTTTGCACAGTTTCAAAATTAGGACACTCTTGTCGATTGGCATTTAAATTTATTCTTCAAGTTTTACCTATTATTGTGAATCTCAATTCTCATTAGAGACATTAAACTATCGTACAGAATTATAGAAAACAATGAATGAAGACATTTTCAAATTTCAATTTTTCATTTATTTATAAGATTTGAAAAACAAGTTGAAGGACTAGAAACAGATGGGCAACTTCTGTGAGAGGGGGCACACTCCGCCCTCTTTATTATTTTTTTTCAAATATTTATGCAAATTTTTTTCTATAAAAAAGATGTTCCATAAGTTTTATGTGGGCTAAAATTGTTTTGTGGTCGAGAGAATTTTTGTCTTCATAGAAATTGAATTTTTTTATTTTTCTCGGAAATGGTACAATATCATCAATTAGTAAAAAATGGCAAAAAATATAAGTGTGGGTTTTTTGAGAAAATCGACTTTCAATATTTTCAGAAAAACCGCCGTCATTCTGTCAATTTTTAACATTTTCTCAATTTTCTCCCGAATTTCAAATAAGGCAGATGTAGAACCTGTCTGATTTGAAATGGATTCGATCAGTTAGATATATTCTTCAAATCGGGACCAAAAGAAACAAAAAAATATTGTACATATATAATTGCTGAGTAGTCATGACAAAAATCTACTCCTTCTTGTAAATTTGTTATCAGATACAACGCTAGATTCTAACTGATATACTACCGGTAATTGTTTACTTCGATGACTTTATTTTAATTATGTTAAATAGTTTTACCCATTATAAAATGTATACAATATTAATTAATTTAGCGAGATATCAGAATACCGAAAAATTGTTTAATATGAAAAAGCTGAAAAACTTTATCGTAACAATTTGAAGGTTATCACATTAAATAGTTCAAAATGCGAGCTTAGAGGACAGTATGTTTAGCTTAGCAAATAAAATAATTTTCCATTGTACACTTTTTAATCTTGTACTACACTCTTTAAATTCTAAAATGCACAACATTTTTGGTTCTAACTAACGTGTACAAATATTTGTCAGATTGAAACCAAGATCGAGATGGTTTAGAAACGAAGGTAAAAATCATTCCAAAAAAAGTTCAAATACATCCGCTCCTCCCCCTTTTTCACTCTCATATTTTTTTCGGAGTTTCAATTATTTTTCTTTACACACAGTTAAACTAAGCTGCAAATCTCATGCATAAAAATATCTGCAGCTTAAATCAGAGAATCGTGCCAAACTTCACTTGCAAGAGGCTACACCCTCAATTTAAAGGTGTTGGAACCAGAACCCAGCCTCAAAATTGAATTGCCTCATTTTACTCCATAAATACTGGAATTGAAACTTTTTTGAGATAATCAAGGCATATTCTTGCTTCCAATTAAATCTGTATTCGGAGGAAAAAAATGGCTAATTTAATAGTTTTTGCGTAAAACGTTTTTTTATGCTCGAGTTAGAATTAAAAAACAAACATTTTATACATAAAGTATTGAAATTAGGCAATTTTTCACTCCGAATACAGATTTCATTCACAGCCGGATTGGGCCCTAATTATCTAAAAAAAGATGAAATTCTAGTATTTATGGCCTAAAATGAGGCAATTCAATTTTTCAATTGGGCCTGGGTTCGAACACCCTTAAAAAAGGTTATTTACTAAATACCGAAACATAGAGCCCTCTAGAGAAATTAAAAACAAAATTAACTCACCTAGCATGAAAATCGTTGATATGGATCAATGAAAGTTCAAATAAACCTGATCCACCAGGAACTCTGTCAGTGGATATCATACATTTTTTCAAAATGAAAAATACCGATAAAAATGTCAAGCATGATATCACTATAGTTCTAAACATGTTTCTATAAAAAATCAACTTCAAATAAGTAAAGTAGGTCAGAATTTCTCTTTAAATAGGCAACCGAAATATGTTATCAAGTGTTCCTCAAGCGGCCATGAATTAATATGAACCTTGGCAAGAAAGATTGAACATGAATAAGCATAATTTGTCTGTACGTTTTTTAAGGTATTACAAGAATAAATACATAGCCTATTTGTCACAAAATTTCTGTACGTATAGCCCAAGGCATAGTTCGGAGTGATTCGTACTAAAAAATGGTATTTTCCAGAATCCCCCGATTAACATTAGTATTTTTATTGAACAATTATCTACCGTATGTTTCATTATCTGCTGTAGGGAGGGCTGACCTAATAAAATGAATTATAATTTGAAACATCTAAGAGCACGCACCTTTATGATCTTTAAATTTTTTTCTGAAAGCACTCTTGTTTCTTAGGAACAAAAACTGAAGGAAATATATCACAATATGTGATTCTCTTTTTAAATATAATGTAAAAATGACAAATATAATAATTAAACTTTTTAATAATGCAGAAAGAGATTAGAAATAATTTTTTACTTTTATTGTACACTACCGGCGGAAATTATCTACAGGCCTATTTTTTGAGCTGTTGCTGAAGTGCCTTATTTTTTTGAATATTAACATGAAAATTTTATCCTTACCATAGCACAAAGTGTATTAAAATTCTGCGTTTAGTAAGCCTAAGTTAAAAGCAAAGGTCAATTAAATAAAAAGATATTGCAAAAGAACTACGAATTTCGATACTCACAAAATTTGTTTAAAAATCATTATTTATCATGTTTTAATCATTTTCAGTAACAGACATAAAAAAATTATTGTCTTGAATTTTTCTGAATCATGTGGTGAGTACAACCAATATTTGAAATTTTGTTAATTTTTCGCACCAAGTTTAACTCTAGGAGAGAATGTAGGGAAAATATTCTGAAAATATTTAAATAATTTAAAAAATACTATGCTTAAAAATGAACTGAAGAAGTTTGAAAAATATGAATTATTTCAAGAATTCTTACAATGTTTCTAAAACATTAGAATTTTTACGTTTTTTACCTTCGTCTTGGGCTCATTAAACCCAGAATCTTATTACTTTTTGTGCTATTATGAGGACAAATTTTGTATATGAATATTATAAAACTTAAGGTACTTTATCAACAGCTCAGAAAACAGGCGTGCAGAATATTTTCGCTGTTAGTGTGTACTAAATTTTATCGGGAAAAGTCCGACACAGCAATTTAAGAAATTATCAAACTCACGACTTCAGTAGAGAATGGGGATTTGAAAAAAGTACTTAAATATTTTATATTCTCGAGTCCTTGTACATATAGATGTATTTTAATGTGCTGATTACGAATATGACCATGGAAATACTCACAAATTTTTCTATGAAAAACTACTTTTTTCAAGTTTTTTCAAGTTTAAACTCCTGAATTTTGCTAAAGCCAGTACAGTTTTTCTCAAGCCTCTCTATTCACGCAATACTAGCCTGGAGCTACACTGGCGCTGTCTAGTTGTGCTTCTTGTTTCATTCAAACCTTTCTGCTGTCTAGTCCCAGTTTTGGCGCTATCTAAGAGTTATTTATGAATGTGAATATATGAAGACTGTTCAGATTTTAATTATAGTTTCTAGACAAAAGCACGGTTTTGACTCAAACAAAAATTACAGAAGTGAATTCAGAAACCAATGATTTTTGAATGAAAGATTTAGGAAATGACGGTACATAATAGCATAAGTGGTCAAGCGATAATTAAATGTACACTATTATATATTTAAGATGATAAACAATAATTATTGAAGGTGATTGATATCTTAATACACGAAATGTATTCTTATCAACGATTGTTTTAAGAATGTTTGAAAACGTTTTCTTTCAATTGAATTATATAGTAAACTTATGATAAATTTATAATAATTATAATGTGCATAATGCTGTGTATTATATTTATAATATTCTAGAATATAACGATGTAATGAATTGTAATTCATATCCGACAAAAATGAAAAAAATTTTTACTTTTAGATGGCTGAGCGCGTTAAGGCGACGGGACAAAGATACAGCAACATAATATGAAGTTAAATTAAAAGTTCGACACCCGGCGTATATACGACATTTGCGGAAACTGATTTTTTCATTTCTTTGTCTGAAAAAAACATTTTTTTAAATATTTTTGATTAACTGCAAAATCTATGCAATACAGGGTGTTCTAAAAGTATGAGAACAGCAAAATATCTTGGAAGGGAACCATTTTCGGAGAATATGATCAATACAAAAGTTGTAGCGTTTTTGACTCCCAATCGAATTGTGACCTTAACCAATGACCTTCACCAATCAAAAATTTGACCTTGGAAGGTGATGGCAAGGTCAAAAAGCGTACAGCAGGGTGACTCGACTAACATGCATTTTTGAAGAAAATGTCCAACGCAAGAATTGTAGAACTTTTGACGCCCGATCGAATGGTGACCTTTACTTCGACCTTCACGGTAATTTTAAGGTGAAATTGATTTTTATTAATGGGAACCCCTGTTTTTGACCCCAGGAACTGAGAGAGCGGAAAATTTTCCGTCTAGATATGACCATCACCAATCAAAAATTTGATCTAGGAAGGTCATGGCAAGGTCACCAATCGATCGAGGGTCGAAAATGCCACAACTCTTGCGTTGGACATTCTCTTCTCAAACGCATGACAGTCGAGTCATCCTGCTGTAAGTTGCTTGACCTTGCCATGACCTTTCTATGTCAAATTTTCGATTGGTCAAGGTCATGCCTGGATGTATAATTTTTCGCTCTCTCTCTCTCTTCCCGGAATTAAAAAGAAGGGTTCCCGTTTAAAAAAAAAATAAATTAGACCCTGAAATGACCGTGAAAGTCATGGTAATGGTCAAGGTCAAGGTCATCATTCGATCGGGCGTCAAAAATGCTACAACTTTCATGTTGGTCATATTCTCCGAAAATGGTTCCCTTCCAAGATATTTTGCTGTCCCCATACTTCTAGAACACCCTGTATAACATTTTTTCCTGCTATTGCGCTTGCGCATTTCGATTGAGATTTATTTTCCAGGTCTGCCGGAATAATAACCTCACTTCACTATGATTTTACTTGAAGTGACTTCGAACGAGGAATCCAGTGGTGACCTTGAATTTGACCCTGGGCTTGACTTTCAAGGTTATTTCAAGGTCAGCTTTGTTTCATTATTCGGGAACCCCTATTTTTGACAACGCCCAACTGTGCACGTCGATGGCCGGACGGACAACTTTGCACGTCCAAGTCCACAGGAGCCCATCTGCCCGGTAAGAAGGCTTGCATTAAAAAGTATTGGAAAATTTCATGTACTCAGTGGTAACGTAACAAATATTGAATACTTCTGGATCCCCTTTCTGTCCTCCCGTTTTGAATCTCCACAACAGTAGAAGTTATCTCTTAAATTGAAACCCTTTCTGTACCAAGCGGCGACGATATTTTTCTGAATAACTTTGGATACCGCGCAGCAACCAAGAAATATAAAAATGTCAATCTTTTTTTCGAATTTTCTGTTTTTCGAATAATAATGAGCTCAAAAGCTTTTTAAAACATAGCATCGGTCATTTTACGATGTCAGGATTAATTTCCACACAGATGGCTGTGTTGAAAAATAATTTTTTACATTTTTTATCATAATTTTATATTTTTGTAATTGAAAATATTTGAGCAAAGCCAATATTTTACGATAAAGAGATGTATTCTTGTGAATAACCCTACTAGATTTTGTACATTTTTTGCTTTTGGAGCGCGTTTCAATGCTTCAAATGAAAATTGTGTTCTTAGTTTATTTGAGGTTAGGTTTTGGCAGCTCCGATCGGCTTTGAAAGGGATTAAAATCTTATTATTTTCGCCGCCTAATGAGGATTAAAAAACGAAGGACAGAAAAGGCATTCTTAGGGATTCAAAATTTCTAATACTTTTTAATGCAAGGCTTCTTACCGGGTGTGCACGTCGAAATTTCGACGTGTACTGTTGTCACTTGCACAACTGTGCACGTGCACAGATGATAATTGGACAACTGTTCACGTGCACAGAAGGTACTTTGACAACTGTGCACGTGCACAGATGCTACTGGGACAACTGTGCACGTCGAAATATCGACGTGCACAGATGTACTCCTGTGCAATTGAACATGCACAGATGTCACTTTCCTAACTGTACACGTACACAGATGTCACTTGCCCAACTTTGCACGTGCACAGATATCACTTGCCCAACTGTGCACGTGCACAGATGGAACTTGCCTAACTGTGGACATTTATTTCCTTACGTAAGGGTTTATACGAGGATGAACCTTTGTATCTACGTATAATAAATTTTCAACAGTTAAAATGATCCAATCCTGGTGGAATGGAGTGTACTATTTTTTTGAAGTTTTCTTCAAAATATTTCAATGGCTATTTTTATGAAAACATTCCTTCCAAATCATTATAAATATAAGAAAATCTTTCGTTAAATTTATTTTGTTTCCTCATAGAGAAAGCTTGAATTCATTTAATTCAACTGTCGTCAGTTGATAAGTGTCCAATACAATGTTCTGAACCTTGTATTAGATATTTACATTTTTTGTGTGTGTGTATGTGTAGCGGGCCTAAAGTTTTATATAGCAGGCGTAAAGTTTCATGTCGGCCCGGAGGCGGAGTGCGCATGTCCGAACGTCACTGGGCTGGAAGCGGCCACATTACACCTACTTCACGTGCATGCAATGGCGCGTTTTTAAGGGGGCCGAACAAAAAGAGATTTTCATACATCCATAATAATTTGAAAGAACTAATTTCATCAAAATAATATTCGAAATATTTTTAAACTAACTTTAAGAAAGTTAGTAGGCTCCATTCCACCAGGATTGGATAATTTTAAACGATAAACATTTATTATACGTAGATATAAAGGATCACCCTCGTACAACCCTTACGTATGGTTATAAACGTGCACTGTTAGAAAAGTTCCATCTGTGCACGTGCACAGTTGGGCAAAGGACATCTGTGCACGTGCACAGTTGGGCAAGTGACATCTGTGCACGTGCACAGTTGGGCAAGTGATATCTGTGCACGAACAAGTCCGCAGGAGCCCATCTGTGCACGTCGAAATTTCGACGTGCACGTGCACAGATGGTATTTGGACAACTGTGCACGTTGAAATTTCAACGTGCACAGTTGTCCGTCTGACCAACGACGTGCACAGTTGTCCGTCTGGCCACCGACGTGCATAGTTGGGTACATGCAAAGTTGCTACGTGCAAAGTTGACCCCATTCCGGTCAAGGGTGACCTTGAGCTTTAGCTGAAGGTTATTAGGCTTGACCCAGGTATGGGTCGGGTCCAATCTGTACTGCTTCGGCTCAGGTGTTTACAAAAAAGTTCGAGGTCATTTTTTGAGTAACTTTCAACGAGGAATCCAGCAGTTGCCTTGAATTTGACCTTGAACTTGACTTTCAAGGTTATTTCAAGGTCAACTTTGTTTTTTCAAGTGGAAGCCCCTATTTTGGACAACGGCAAAGGAAAGAGCGGGACATTTTACGTCCAAACATGAACTCAGGTCATGGGTGAAGGGTGACTTTGAACTTCAGCTGAAGGTTATTAGGATTGACCCAGGTATGGGGCGGGTCCAATCTGTACTGCTGCGGCTCAGGTGTTTACGAAAACCGTAGAGGTCATTCTTGGAGTAAGTTTTAACGAGGAATCCAGTGGTGACCTTGAATTGGACCTTGACCTGAACCTTCAAGGGTGTTTCTCGCACCGCAGAGCATACAGTTGCAAAATTAAGATTTTGCAGGTCCTTCGCATTGACTCTGCCATGATTGGCTCCCCCAACTCTAGGGTAGTTGACATTGTTGTCCGACACATTGTCGGGAGCCCTGCGCCTTCGATTGTATTGAACCGCACTTATTACAACTATGTACGGTGTTATCATTGTTGTTTCCACGAGCAGCTAGAAAAAAGGGTTCATCCATCCTTGTAGAGCCCCACATGCAAGGATAAGGCTGTATAATCTGAGAGGTCGCACAGTATCCCAAAGTGACCGTTTAAGACACCTCAGGTGCCATTCAGCTTTCGGCTGGGGGTATTTTCGCCTTCGCTTGGGGGTGCGCTCCTTCTGAACCATCCCTGGGAAATTGGCTGCTACTGCTTTTTAATTATTGTAACCATATTCAGCAGAAAGCCTCATGGTAAAACATAAAAGACAAAAAAGATTTAAAAACATATATGTCTTCTTTTTGTCAGGCTTTTATTTATTTACTTTTTTGTTTGGTATTCTCTATGCGTCTTGACTGAAACTATGATCCCTTTTCTTTTCTAGCTCCACCTTACCCTTACCAGGTTCGTAGGTTTAGACTCGAGTGTATCATAAACGTACATAAATGAACGGAATGTTCGGACGTTTAGACTTGGCCTTTTTATTTTTTATAGAGACATTTAAGAGCGTTTTGTCCAAGTTTTATTGCTGGATTTTTTTATATTCTCAAGACTTTCTTAGTTAAATTTGAAATTTTCATTGAATAAGTTTTTATACATTAGTGTCATTTTACAAAAAGCATTTTACGAGGGGTGAACCACTCTGATTTTTCGTGTACCAGGAATATATTCCCTGAATAATATTCGGGAGTATGCAGAATATATCGGAATATTTGGGAATACAAAGAATATGAAGAATATAAGAATATGTAGGAATATGAGGGAATATGTAGGGATATGAGAGAATATGTACGAACATGAGGGAATATGAGAAAATATTTCGCAATATAATTAAATTACGTATATTAAATTACATATATTCTCACCCTTTCCCTCAAAACCCCATAATTTTTGTTTTATTCGCGTCAATTTTGAGGCCCATGATCTTCATGCTAATATTCAGTTTGCTCAACATTTTTTGCAAATCTTCGATTGACTCTGCTATAACAACCTTATCATCTGCAAACGCTAACCCACGTACCCTTATTGTCCCGAGATCCACAAATAACGATAAATTCACGAAACAATAATGAATGAATAAACAAATAAATAAGGGTTCATCCACAATTCACGTGAGGTGTTTTTCTGAACTTTTCACCCCCCCCCCCCTCTCCCCATATGTAAGATACCTTGAGATTTGCTGTCCTCTCCCTCCATCTTCAAATCTTGCTAAGATTTTATGAACACAGGAAACGAAGTTACATATAAAATATAAATTCTGTTAATTAAATAGACGTAGAAGCTGAATGGAATCAGGTTAAGAAAATTAAATGGGTTAATAATAATAAGTATTTAGTTACAATTTTATTACAATAAAATTTAGCACAATTTTATAATATCTTCAGTGCCTAGAATGTTCCATAGTGCGACACACTTTGCGTATTCTATTACTATTATTCTTCAGTCTATACTCTCTAAATCCGAATTAGTAGAAATTTTACTAATTCAATAAGTAGCATTGTATCTGACTGTTAAATTAGTAATTTTATCACTTTCTACTATATGAAATGGTAAGATTTATGTTACTAAATGAATTAGTGAGGGTATTCTACTAATCTGATTAGTAGTAACAACTTACTAATTAGAAGAGTAGAAATGAATTGCTAAGGAAATATAATTTAACAATTTTTAAAATACATTCTGCTGTTTTTTGAGTTTTAATTAAAAAAGGTTAATGTTTTGTCAATACACCATCTATTTCTCCGATGCAGCTTAAATGTGAACTCCTGAAATTGGTTAGAATAACTATAGCTATTGTTCGTTCCCAAAATGTTCCGGAGTTTGTGAATAAGTGGATTCTGATGGCAAAGAGTGGGTTAGAACAGCAATTGATTTCAGGGTGAATCTTTTATCTTAGCTTCTTTAAAATGGGTAAGATTTTGTTTAATATTAGTAATCAGGTGAATAGTTTAAAGGGAACTGGGAAAGTGTCGTTGAAGAAAGTTAGGTTAACTAAAATTTATTTTCAGAAAAATTCAAAACCTTCGAGGAATACATTGTGCAAGAATTGGCTAAAATACTTGAAAACCACTTAGATTCAGACACTGTAACGAAACTAGAAGGTATAAAAAGCAAATATTCACACATTATAGTCGACGTACCATATCGTAATCAACTAACAGTTTGAGAAAGGCTCTATTTTTTATCTCTAACTTGCAGAAAACTCACTCAACATACATTAAAAGATACGTAGATGTTCAAACATTTTTTTAAATCAATTTACAACTTCTGAGTCGGATTTTTGGGTTAAAAAATTTAATTTAGTTGTTGTTACGGATAAAGAGGTTGTTTTAAAGAAGATTTTAAAGTATATTTTCACGTTTTAAACTTACGCTTTTGAGGCATCCCTTATAATCATCAGATCTAGTTTTACTAAGGCACACAAATTATTATTTAACCTAAATTTTAAACAGAATCTAACACTCTTTTGTCTTCAAAAATTTCTTTTTTGAACCACCTTACTGTTAAACTGCGGATACATTAAAATAAAAGTATCTACATAATTTAAAGCATGCAAATTTTAATTTAGTGTACTTAATTTTTTAAATTAAAATGCATCTATTATAGTTTTGTTTGAAAATTGATCGTTTTTAGTTCCATATTCAAATATTCATCTTCTTCATTGATAATTCAACAGCTTGTTTGCAATTTTTTCTCTCGCTTGACTGAAAAATCTTTTCAAGTTGAAAATTCAACTCATTTTGAAAAGTAGTTTATTTGTCGAATTCAACTGTTTCTGATTAAAAATTAATATTTTTTATGTCAACTACTCAATTTTCGTTCAGAATTAATCTTTTTTGGAATACAAATTTAATTAATGAGTTAAAAGCTGAACTCTTTTGTTTAAAATTAATTTTTTTGTGCAAGATTCATCATTTTAATTAAAAATGTATCTCTTTGGTTAGAAAGTGAGCTATTTTGTTGAAAATTCGTTTTTACTTTAACAGAAAATTAATTCTTATTGAAACTGAAAATGTAATTATTACAGTCGAATATTCCAACATTTTATTGAAAAATCCATCTCTTTAGTTTAACATAATGCAAAATTTTAAATGAAATCATTTAATTTCAGGTGGAAAAATTATAATTTTTAGTTGAAAAATCAACTATTTCAGTCAATGGTTCACCATTTTAGTTGAAAATTCAACACTTTGGCTAAAAATTTGCTTTTTTTCTGGAAAATCAACTTTTTTAACTGAAAATTCAATTATTTGGTTGAATGTTTGTCTTTTTCAGTTGAGATTTCTTCTATTTTCTTCAGAATACGTATTTTTTGTATAAAATGATTCTTTATGTCTCTAAATAAATCTTCTTGTTTGAAACTTTTATCTTTTTGGTGGAAAATGTAAGTATTCCAGTTAGGTATTCATAATTTTAGTTGGAATGTCATCTTTTTGATTGAAGATAATAAACTACTTGGTTAAAAGTTACACTTTTGTTAAAAATTCATTTATTTCAGTAAAAGATTCATCATTTTAGTTCAAACAGTTTTTTTCTCTGGAAAATTAATTTGTTATGTTCAAATTTAACTATTCCATTTTTGGTCGGAAGCTGATCTTTTTTATTTCAAATTCAACTGTTAACTATCAAATAAAAATTTGTTTAAATTATTATTCAAATTCATAGACTTCATAGACAAATTTAAGAAATGATTGATTATGTTTTTAGTATTATTTGGTTATTCAAGTATTTAATGGTGCTAATATATCAATATATCATATATCAATATGTCAACGGCGATACCACGCTGAAAACACCAGTTCCCGTTAGATCACTGAAGTTAAGCAGTGTTGGGCGCGGTTAGTACTTGGATGGGTGACCGTTCGGGGAATACTGCGTGTTGTTGACCCGTCGTGGGTGTGGTGGACCCACACTGGTAGTATTTATCCACCTAGAAACACTACCCGAATCGGGTAGTGAGGCAATGAACTTTCGAGTTCGAAATGCTAATCAATTTTTTTTTTTAATATATTTGAGAATATTTTGTAATATAATTTGTTAAAGATTCCTAAATTAAAAATATTGATTAAATCCCCAGAAACTGAAAAAGAATTTATAATAAACGCGCGAAACTGAGGACTTTTTCCGAGTCGATTGAAAAAAAAAGAAATATTTGAATGGCTCCGTACTATAAAAAATTATTTAAAAAAAAACTTGACATATCTGGATAGAACTTGAAATAACCGGGATCAATCAAAGACAAGTGTACAACTGTAAAGCCGTACATTGTATGGTGCAAACTTACAAAGCTCTCCACCAAGCATTGTATTATATTTTAATAGTTTTATCTAGCTAAAGGAAAAACAGTTACGACTTCGCAGTTGTTTTTGTCTTGTAAAACCTTTTAATATTATTAATATTCTAGTTTTAATTATGTCAATAACATGTTTTCAATTTGCATTGAACTAACTTGTTTTTTAATCGGACCTAATTCGACTTTAACAATAGAATAATATATTTGAATAAACTTCTCTTCGTTGAAAAAACAGTTTTTAAATTTACTTGAGACTACCCTTTTAAATAGTAACCAGCAATACATTTAAAAATTAATTTAGTAGTAGCATTACGAATTCTTTTAGTAGATATAGTTACTAATTCATTTAGTCAGTTATTCTTACACATTGAATTAGTAGATTCTTACTAATTACCAGTAAACGAATCGGCGCTATTTGAATTAGTAGAAAACTACTACCAATTAGTAGTTTTCTACTAATTCAGATTTAGAGAGTAAATGATCGAAATTTCTATTTATTTATCGCAGACTTCACAATCGTTACCCTTTTTTTGGTTTTTATACAAATGCGAACTGAATTATTAGAACCCAATAAGACAATCCAACTATTTTTGGCTGAAGGTTCATTCAGTCTTCTTGGCTTGAAAATTCTACGATTTGATTGAAATTGTTTTCCTTTTTGACTAAAAAATTTTCTCTTTGGTTGAAAATTCAACTATTTTGTGTAACATTCGCCTTTTTTTTGTTTTAAAATTTTTCTCTTTCTGTAGAAATTTGATCTATTTTTGTTGAAAATTTAACTGTTTGATTAAAAAATTATCTGTTCAGGCTAAAAATTAATTTCGTAGTTGAAAATTCACATTTTCGGGTTCAAAATTAATCTGTTGTGTAGAAAATTCTTATTTTGTCTAGAAGATTTAAAAATATGAAAGGCAATTCGATAACTTGGTAGCAAGATCCACAAGTATTTGAAGGCATTAATTGATAGTAGATGCAGATTCATAATTTCAGTTAAAAATTCATTTCTTCAGTTTACAAGTTAACTATCTTGTTGGAAATTTGTTTTTCGAGCAAAAAACAATTTTTTTTTACTGCAAATTTTGCTTTTACATTTTTTGCGAAAAATTTATCTTGTTAGTTGAAAATTCAACTATTTGGTCATAAATGCAACTGTTTGGTTGAAAATTAATCTGTTGTTAAAATATCTTCTATTACATTTTTTGTTGAAAATTAATCTTCGTAGGTTGAAAAATCAACTCCTTCGTTAAAAGTTGAACTACTTTTTCGAAAATTCATTTTTTCGTATAAAGATGCATAATTTTAGTTGAAAATTCATATATTTGGTTGAAAATTCATTTGATTTGAAATAAAAATCTTTTGTTAGTTAAAATATTAACTATCACATGTTTTTTAGAATTAATCGGCTTCGTCGGCCCCTTAGATCAGATTAGAGATTAGGCCATTTAATAGTTAAGCATTAAAACTTTATTAAGTTAAAAAAATATATGTAAAATTAAATAATATCAAATTAGAAAACCTGAAAATTCCACGTCACAGTCGGCCATAATAAAACAATGAACAATTACAACATTAAAGTAATAATATGTATTAAAACTTGAACAATTTTGAATTTGAAATATTTTAAACTAAAAATCTAAAATTAGTTATTCGAAGTCAATAACTTTTAAACTTGTATGAATTAAAAGTGAATTATTATTCAATTTATGTGCAATTTATAATAATTTCATGATAGTTGCCAAGGCACCAAATACAAAGTCATGCAAATACAATCGGTGAACGGAAGGGAAGCAATCGAGGAATCTGTGAATACTTCGATATATGTGGGAATATGTAGGAATATAAGGGAATATTTGGGAATATCAAGAATATCCAGTATATTTGGGAATATAACGAATATCAAAAATATCAAGAATATCACGGAATATTGAAAGAATATATGAGAATATTCAGTGAGTGTACCAGGAATATCAGAGTGGTCGACCACTCGGCATTTTACAAAAAGAAGTTTTTCCTCTTTTTGAGGTGAGCTCATACCTATCATATCAGAGTGGTTTCAGTGTCAACTTCAAAGACGAGTTTTTTTAATTGCCTTTGAATACCGTTTGTTTGAAATTTGCTCATTCCTTGCAACTTTACATAACTGATAACAAAATTACGCATTTGACGTTGACTGTATCTGTCTTACTATCTAATAGATTATAAATATGTGTGTTTTCGAGTAAAATTTTCATCGTGAATTTTATTCTCTACTTGGGCATTGCACAGACAAGATGTTCAAAATTCTTTTCGCAACTACCCTCTTCGCTTTAGCCGTGGGTGAGGATGCTCCAAAATATATAAAATGCAGTGAGTATAAAAACAGTAGTTTAGACTAATGTTATATTCTGTTTGCTTCACGTTCGATGATATTACCTGAAGAATGCAAACATATGGTGTCTTGAAGTAATTAAGATATTAAATATGATTTTTATAATAGAATCGCAATTTTGTGTACTCTTCTCTTTAAAATATTGGCTGCATTTTGATATATGTTCCAATAAATTATGAAAAAGGGGATGATTCTCCTTTTTTGCTTTCTCATAGAGAAAACTTTGTAATGGTAACATTTTCGAACAAAATTAAATTCACTCAATCCAACGTTTCTCAATTTTAAAATGTCTAATACAATGTTCTAAGCAATTTTCCGGATGCATGCGTGTGGATGGGTGTGTGAATGCGTGGATGTCACACTTTTCTGTGAATACGATAACTTGACATCGTGGGCCGATAAATTGATGAAATTTGTAGGGCTTATTTTCACCACTAATATCTTGAAACTGACCAAAGGATTTCTAAAAATATTTATTCCGTTTTTTAGCACTTTACAATATTTTAAAAATCGGTTTTTTATAGTAAAAACTTTTTCATTAACACAATTCAAAGTTGATACAAGAACATAAAAGAGTCCTTGGTTCGAGACGAATCGATTGATATAAAATATTAATACATTTCATTAAAGAGTAAGGAATTTATGGTAATCTGTATATTATTAAAATCGATTTTTATAGTAAAAATGTTCTCATTCTCATAATTTAGAGTTGATGCGTGAATAGAAAAGTTGTGTTGATTCGAGACGAATCGACTGACCTATAATATTGAAACATTCGATCGAAAATTAAGGAAGCTATGGTTCTGCATAATATTTGAAACACGGTTTTTTATAGTGAAACTTTTTTCACTAACATAATTCAAAATTAATGCAAAAACGGAAAAGATTCCTTGATTCGAGGCAAATTGATTGATCTATAATATTGATACAGTTTATTGAAGACTAAGAAAGTTATGCCCATTTATAATATTCGAAACATATGTTACAAACAGAAAAACTTTTTTCATCGACATAATTCAAAGTTGACGCATGAATAGAAAAGACTTCTTGTCTATCAATTTTCAAATAGAATAATTCTGACAATTTTTTTTAAAGAAATCAGGAAGATGGGAAAAGGATAGGGTGCAGCATACAATTTCGCTTCTTAAATTGATCAAAATGAAGACTTTGGTTTTTCTATTATTCAAGAGAATCACTGATGCTTCCTCTATGAGGAACCAAATACATTTGCTAACGGGAATCAAAGTGCTCGTGAAATGAGCACCATATAATTATAAATAAAAACAAAGTGAAGACACTCTTTTTACTTTCATTATATTGAAATTATTTCAAAACCATTTGAAAATTGATTTGCAATATAGATTCTTTTTAAATAAATCTGAATACTTTCTGAACAAATAAGCATGAACCACTTTGCTTTTTTCTGTTTCAACCGAAATGGAAATGCGCGCACCTATCATAGCCGCTAAGTAAATGAAGAAATGCCTAAAAATCCAAAATGCGAGTTATTTTTTCGGAAAATATTTTAACCTGATTTTTTCAAAATAAACAATCCCAGTTTTCTTTTGATACATTTTTTTAATGCTCAATAACACATCATATATGTAGGTATGAGGGTGATTCAAAAAATATTATTCAAGAATCTGAACACGCACTTTAACCCAAATTGTACTCTTTTAGTCAACATATTTTAGAAAACATTGAGGTCGTATATGTCTCAGAGGATTATTAGAGTTTTCTATTTTAAATTGATTTTTTGTTTCCTCAATATAAAATTCTCCTCTTTTATATTACCATAATCGTAAATAATTTCATGAAAATGTTTAAACTCCTTGTTGAAGAAGATAATTATTTTTCTTACTTTTTCACACTTTTGTATAATACGTAATTTTTTTAATTTACTTATTGTATTTTGTAACTGACACACTGCATGTCAAATTATTATACAGAAAAATTTGGAACAACTAAGATAACATTTTTCCCCTTAAAAATGAATAAAAACAACTAAAAATTAATAAAATTTTTCTGACCATTTTTTTGAATAAAAAAGTACAACCTATAGGCTGGTTTCTTAACCAAATCCTTTGGATGAAAATATATTTTTATTATTTTTTACTTCTAAAAATCTACTTTTTTTAGAAACCAAACTGGATAACATAGATACAAATTATATTTAAAGGGTGCAAATACTGTACTTATTCTGGGGAGATAAAAACACTTGAAAGTCAGATTTTAAATTCAAATAAAAAAAAATTGTTAGTCTTTGTTTCAAATTATTAATAGCATTTTGAGTTCTTGTGCAGAATTTTCATAGTGAAAATAATGAAATAATAAAATAAAGAAATAATTCTGTTTAATTGGACTTTTCTCATATGAAATATTATTATTCATGATAATATATAACATTTTTACTTTTCAGTCTTATTAGAAAATTTGCATTATTTAGACAGAATACATATCAAGTTTCCAGTTTGAGTAAAGTAGACCGTTGCAAATGCAGTTTTAATCTAATCATACATACCTACTTTTGTTGTGAATTATATAAACTTGCAAGAAAAGAGCAAATTGTAAACTAAGTATTTAAAAGCAATTAAAAAACACTTATCTGACGTTGACACTGACATAACTATAATGTGAGCAAATAATTATATATAATAATAAATAATAATAATAATTGAAAAATAAATTAAAATTTATACAAACCAAATTTTTTTTAAATAATGATAAAAATAATGATGAATTTATACTGTGATATAATGTGATGATGATACCTCAAAAAGAGGCAAAAATTCTTTTTGTAAAATGACACAAATATAAGGAAGAAACTTATTCAATGATCAAATTTTTTAAATATTTTCAGTTAATTGGGTTCAGGATTTGAGAAATTAAATTTAAAATAAATAAAAACTCCAATTTTAACTACGAAATTCTTGGAAACTAGAAAAAACAAAAATCCGAAGATCAAATTTTGGTAATACTTTATTGAATGTCTCCATCCAAAATAAATAATAAGTTAAAACGAAAACAAAAAGAAGACTTATTATATATTTTTTTTATCAAATTTTTGTTTCGTTCAAGTAGAGTAATTTTAGACCGTTTCTATTGTAGAGCTGTCTGAATATTTTTGACACACAAAACATTTAAATTTTATAACTCTAAAAATTCTAAGCTTGTTGCATAGCAAACGCGATAACTTAAACTAATATGCATACGTGTTTTTTTCGCCTTCGCATTCGCATTCGCCTACACGTTCTTATTCTACGAAAGAAACATCCTGAAATGTCGCATCAATTGATGATCAAAAAAATCTTGTTACCTAGTGTAATTCATCTTTTTTGGTTAAAAATTTTATTATTTTGTTGAAAATTTAACTATTCGTGTAGAAAGTCATTCTTTTTAGTTGCGAATTCGTCTTTTTTGGTAGAAAATTTATTTACCTGATGAAAAGTTAAACTCTTTTGAAGAGAATTTATTTTTCTACTTGAAAATTCATCTGTTTTGTAGGAAATTCGTCTTTCTGGCCCAAATTTCAAGAGTTTGATAGAAAATTCAACTTTTTGGTGGAAAGTTCAATTCTATTGTTGAAAATTCATTTTTTTTTAAGATTCGTCATTTTATTTGAAAGTTCATCTATTGATCTGTGTGTTTCAAAATTTAACTCTTTTGTTGACCTTTTTTTATAGAAAATTAATTTTTAACTGAAAATTTAACTACTCCATTCAAACATTTGTCACTGTAGTTGTAAATTTATCTCTTTTGGTAAAAATTTCATCTCTGCTAAAAATCCAATTATTTTTGATAAAAAATTATTTCGTTTTATTTGAAAAGTCTATTATTATATTTTTGGTTGATAATTAATCTTTCTTTGGTTAAGATTTTATCATTGGGTTGAAAATCTAATTATTCTGTTGAAAATTCAATTATTTTTTCGAAAATTCCAGAATTTCGTTCGCAATTAATTCTTTTTGGTCGAAAATTCAACTTATTTGATAAAAATTTCCCTTTTTGGTTAAAAAATTCTAATCTTTGGTTGAACATTGAAATATTTTGTTGAAAAATTAATGTTTTTAACTAAAAATTTAACTATTACATTTTTGGTAGTGAATTTATCTCCTTTAGCTGAACATTCAACTATTTGGTTAAAATTCATATATTTTGTTGAAAAAGCGTCGTTTTTGGTAGAAAATAATGACTCTTGGTTTTGAATTCATATTTTTTGTCAAAAACTTAACTACTCGGTTAAGAGTTGACCTGTTTCGTTACAAATTATTTTTTCTGGGCAGATGATTAATCAATTGAGTTGAGAGCTTCATCTCTTTGGTTGGAAATTTAACTTTTTTTTTCCTTAAAGTTAATTTTTTTCACTAAAATGTAACGATTCTAGTTGAAGTTTCATGTATTTTGTTGGAAATTTAACGTTTTCAGAAATATTTTCTGTAGGCCCTAGGTAATTGTAAACATTTCAGAAGTGGAAGTTAGAAATAGGTTAATCTATAAAAGAAGCATTCGAAGGAAAAATAAAAATATCTAGAGCCATAGAAATTTATAGCCCAATATAGGAAAATTGGATATTTTCTAACATTCTGAAGATCATAATTTTTTTAAACATTCATTGCTTTAGAAACATTATATGAGTTCAAAAATCAATTTTGGATCCTCAAAAGTGGATAATTTTCATCTGAAGATGATAATCAGAATGTCAATTTCTGTATCATTTTCCATGTCGTTATAACTTATTCGGTCTATCGTCAATTTTTAGAATGCATATTTTGTCGTTTCATACCTTCAGCTCAATCAATTGACAATTTATGGAATATAATATGAAACTTGACACTTAGCTTTCATAAAATGAATTTTAGATTCCACGATGGGAGATGCTGTGAGTCTTACACTATCCGGCCCCGAAGTTGAAGATGGAAGATATATTTTGAAGAAAGGCACTAATATGACCGCTTCTGGTGATTTCATAACGAGTAAGTTGATAAATATGTACACCATAATAATGTGTGATATTGATTCTGATTTTGAAAGTTTGTGTAAAACAAGGAAGTCCTTGTTTCTACATCATATTTCTTTTTTACTTAAAAGAAATCTTTGAAAAGAACTGTATAGCTGCAGATCGAATATATTGTATATTTAGAAAGATTTTGCATTTTGAATCCTAATTCAAAATGCACATAATTTCGCAAAATTCACAAATTTTAGTACACACATAATCTGTTATAGTAATTAATTGTTCAACGCATTATTGGAAGATTTTCAATATCAAACATATTTCGTCCTAAGCATGCTACCTCGTAAAGAATTTTCGTGGTAAAAATACGTTCTTCTTCTTTATTCATAATGTGTCCCCTAAGGGTTTACATGACTTCTATTTCTTACAATACTTCCTTCTGCATGTTTTATAAAATCTTATCCTTACTATTTACAGATATTTACATCTATTTACAGAAAATCTTATATCTAACGCCTTAATTCTATTTTCTACGATAACGCAATTTGTGACGTGTTAGCGAGAAAGTGAGCGAGCGATAGAAAGCGAGAGTGCAAGCGCAAACGCATCTTAATTAACTTATGCTATTAGATATCCATTACTTACAAATCTTTACGCTTCTAGTTTAAGCGATTTCCGTTTCCTTTTTCTTTCACTTCTCTTGTACCCCCAATTTTGCTTTTTTTTCATCCATTCTTTCATTCTTTTTCATTTGCTCCCCTAGCCCCCTCTATCTCCTTCATCCACTCTTCCCCCGAACCATCCTCCCCTAGAAACTTTACCACATTCTCTTGCCAGCTTCCTTTATCTTCCATTCCTCTTCTGCATCCTTCCCAAACCTACTCCCATGTTTCCTCTTCTCATTCATAGATTCTGCACTTCCTGTTGTCTTTCTTTTCCCAATACATACTTGCCCTTACCTCGTTTCCCAATCTAAATCTTGCTATTCTGGTCCATCTTTTCTCTCCCCATCCCTTTTCTAAATACTTTGGTACTCCTTTCTTTTTTATCATCTTATAACATATATTATATTTTGATTCCTCAATCATGCCCGATCTTTCTATTAATTGTCTTTCTCTCTCCCTTTTTTTCACTTCTTCATAGTTGACTCCAGTCCCGTCTTCTATATCCCTAGTCTTAAAGAACTCCCTCCTTTCTTCCTCCCATCTCGTTAATTCCATAGCTCTCCCTCTCCTTTCTTGTACCTCCATCAAACACTTTCTCGCTACCTCCCCTCCCTTTCCCTCCCACAGCTTCGTCTCAAAATTCCATGCCCTCTTTCCCGCTCTAGTACTCAATTTATCCCTTTGCGCTTCTTCTCTCACCATATATCCCGGCGTCCTCCAGTCTACCCCTAGCCTCTCCCTTATATACCTTTCTTGTAAACTTTCAATCTCTTTCCTTTCTTTCCATCCCCATATCTCTGCTCCATAACCTAATACCGGCCACACCAGCGTATCAAATAACCATATTCTCCTTCTCCAATTTTTTTTAAACCTTCTTTTTCCTATTCCCCATATCTGCTTCATTACCCCTGCTGATTTTTTATCATTTCTCTTATATGCGCTCTATGGTCTCCATTTGCTTGCAATGTATATCCCAAACACTTAAACTCTTTTACTTCTTCTAATTTTTTTCCTTTCCATCTCCCCGTCCATTCTTCCTTTCTTCCCCCTCCTTTTCTAAACCTGCGATTATCTTCGTCTTCTATACATTTTAATTCAACTTTTTTCCATCTAAGTATTTCTCTAATCCTGTAATTAATCCCGCCATCCCTTCTTCATCCTCTGCCATCAACACTATATCGTCTGCGTATGCCAGTTTATATATCTTTTCGTTCCCTAACCTAACTCCGCCCCACCCTTTTCTCTTCATTTGATCTTCCAAGTCTGATATCAATATATTAAATAAAAGTAAAACTACCTCCTACTTGCTCTCCTACCTTCACCTTGCTTTTTGTCTCTCTAAAAATTTCCGATACTCTCTTTATTAATCCTTCTCGTATCCCCTTTTTCACCATAACTTTCTCTATCTCGCCTCGGTCTAATGAGCCAAACGCCACCTTCAAGTCCACGAACACTGCTATCATTGCCCCTTTCTCCCTTTTAATCCTCTCATTTACTAAGTAGTTCAGAACATATATATTGTCCATTACCCCTATCCCTTTTCTAAACCCTGTCTGATTCGGTGGTTCTATCTTTTTCTCCACAACTTCTTTCTTTAACCTCTCCGATAAAACAGTCACATATACTTTATACAGTATTGGCATTAGTGTCACTCCTCTATAATCTTTAACTTCCTCCCCTCTGCCTTTCTTCACTATTGGTATCACTACTCCTTCTTTCCATACCTCTGGCCACCCTTCTCCTCTCCATACTCTATTGCACATTATCCATGCCCATTCCTTTAATTCTGTCCCCCCATATTTCCATACTTCATTTGAATCTCATCTATACCAGGTGCCTTTCCATCTTCCATCATCCCTAACACCTTGACTATTCCCTCTCTTGTAATTTCCTCCTCCTCATCTGTTTCCCTATCATCTTTTCCTCCTTTCCTAACTTTCCTCTCTACTCCTCCTAGTAATTCCATAAAATATTTTTTCCATTCTATCATCTCAATATCCTGGTTTACTCTTTCCTTCTTCTTCTCTCTTTATTTACCACTTTCCAAACCTCTTCTTCCGTCCTAGCCTTCTCCGCTTCGTCTTCAAACCTTTTATTTTCCTCCCCTTTTTTTTGATCACACAACTCAGTATACTCCTTCTTTTTTCTCCTATATTCTTCTCCACTACTTGTCCCTCTTCTCCATTTTCTTAATACCCTTCTCACTTCCTTCTTTTTCCGTCTACAATCCTCATCCCATCCACTTCTATCCCCTCCTTCACTAACTTCTTTTTTGCTCGTGCACTTTAATACTCCTTTTATTTCTCCTACCATTATTTCCATTTCCTCGTTTACATTTCCTTCCCCCATTCTGATATTCCTGACATTTTCTTTAAACTGAAATATGTTCTTAATAAAGATTAATTTTATTGACTACATTTACAGACTACTGCAATTCCCGGAGCCATCTTTTAATTTTGTAGATGTTTATGTCCGTGATCCAAGATATAGAGTTAAAAACATCATGAAAAATGACAAATTGTAAATTTCAATTTTTGCTTATAATAGTATACAATAAACAAAATTATTAAATTTAATTCTTCCAAAAAATGCATCCGTAAGTTGTGAAAGAACTTTGTTTTAATTCATATGCTACGTATTTGCAGTTCTATATATTTCTTCATTATAATGATAGATTAACACATAAAGGACACACCTCCAAATACATATCCAGATATTTTTTACTGAAAACAATCATGAGTGATGTTGAAACAATATAAAATAGAAAAAAAATATCTCCAAAACCACAATGATAATTGAACTATTCGATGAAAATACTTGAAAAAAGAAACGTAGACAATCGGAAAAAAATTGGAAAGCCCATGGGATCTCAGTGACCTCAAGTTTCCTTTAGGGATAAATAGTTTCAAATTTACGATTTCTATTAAATGTAAAACTATGTATCTTCAAGAATTAAAATAGGTATAACTACATCCTTATTATTTACATTTAAGTATCTAAGTTTGAGAAAGATGTGCGTCATCATGACGCGAAATAATTTCAATTGTATTTGGGAAAGCGTCTCCGCGTTGTCATGGTAACCAATATGGCTGTCGCTGTACGAGACGCGGCTGGAACGTACTTCGTACCCCCAAGTAGCGGGACCATAGCTTTTTGGATCATGGGCGTTGGCTTGCCACTCAGTCAAGTAATGTTCCATCGATCTATCTATAACGGTGTGTGTGGAGCTCCCTCGTGTCCGATCTCGAAATCTGATTCCAACGAATCAAAATCGAGTATGGATTCTGATTTCCAACGAATCAAAATCTAGCATAGATTCTGATTCCAAACGAATCAAAATATATCAACCAAACTGATTCCAACGAATCAAAATCTAATCGAAAACTGATTCCAACGAATCAAAATCCAATCGAAAACTGATTCCAAATGAATCAGAATATCATATCAATCAAAATCGAAACCTATCGAAAAGTGTGTGACGCCAACGCCGGTCTCGATCGAATGTAAATTTTTTTCTACGTCGTGAACGGAATCTGATTCAAAAATGAATCAAATCTCTAATCCAAATCAAAACCAGAATCTATCAAAAGGGTGCGTGACGCCAATTGTCGGGCTCGCCCGAAAAATGTAATACTGTGTCGTGAATCCTCATGCAATCGCTTTCACAGTGTTTTCAATAAATCAGGAGTCTTTTTATGCCGCACGGCTTTTTCCCTTAAATCGGTCTTTTGATTTACCAGCTTAAATCTATCGTTAAGTTTATTTTGAGATGAGTGATTCGAATCTTTCTTTCAAAAACATATTCAGCTGAAAAACATAAAAACCTAAACTAGATTGCCAAGCCACCTAGGTGACCTAGGGCAAAGCAATCCAAGACAAAAAACTGTTTTGTTTTTTTTCAAAAATCTTTGAAAGTAGCCGAAAACTTAACCCAAAGGGTCGCAGAATTCAAAACCGACTGACCCCAGATGGGCTATTATGGAGAATCTGTGTGTTTTCATAATAATTCCGAGGTTTTGAGACTTTTGAGCAAGGTAGTGTACTCTATCTGACATCTATCGCCTCAGAGCTGAAATAATTACTTCGATTGTTATTGTATCGCGCTCCGAAATTTGATTATGGCGTTATTGTTTAGTGCAACGAGCCGTAACCAGGAGTCGTAATGGTGAATAAGCAAAACACTGCGCCGTGACTCTCGGGAAGAGGGGTTAGCCGGTTTTTAATTCTGCGACCTCGGGGTTAGCCGGTTAAAAATGTCATAAGCTCATAGTCAAGTATAGCGTTGAGGTTTTTACTAGAAACTTTTTATAAGTGCTAATCGTACCAAGGACAAATAAATTTATCAATGCGATACTCAAAATAACAATATGCGAAAGTTCTCAAGTCGCCTTGACAAATTTCGAAATTGTGGGTTAGCCTGTTTTGGATTCCGACCATTCGGATGTGATTCATGTTCTTAAAGTAAGAACACATATATTCCTGTTGATGTGTAAGATTCATTCAATAATGATAAATTAATACATTCTAAACTGTATATAATTTCCAGACCAGGAAGTGAAGGAAGCAACAGTTGTTGGACTAGGAATTTGGGGGGTTTTCAAGGTTCCATTTGAATTGTCTAATCCGGATGTATGCGAGGTTTTGAAATGTCCTCTTCAAAAAAATGTGCAGTACCATATGGAAGAGTCGGCGACAGTAAACTCCGCTTTTTTGACGGTATGAATACTCACTACGCAGTCAAACAAGTGACAATATTGATTTACATAAAAAAAAATCTTGAAACTTCACGTAATCAATACTTACTTTACAGGCTAATATCAAACTGCGGCTGGAAATAATTGATAAGAATAGTAACGAAACCATAGCTTGTGCTGAATTTCCTGCCAGAATGGTCTCTGCGTAGAACTACTATAAGTGACATCACTGATGAAGAAAGAAGTCATGGTTCAAAGTTTATCTTACTTATATGTTACTTAAAATTTCTCATATGTCAAAATGAAATAGTGGCTAGAAAATTTCGAATTTTTAAGAAATAAAAAACTCTAAGCAATCTAATTAGGTGCTAATAATTTCCTTTTCAAATTCAGAGAAATCACAGAAAAAACTGAGGGATCAGTAATGCTGCGGCTCAAGTGAAACTTGGGATCATTTAGAACTCAGGCTCTAAAGGAACTCTTATTTAGGGTTCCTTTTTAGTTTGTTCATATCCGATAGATGGCCATCGGCGTTTGCCGACGTTTTCAACTGCGCATGTGCCGAGAAGCGCGGGTCTATTTGAAATCAATAAATACTATGAACAGTCATACAGATAAATGTTAACAAATTTTTTTCATTCTTATGTAAAACAAATTAAATTGAATTATAGAAATACCTAGCTTCTTGAAAAAATTTTATATTAACCTAATATTGCAAGTGTATATTATATCATTTTGAATAGTCCCGCGCTTTTTGGGCATGCGCAGTGGAAAACTTCGGATTTGCAACATAACCTTAAAAACTGTCACATTTCATGTGCAATATCTTCCTTTCAAGAATGACTAATGTCTATGATTTTAGTTTCTTCATTAAATTTTTTCCAGTGCAATATTATTTAATTCCAATTATAAAGCATAATCTGCATCATTAACTTGTGCAATCTTTGAAGTGAGTCAAGGCAGAAGTGAGAAAAAGGCTCTATTAGAACCATTTGAATCCACACTTGGGTTCATTTAGAAACCATTTATCATTTTGGGTTCCTTTTCAGCAAGAGAGGTTCCTTTTTGTTGCAGCTCCTTTGGAACCAAAAATTGGTTCTAATAGAAACCCCAGTTTTTTCTGTGATCACTCCGTCAAATACAATAATTAAGAGGTAGAATTTGCCTAGGTTGTGTATGGCCAACAATAAAAAAGTGTTTCTTTTTCCTACTGAAAATAGGATCGAATAAAATTGAAAGGCAGATTTCGCCCGGAAGTTAAGGTATATCCTACTATAAATGAATGGTTTGGTTAAAATACTGGAAATGGGATCGAATGTAATTAAGGGATACATGCCGTCGAGTTGGGGTATGGCCAACCATAAACGGGAGGCTTTTTTGAATTACTGGAAATGGGTTCAAATATAATTGAGAGGTAGATTTTGCCTAGTTAGGGTAATAAGTTATCGTAGTTTTCTTGAAATACTGGTAATGGGGTCGAATGTGATTGAGGGATAAATGTTGCCGAGTTGGGGTATGGCCAACTATAAACGGTTGATTTTTTTGAAATACTAGAAATGAGTTTAGTATAATTGAGAGGTAAATTTTGTCTTTTCAAGGTATGGCCAAATATAAACTGGTAACTTTTAAAATCTCACTGAAAAAAGTAATTTTTGGAACCAAGTAAAATCATTTACTTAAATCCTATGTCTTAGTATCAAGAAAATATTCTTTAACAGTAGTAATTTTTATTTAAACCAGACACATCTTTTGTTGATCTAAAGAAATGAATTCTTTGGCTATATTTTCTTGATTCAAATAAATATTTCTTAAATTCAATAAAATGATATCCTTGATTTAAAAGTTTGATTTATTGAAATCTGATTAGTCGTTCAAAGAAATGTTTATTTGATTCAATGAGTTCGATTCTTTGAATTGATTCGGACGCATTCGAAGCGATGAATTTATGCATACTTGAATCAAGTCTTTAAGTTTATTTGAATCTAAGAAATAATGATTTAATTCAAAATAATATTGATTAAATTGAAAATATATTTATTTGTTACGAAGAGATTTCATGCATTTATACCAATGAAGCAATTATTTAGCTTGTTTCGAAATACTGGAAATGGGTTCGAATATAATTGAGAGGTAGATTTAGCCTTGCTATGGTATGGTCATCTATAAACGTGTACACCATTACCATTAAGCCATTTCCCTTTCGGGGTAGGCGTGACACTACTCGATTCGGGTAGTGTTTCTAGGTGGATAGTTTCTTGTAGTAAAGAACTAAAAGTGTGGGCTCACCATACCCACGACGCCAACAGCACGCAGTAGTATTATTCTTGAATGGTCACCCATCCAAGTACTAACCGCGCCCAACACTGCTTAACTTCAGTGATATAACGGGAACTGGTTTTTTCAGCGTGGTATAGCCGTTGGCCGTGTAATTTTTTAAAATTGGAAATGGGATCAAATATAGTTAAGAAGTAGAATTTGCCTAGATGGTGTATGGCCAACAATGAAAAAGTGTTTCTTTTGCTACTGAGAATGAGGTCAAATGTCATTAAGAGTCAGATCTCGCCAACCAACTATAAACGGGTGGTTTTGTTAAAAGTCTGGAAATGGGATCAAATATGATTGAGCGATAGATGTCGCCGAGTAGGACTTGGTCTCTGGTTGCAGACAGGCCAAAACACTCTTGGGCTCAAAACTTAACTCCAACTGAGCTAGGGAAATACTCAAGCTCGGGAGGAATGAAATCAAAGTTCTAACAGAACTGTTCATAAGACATGGGAACTTGGGATATCATAGACATAAGATAGGGTTTGCAGAAATTCCCCTCTATCGTCTGTACGGAAAGGATAATGAGACATCTACTCACATCCTTTGTCAATGCCCTGCGGTTGCGGGGAAACGTCTAACACTCTCAGGCAATTACTGCATCAGTGAGTTAGAAATATCAGCCAATAGCGTGGCTGCGGTCCTCTCCTTATGGAGAGGGCTATGGAGTCATGCTTAGGCTCAAAAGGGGACGCAACAGGATTACCCAAGCGTCAGGGGCTGTTACGGTCTCAACCCAGAACTGATAATAACTTAATCAATCAACATGTATTCAGTTACGACTATGAAAAATTTTGCATTATCGTATTCAAATATAAAGTGTAATATGGAATAACATGAGATTCTATTTTTCATAATTTAATAATTCATTCGAATGAGAATAAAATCGAACTACTTTCATTATTTACAACTAAAGATATTTGAAAAAAATTTGTTTGTATTCCTATCTTTATACGAATGGAGAAAAGATGGCATTTTAATATTGATCAATTCCGTATCAAAGCAATCAGTCAATTTGTTTATCTTTTTGCTGTGATTCATCATTTACAGAATGAAAAATCAATGTAAGAATGGGGAGAAAACGGAAAATGGGGATGATAACAAAGATAAGAGAAAGGATGGTAGAATGAATATAAATTTGGAGTTGACTAGCACGGAAGAGTCAATTTCTGTTTTAAGTATGTCCCTAAAAAGGTAATAAATTGAAGTTACGATCTTGATTGTGTTAAAGGCGTTATTGTATGCATTTTTTATTTATCAAATTTTATAAACAAATTTATTTCAAAACATTTTAAAATAAATGGATAATCAAATGTCTTACTTTTTTTAAAATATGCAAGGATAGGCCGAAATATCTTACCTATTTGGAACATAGGAATGTTCAAATTTAAAAAAGAAAACAAGCCTTTGAAACAATAGACACATAAAATGTCAGATTTAAATTTTTTCAATATCTTATTTGAAAATCTAATTACTATCTATAATATATAGAATATAGTATAGAAAATTGGAAAATCGATAGAACATTAATTCCGTAATTTGATACGTATTTTTTGTAGCTTCAAGACGAATGATCGAAGTGAGGGTTTCTAATAAATCGAATTTAAGAACGTAGAAAAATTCTCGAATGGAAGGAAAATTAATCAATGTAGATTGCTCAGATGATAGTAGAGAAATTAGATGCACAGTAGGGTGGGCCGAATTTTTTTGTTTTTTGTTTGAAAGGCCTCAGGTCCAAAAAGCTTCTACTGGATTCCAGTAACTCACAGGCCAAATTACAGATTAAAAAATATATATTTAACGGAAGCGCATCTAGGATAAAGCCTAAAATGTGAAAAAATGTTAATTTTCACTTTTTCTATTAAAATCTTTTTTATATTTGACAGGTCTAATCATTTAAATTAGTACAATATTTTCTACTTAAGTCATTTTTTACACATACAGTACAGCATTAACAAGAGGAGGGCGATATTTATCCCGAAAATGAGAGCGGGAGATGGTGCAAAGTGCATTTGCACTGCATTTTGTCACTTTAAGTTCATGTTTTTCTTGAAAAATCTTAATAATAGGCTTTTTTTGAATATTCCTACATTGGAATATTATTTTCTTCCTATATAATCCTGTATCAAAGTCGTAACTTGTCTGATGATCGGATGCGTAACGAATTTCCTGAAGCTAAGCTCGGTATTGTGCTTTGTTCTCAAACTTCGTCATCGTTTTTCGAGCCAATATCCGAGTTCTTATGAATCCATCGCTACTTTTAGGATGGCACACATGTGAAGATGCAGCTGTAACATCTTTGACACACCTTTCAAAAGCTTGAGTGTGACATGGAAGGTGGAAGATATCATCCTTCAATATTTGCGATACATCTTCCAGAAGAAATTGATTCAGCTCATTTTTACTGAAGTGCATTGTCAGTGGAGGTTCGGTCACTTTACACTTCTGCCAGTTGATGACGTCAACATAATCTTTAGCTTTAAAATTAAGCTCTGGAACTTCAAACTTTCTCATCACTCAGGCTTTTGCAAACTCCCAAAATAGAACATTTTGCATCTGAAGTTGAGGCCATTTTAAATAAGCGATACCAAAATAGATTGGAAAACTTTAAATTATGAATTCGGATATATTAACATAAAATTACCAACTACGAAGTCAAATATAACGGTCACAAAATAAAAAATTCTTACCTATTCAAGCGAAATAATTCTAAGCAAAAGAAATACATTTTTTTGGGGGGGGGGGGGGAACATAAGCTTAAAGTGACAAAATGCACTTTGCACTATCTCCCGCTCTCATTTTCGGGATAAATATTGCACTTTTCTTGTTAATGCTGTACAGTTTGTGTGAAAAATGACTTTAGTAGGAAGTATTTTACTAATTTGAATTATTAGACCTGTCAAATATTAAAAATATTTTAATAGAAAAAGTGAAAATTAACATTTTTTCACATTTTAGGCCTTATCGTCGATGCGCTCCCGTTAAATGTATTTGTTTTAATCTGCAATTTGGCCTGTGAGTTACTGGTATCCAGTAGAAACTTTTTGGACCTGAGGCCTTAAGAAAAAAAAAAAAAATTCGGCCCACCCTAATGCACAGCATTTCGAGATGACTAGAACCACCGACAGCGTATTTTCATGCAACTTCGAAATTCAATCGCTTGTAACATATGTATAATTGATCAGATGAAGTCACCACTTCAGGACTTTTCACCATTCATGGAACCATTAATTTTCAGTGAAAAGAAAACCCATCCCTCACTCCGTTTTAGTTGTGCATTCCATTACCCCGTAAAACCGCCAGTGGCATAAAAACATGCCACCCATTTCATTCTTCATTTTTCACCAAAAAGGGTCTTGCAAATGTGAAGTGACTGGGTGATTTGGTTCTAGTTATAAACCCTATTTGAATTCAATTTATTACATTGGGAGGTATACTTCATGTCTAGAGGACATCTAAAGTAGAAAAATGAATATTTCGATTTTTTTTAAATGAATGGCAACGGCCATACCACGCTGGAAACACCAGTTCCCGTTAGATCACTGAAGTTAAGCAGTGTTGGGCGCGGTTAGTACTTGGATGGGTGACCGTTCGAGAATAATACTACTGCGTTGCTGTTGGCGGTCGTGGGTGTGGTGAGCCCACACTTGTAGTTATTTACTACAAGAAACTATCCACCTAGAAACACTACCCGAATCGGGTAGTGTCACGCCTACCCCTAGAGGCTCGCCAAAAGGGAAACGGCTTAATGGTATAAAAAAAAAAAAAAAAAAAAAAAAAAAAAAAAAAAAAAAAAAAGGGAAATTACTATGAACAGTTAAACAGAAGTAATACGACTAGCATTGTTTATGTCGATTTTTTACTGAATAAACAATATAATTACTTGGCGCGAATTGGACAATTCTAACGTGGTCTTTCTGGTTAAACCATTACTCTCTCGCGTTCTTACATACTGAAGATTCGGGAAACCCGAGTGGTTTCTACGACGACACACTATCATTCTCACTTTATCATTATCAAACTCACATCACTCACGCGTGACACTGTTTATGTATAATTTAAAACGTTGAGAATGTATAAAATTATATTGAACGCGTGAACAATGACATTTCATCATTTTTCATTCATAAAAAGTTTACTACTACTCGGGCAACCCCGGATACATTTCTGCTAGTATTATATATATAAATATATATATATATATATATATATATATATATAATTTAAAAAAGAGTTAAACAACCACTGCAGCCGACGAAACCCTCGTGTGTCTTGAGGACACGAAGCGACCCAAGGATGACACCTTTTTGCATCCATCTCGCAAGTGCTTTGGCACTTTTTTGGCACGCGGGTATGGCTTCAAGGTTACAAACCAGTGATAGTTTCGCACCTTCGAGAACACCTATCACAATAGTTATTTGTGATACAAGTGCGTAAAATAGGTGATTGTGTGCGAGTGTGAATTTTGCAGCATAAGCCGGAGATTCGAAGCATGAGTCGGTGGTTAGCGCATGAGCGAAGCGAGTGCGAAGCGAGTGCGAAAACGTAGACGAGTGCTTCGAACCGCAGGCGAATGATGCAATCACACGAGTTACCAATCACCTACGCGCACGTGTATCACACGCTATTTTTTGCAACGCCCTTCCGAAAAAGTTGTTAGGAAGTGGTAACGAAAAATACTCATTTTATATTGCATAGAGTGGAGTAAAGAAATTTGGAAAAAAAATGTTGTAATGTTTAAAAAAAATTTGGAAAAAAATTTTTTTTTCAAATGTTTTGAAAAAAAATTGTGGTGCAAAAAAATGTTCTGAAAAAAAATGTGTGAAAAAAAAATGTTGTGAAAGAAAATGTTCAAAAAAAAAATTATGTTGAAAAAAATTTGTTGGAAAAAAATTACTGAAAAAAAATGTTGGCGTTCATGCTTATTTGCCCCCCCCCCCCCCCCGGGGGGGGGGGCTACGAAACCATAAAAACAAATTTTCAATCATTTAAACATTTGTTCAAGTGAAATGTAAATTTATTTCAAGAAGATACCAACACCAGTGTTCAAAGTTACCTATGCCAGTATCTAAACTACCTCATCTCGAATGTGCGCATGCGCAGCTTTTTCACCAGTGTCTAAAGTAAGCCATCTTCAATCCGCGTATGCGTGAGAATTGTTTCTCGCACAGTCTGCTCAAATGAGGTCCTTTAGGCACCATCTACGTGCATGCAAACGTCAACTTTTGAGGTGGGTGTTGCAAAAAGACAATTACTCGCAGCGAATATTTTGGATACTAGTCATTGCAGCTCTCTTTTAAGGTCTTAATACATCTTCTCTTTTTCTTTCTCCTTTGCAGTGATGTTGTATTCGGACGGAGCCGAGAATTCGATCACGAAAATAGTTCGTTTTTCGAAGTCTTGGAGAACAATGTCAGGCCTCGAGTGCGCAACGGAGACTGCTGCCCGAAAATCGTAGTTCCAGAAAATTTGGCACTTCTCGTTTCGGACAATTGACTCTATGTCTCTTGGAGCGTTCGGCAGGGCAGGGTCGCGATCAACACCGTAATAGCGACAAAGATGGTAATAAAGTACTCTTAGGGCCGCATTATGTCTATAGATATACGTCGTCCCTGCGTGGGTCTGACACCCCGATAGTATGTGTTCTAGGTACTCAGTGTGTGCATGACACGCTCTGTACCTATCACTGGGAACTTCTTGACATAAAATGCGGTCTCGGTATGCTAAGGAGGAAATTACACCGTCCTGGCATGCGAAAATAAAACCCTCTGTACCTGAATTGAGTCCTGATGATTTGAGGAAAGCAAAAGTGTGCTCCTTCGACGAGGACTGTTTTTCTACATTTCTGTGAAAGTTTCCGTGCATATGCTTGTCGAGCAGCTATTGGTGAAATTTCCCAACCTCTGGTTTCTTTACTTCGGCTTTTAGTCGTGAAGCATCTAGATGGAGTAATGCACTTTTCTCACTTCCGATGTTAAAATTCAGGCCAAGGGTCTCGGCCGCTTGCTCCTTCGCCAATCATCTCGTGGTTCCTGACGATCATCAGCAGGAGAGGATCTCTACTATTCGCAACGATGTAAGCTGTACTTAGAACAATTCGGTTATGAAGACACTGGAGATTCAGAAGTCCGCGTCCGCCTTGACAGCGTGAAATGTATAATCGCGGAACTGACGAATCGATATGCAAGCTTTTATGCATATGCATTATCTTACGTGTGGTGACATCGAGGGCCTTAAGCTCGTTCTTCGTCCATTGAAACACCCCAAACGAGTAGAGTAGAACCGGGACGGCAAGCATGTTAGTCGCAGATACCTTGTTCAACGCCGACAGATTGGAAGACCAAATCTGTCGAAGGAGATGCTTGTATCTGCTTCGGAGAGACTCTTTCACTGATGTTACGTCCTGAATGCGGCTTTAACGCATGCCCAGGTATGTATAGGTCTCTCCAGTATTGAGATGTCTAATGGCACTTATATCCACAAGCTCAGGGTCCTTGGGAACGCCAGTAATCTTTCCTTACTTCAGATGAATTTTGACTTACTTGTTCAAACCAAAGTCCATCCCAATCTCTCCTATGTAGTTCTTGACGATATTTATAGCAGTTTGAAGTTTGCTTTTACCAGAGGCATAGATCTTCAGGTCATCCATATAAAATACATGAGTGACTTCATGCTCGCGCTAATTAGTGTCGGCACAGAGGTATCCATGAGAATTTCGTAGTGTGAGTGATAGAGACAGAAGTGTGATGCAAAAAAGCAAAGGGCTCATACTATCCCCTTGAAAGACGCCCCTCTGGAAGGTGACGTTGTTCGTTGTCAGACGATAATTTCTAGATGAGATAGTAAATCTAGTTTTCCAAAGAGGCATCAATCTCTCTATGTATCTCACTATATGTGGATGTACCTTTAAGCTTTCCAACAGACAGATGATAAGTCTATGAGAGGTTGAATCGCAAGCTTTCCGGTACTGAATCCAGGCCATTGACAGGACGCGCTGATGGGCTGCAGCGTCTTTACAGACACACCTGTCAATTATCAGATTCTCTCGACAGCCTGCTACACCTTTTTTCAAGCCACTTTGTTCGTACACCTCTCGCCATACAGGCTCAATTCGTCGAACAATCCTGTTTTGTAGGACAGCTTTAAAGATCCTATACAGTGTGTTCAAACGAATTATTGACCTGTAGTTCTCTGAGTTGGACAAGTTGCCTTTTTTCGGCAGGAGTATAGTGCGTCCTAACACCAGCCACTGCGGAATGGGTGTCTCCGACTTTAAATATGAGGTGAATGTGCGGGCCAAATGTTGGTGTATAACATTAAACTTCTTCCACCAAAAGTTCTTGATACAATCTGGTCCAGCAGCGGAAAAGTTCTTCGTGCCTCTAAGTCTTTACCCCCTTGGGCTTGGGTAGATTTTTTACAAAAACAGGGAGATCGCTGAAGAGGCGCGATGGGTCAGCGAGAAACTGTTGATTCTCCCTGATCCTTCTCTCCCTCTTCTCTATTTTCCTCCTTGCGTCAGATAACAGCCATATTTTGTCAACTATATGCTGCTTGATTGTCAGCAGCTTTGACTTGTTTAGTGTGTGAAGCAAGATCCTTAGTTCTTCGGCGAACTTTCGAACCCTTTCCGTGAACGGTCTACCAGATGTTTTGTAGTCAATTACACATTGGACACGGGACGCATTCTGTCTTGCCCATCCAATTTCCTTGTTCAGTTGATGCAAGCGTCTTTTCGTTTTTTGATCCATCGTCGGTTTTAGCCTTCAATTCGAATCAGCCAAAGCTCTCGCAGAACCATAAACCGAGCAATTGATGGTCCAGAGGTCGGACTCTTGCGAGATATCTCCACGAAGGGAGGCATCTATTTCAGCCAGATCTTGGCGTTTAAGAGAAACTTGCATGTTGATGTTCCTCCTTGTACTGAAATTGCTGTCATCTTTCAGAAGGTGCCTGCTTTCTGCGGTTGGTCTTAATGTCGCTTCTTCATCTTCGTCTGCAACTTGATAAAGCAGCGGTTGGGGAAGCGCTCCGCGTACATATCCATTTTTCCGGAGGTAGTCGGTTTGATTTCGCAAAGACTGTTGCGAAATGTGCCGGTTCGTCGTTGTGTTTCCATCTAAATTATTTTTAGCACCCCGAACTCTAGGATGATCGACATTGTTTTCCGACCCATTGTCAGGTGCTCTGCGCGTTCGATCGTTTTGAACCGCATCTACAACATTTTGGTGTTTTGGTGATTTCATTGTTGTTCCCACGAGCAGCTAGGTCCAATAAAGCGTTTTTATCGGAACATCATGGCCGATCAAATATGGCTGCCAAAACCATGGGACCTGCACTTTTTTTTACTCAACTGATTATAAAACAAGCATCATCAACCCTAATGAGGTCTTCTTCAACGTTCCAAATGAAAGGTCTTGAACTCTACTTTCAAATCCCATATAGTAAAAATTTTTTTGTTCCGGTTAAAATCCAATATCTTAGGTCTGATTTACAAAATTCAAGATTTACTACAAAAGTGCAGGTCACGTGGTTTTGGCGTCCACATTTGATCAGGCATGATGTTTTGATAAAAGCGCCACTCGGATTTTTAAAGTAGACCTCAAGACCTTTCGATTGACCACCTATAGACCTTTATTGAACCAAAACAAATGTTGGCTTGTGTGGGGTCATTCGTTGAGAAAGAATGACTCATATATATTGGGATCTGAATTCTTGGGTGCGCCACCGTCGCTATAATTTCAATATGGCCGCTATTCCAGGTAGATTTTGAATAGAAGCCTGGGTAACGTGCGAAAATCATTACAAATCATTACAAATATTTCAAAAATGAAAAATACTGAAAGATCCTTATCAGACTGATTCCATTTCAAATCATGCAGAGAGATCCAGTTTAGGATGTCAGAATAAACAAAAGGTTTTTTTTAGGTGAACCATTTTTTCAACAAGAAAAATTTTTTTTATCAGAAAAACCAAATTTTTAATTTTTGCGTCAACTACTAGGAAAAAGGGTACATGTCAAGATCACAAAGTTGTTTAGAAGTAAAATTTTAAAAGCAATCGAATTAAATGTTTATATAGTACAACAAAACTTAAAATTTATTGAATTTTACTATAATTTACTGAAAAATAAGTGATCAATCTAGAGATCGTGTACTTTTTGCACATAGAAAACATGTGTAACGGACGAGGTAACGGATATTTTCTTCAAAAAATAAGAAAATCGACAGTGCAATCGAAGACATCAAGTGCAGAGGCAGCAATAATTAACAAAGTAAATATTTAGTCGTTGGAATGTAACCTTTAAAAAGTGTAAAGGGCTTTTTGTAGAAATTTTAAACAACTTAAAATGGAAGGTTAACTTCATTAGCTCCTAATTGGTAAGATAATCTTTTTGTCGGCTCAAGTACGAAATACGTATCTCTTTTATTTTCATTGAAGAATTATATTTTCAAAGGTAAATTTATTATGAAACCCTAACCTGGACCTCATCTCTGCATGATTTGAAGTGGAATCGGTCATCATCAATTAAAAACAAGATGTTGCTCTTTTCAGGTTAAGGTTCTTGACGAATAATTATAAAAAATGGAATATAATTATTATGTTTTTCATTAATAATTTAAAATATTTTAATTTATAAATACTTCAATTTATTTCATCTGGAATATTAACGAATATTTACTTGAGCCAGAACAGTAAAAACTCCAAACGTATTTTTAATTGTCACAAGTGATACACCGACTTTAGGGAAATGGAAAAATAGCAGCGTTTCATATTTTCGCGCTGTAGACGAACAGCCAAACATGCAGCAAAACTCTTTGATTTTTGTTTTTCGCGGGGAAAATTCCATAATACAAATGGTTAAATAAGAAAATAAACTTCTGCCTTGATTTTAAATCACTTTTGAAGCATTATCTATTGTTTATTTTTGAATGAACAGTATTATTCTGCGATTGCCCATGCGATCTGTAAAAATCTACCTGGAGTTGAAGGTTTTAAATTCTGCCACCAGATGGTGTATCGCAGCGCATCGGATCCCAATTCTGGATTTAGTGTTTCCGGGAATTGACGCCGCGCCATGGGTATGGGGAGAGGAGCTGCGGGGGGATGTTCCATGTTCACTCAGGCATGACAAAACAGGAGCGTAGCGGTAAGACGCCATACCCTAACTGACCTGCTCTGCAGCTATTATTGGGAATGCCTTAGCTCAAAATGTGGCGACGGTATGCTAAAGTGGAAATAACACCTTCTCGACACGCCAAAATGAAACTAAGTGCCCGACTTGTATCCAGGTGATTAAAGGAAAGCAAACGTTAGCTCATACAACATCGACTGATCCTTCATATTTCTGTGGAAGATGCAGTGCATCTTCTTGTCGACGAGCTGCCCACGGAACTTTTCCTTCTGTGCTCTCTCAAGACGGGCCTACAGAAGTGAGTACTCGAGATGGATAAGATTTAATGCACTTTTCTCACCCTTGATATTGAAGTCAAGGCCGAGTGTTTCAGCAGCCTCCTCCACTGCTTTGCAAAGAAACGCTCCTTTGACCAGTTTTTCGTGCGTCCTCACCATTTTAAAAAGAGGGTCTCGTCCATTTGCGACTACATGCACTGTACCCATAAAAATCCCCTTGTGGAGACATTGAGGATTCACTATTCCGCGACCACCTTGACGGCGTGAGATGCAGAATCGCGGAACTGGACACTTAAGGTTCATGCTTTTGTTCATGTGCATAACCTTTCGTGACCCGATATCGAGTGATCTGAGCTCGTCCTCCGCCCATGGAACCACTAAAAATGAATAGAGTACAATCGGGACGGCAAGCATGTTTGTTGCAGATACTTTGTTTTTCGTCGACACTTCGGAAGACCAAATCCGTCGGATGAGTCATTTGTATCTGCATCGGAGAGTATTCTTTATAGATGTTACGTCCTGAATGCGGCTGTATGTCACACCCAGGTATGTATTGGTTTCTCCAACACCAAGGTCTCATATAGCGCTTCTGTCTACGAGCTCAGGGTCTTCAGGGATGTCATTAAGTTTTCAGCGGTTCAAATAAACCTTGGAAAATTTTTCTAACCCAAACTCCATTCCAGTTTCTTGAATAAATTTCTCTACAATCTCTAGAGCTAGATTTAGTTGGTCTTCATTTTTAGCATAGATCTTAAGATCACCCATTTAAAATTCATGAGTGACCTATGCTTTCGATTTTCACCTTTGCCGCAGAAGTACCCTTCGGAATGGCGAGGTGCGAGCGATAGTGGAAATGATGTGAGGCAAAGGAGGAAAGTGCTCATGGTGTCGCCCTGAAAGACACCTCTCTAAAAAATGACGCTGTTAGTTGTCACTCGATGTTCTCCAGATGAGATAGTAAATCTGGTTTTCCAAAGTGGTATTAATCTCTCTATGCACCTCACGATGTGTGGATGTACCTTTGAGATTTCCAACAGACAGATGATAAGTCTATGGGAGGTTGAACCGAAAGATATCCGGTAATAAATCCAGGCGAACGATAGGTAGCGCTGATAGGATGCTGCGTCTTTGCAGACACATCTATCGATGAACAAGTTCTTCCGATATCCTGCTACGCCTTTCTTTAAGTATACAGTGTGTTCAGACAAGTGATTGGCCTGTAATTCTTAGAGTCAGCTAAGTTACCCATTTTTGGCAGAAGGACTGTGCGCCCTTTTAACAACCACTCCGAAATAGGCTCTTCCGACTTTAGATAAGAGGTGAAAATGCGGGCCAGAACCTGACGGGTTGATCGATACTTCTTCCATCAGAAGATCTTGATACCATCTGGTCCCGGAGTGGAATAGTTTTTCATGCCTCTTAATACTTTATTCACCTCCTCGGTAGTCATGGGTGAGCATTCTTCCTCAAGCGTTATGAGGGCATTATCTTCTTCAAATGGATGCTGGACTTTTTAGACTTCTCTCCAAAATGCTTCGAACTGCTCTGGCTTGGGCGGATGGTTGACAGTAACTGGAGGATTTTGAACGAGTCGAGATAGGTCAGAGGAAAACTGTTCGTTTTCTCTGACCCACCTCTTCCGTCGCTCTAGATTTCTCCTAGCGTCCGATTGTACCCGTATTCTGTCAAGAATGCGCTGCCTGATGGTCAGCAGCTTTGCTTATAATCTTATAATCAGCCGTTTGTTTTGTTTTACGGTTTACATCAGCCAAAGCTCTCGCTGCATTATACACACTACAGTTGATAGTCCAGAGATAGGATTCTCCAGAAAAATGTAAACGAAGCTCGTCATCCAGTTCCACCAGATCTTTGGGCTTGAAAGAAACCTGGATGATGATGTTTCTCCGGATCCTGAAGTATCGCTCTTCCTCTATTGGATGCCTGCCCGCGGTTGGACCCAGTTTCGTCTCTCTCTCTCTCTCTCTCGTTTATTTGGCTAATTTCATCATTTTTCAATGGCATTTTATCTTCGTACTCAATTATGATTTATTCCAGCTTCCAAGCAGAATTATTCTTCCTTCAACGCCAATATGTATTGGATTCATTTTCCTGAAAAAATAGGCGATAGCGTCTATATCCAGAGGCCGCAGTTCACGATTACGTTACCCATTTTGAATAACAATGTGTTTATTACCTTCAATTGATAAAAATGTTGGTACCACAACTTTGTACCATTCCTCTGGTACACTGGGAATCCCATTTAAATAAATTCTATTTAAATCTTCCCTAGAATTTGAGTCCTCGGTATTTTTGTGATACGGAGACAGCTGGACCGAAAGAGGGGCGGTGCTTAGTCAAGCGTGATAGACAGTTTTAGGGCAGTACTCTCAGTGCGTTAGTTGCGTCAGCTGTTAGCATGCGTCCAAATCCAACAGAAATGGTTCACGCAGCCCTGAATGTTCACGTTCAGAGCGAGCGAATGTTGTGTTCGATTTAAGTAAAGGTCATTGAGGACCATTCCCGAAACCGCACTTGAACGGGATTCACAGTTATCAGATACTTTTAGTATCACAAGATCAAAAATTGTTATTTCTGATCTGGATAAGCGGTAAAAAATGCACTCTCTTAAAAAGAATTAGTAAAATCTCCCTGACTTGCAGTGCAATCTCACTGGTTGTAATATCCAGAAGTGTGTCACTGACAATTAGTGAGATTTCACTGGTTCACTCAGTGGAATTCCGTCTCTGGTTTAATCAGTGAGGTTTACTGGTTACTCATTGCCATTAGTAATCTGGTCGTACGCATTGTCGTCCGTCCGCTGGTTAGGTATGAAACTTATCATTCATCACTTTTATGCCTAACTTTGTAAATTTAACTTTTAAAACCGCACTCAACTCTTACAACAATAAATGAGGGCCGGGGTGCAATATAATAGGATATAATACATTGTGCCTGACTGCGGGAAGACCCGTCATTATATCAACGTTTTGCGTCGCTCAAATTTAAACCAGTGCTCCCAATCTTGCTCCCCAACCGCACTGCGCATGCGTCGCGCCGAATTTCTGATTGGCTGCATAGCACGCGCTTATTTAAAATGTTTTAAATATGCAAATTGATTGTTTCAAAAAAATAATTAGAAATTGCATCCAGGGGGCTTCCCAACTTCCAAGCTAAATATATTATATCCCCTGCTTATTGCATCCAGGCTCCAAATTTTTCTAAGAATAACACTAATACAAAATAAAGTTTGTTATGATTAGAGAAAGGCAAAGACCCGACCGGCGACACGCGCGTACCGGACGACTATAGGTACATGCCTTGGCCGTGTAGAGCGTTATATCACTTGTTGAATCTATCATTTAGCGTCACTGGTATAATCAGTAATGCTATTTTAGTTGAGTCACTCACTGTTTCGACCATTCAAAATTGAAAAATCACTTGTTCACCAGTGATAACTCAACAGACTGATTCAACCAGTGACAATTTCACTAGTTCAGTTTAAGGAAGGATATTATTCTCACATATATAACTGCTTAGTATCACTGTAAAAAAAGTGGTTGAAAATTGCAAATCGGTTTGTAAACGTTTTACTATGATTCATGCGGTAATTCTACAAGTTTATTGTGAACTTGCAGTGATTAACAGTGCAATTTCACAATATTTGTATCAATTTTACCGTAAAAGTGTAATATTACCACATTAATCAGTGGACATAAAAATACCAGTGATTAACGTGGTAAATTTCAACCATATTATAACATATATTATCATGCACTTTTACCAGGTTTCTTTAAAATCACAAAATGTACTGTAATCCAATTCACATGGAAAGTGTAAAAAAGCAGAACGATGGAAATTTTACCAGAATTGTGTAATTCCACTGTTAACCGCTCGTTGGCGAGCTGTTAATGCTGCGGAGAAAAACAAATTGGCGCGGCCGGTGTCACTCGACAACAACGCGTTACCGTGCGTGTTTTTTTATGTATAAAATAATTTAATATATTCTTTGAGTTTTCTATAACTACGCACGTAGGCTAATACTGATATTTGGTATATAAGGTGAGTAGAAAAAGTTCCTGCTTGAGTGTCGTATTTGTGTAGAAATAGAGAAAAAAACGTCCTTTAGATAAAAACTGAAACTATACTGTTTATACATGGTCTTCTTCAATTAAACAGTTATAATATGATATCAATTTTGAGGTTACGTATCTCTTTGTCTCGAGATTTCTCCTTAGATTTCATTGATTGTTTTGTGCGTCATATGAAGCATAGCGTTTTGCAAAAGAAAAACATGTAGTAAATGACATTTGCCGTAGAGGTTACTTTCCCGTACATGCAGATTCACCTAGCGCATGCGCAATGAAACATGCCTTCTCCGTTTTACACTGACAGTTGAATTTTGCAAGAGGAACGTAAAATTACAATGTCTGAAAGTGACGTTACGAGAATTTTCCTGTCTGCATGTGATTTTAAAGTATCACATTAATTTTCAACTATTGCAGTGAAATTACCACGTTAATCACTGGTATTTTTATGTCCACTGATTAATGCGGTAATTTTCAAACATCTTTTTTACAGTGTAGGCCTAATGGAAAAATGTCCCGTGTTCGCGCGTTCACTTTAAAGTGACATATATTCATAAAATTCACAAAATACCAGATATTTTACCTTTTTTACCTTAAAAAGTGTTATTAGAGAGTGTCCTCGCTGGGGTTTACCAAAAATTATTCAAACCGGCATACAATAATAGTTAAAATATTCAATATTTTCTGAGATTTTTGCATTGTATCTATATACGAAGCCAACCGTCTTATTCCCGACCACCTACATTCACTTTTCGAAAATTCCGCTCCTCCGAGCGATATTCCGCAAAATCAATATGCTAATTACGTACGTGTTCAATAAGGGTGGTCCAAAAAACGCTTTTCGAGCTACAGGGCAAGTCCCCCCGCCAAAAGTTTCCATTTCCGGAGAAAAAAAATCCCTATTTTTTTCGAAATTCGAATATAATAATATTAAACAAATATAATTTGTTTAAACAATTCTTTTTTCAAAAATATTTTTCAAGTCGTATTTTCTGAATTAAACATAATATTGGATGATTTCGAGGAGTAGTAAATTCTGTTAAAAACGACGTGTCATTGTTTAAACAATTTTTATTTGATTTACATGATCCATGAATGTTTTATAAATAATCGTATGAAGCTAAAATGAGAATCAGCGACACGTTTTAATATTTATAACGAGTATGAAAATGGAAAAAAGCAATCTACTGAAACTTGAATCATAATTTGCATTAGTGAATGTGCTTTTTTATAATATAATTATGATAAAGATTGTACAAATATGAAGAAAGCAATGATAAATACACTTTTATGATTTACATTTTATTATGACTTCCATGATTTATTTAATAATGCGCCAAAGAAGATGTAAACCATTCATACTCAATTTGAAGAAAATTTGAAAAAAAAAACAATAATTAATTGTATAAGCAATAACATAAAGTTCTTAGCAAAATTTATTACTCCTCGAAATCATTCAATATTTCGTTTAATTCAGAAAATATGATTTAAAAAATCTTTTTGGAAAAATAATTGTTTAAACAAATTATATTTGTTTAAACAATTACAAAATTGTTGATATATTCTTTCTATACACTATACAGCCAGAAAAATAATTATATGTATTTTATTTGATTTAATTTTTTTAAAGTTATCGAAAAAAACTGCTTAAGCAAATCAAAATTGTTTAAACAAATATAAATTTATTAAAAATTATAAGAAATATATTAAAATCATATAATTATTTAACAAAAAGTAGCATAGCATACCAATTTGAGAAAAAACTGGACATCTCTGGGTCAATTTTCAGAAATTTTGGGAATAAACAATAATTAATTGTTTAAATAATTACATAATGTTTTTTAAAAAAATAACACCTCCAAACAATGACAAACTATTACATTTCAATCAGAAAATACGATTATTTTTTACATTTTGTGAGAATAAATAATTATTTAAATAAGTTACATTTGTTTAAGCAATTAAAAGTTGTTTAAAAAGTCATGGAAAATATTCAAATTGTCCATTAGTAATTAGTTGTATGAAAAAGACTACGGAAATTGCTGAAAAGTAACAATAATACGTGAAAATGTACTTTTTTTATTTTTGGGTCATATTTGGGGCGTTTGGGGGGGGGGGGGGGGTAAGGATGAGTTGAAAATAAAAGTTATTAGTATCCTTCTATTTCATAGGTACTTCTCTTCAATCCCTAAAATGTTTGGCACGTTTCGATCGAACCCTGAAGTATGAGTTCAATTTTTCGAAAATCCAAAATTTCCCCATGTTAATTAAATGGGATTTTGAAGTGCCCGGTGGCACGTGTTCATATTCGAATTTCGAAAAAAAAATAGGGATTTTCTTTCTCCGGAAATGGAAACTTTTGGCGGGGGGACGTGCCCTCTAGGATGAAAAAAAATTTTGCAATGCATTTTTGGACCACCCTAGTGAACACTGTTCCTCATAACATTTTACAAAGATTGGTACATAGCTCTACAAAATTGTCCAGAGGTGAAACTTTCATCTCCAAATGTGTCGTCTGTCGCGTAAGGTCATCCGTGGCTAGAGACCGAACTCCAAGGAGCAGTGTTGTACGAAGTCTCTTGCGTAAATTTCCCGCTTTTCCTCACCTTCTGGGATAGAAGGATCAGGAGTGGATGACGGACATGTTATATTATTAGAATATAATGAATTTTATAAAAACAAAATTTTATAAAAAGAGCCTCAGTGGCTCAGGCCACGGGGGTGAAGCGCCCAATGGGACGGGGAGAATCATGAGCATGCAAAACTGTCGTATTCAATTGTGAAACTATTTTCAATTTTCATATAGTTGCTACGACGATCATCGTAGTTTTGTTGCCCCTATTTGAATTTGTTATTCACAGCGACGATATGGTTGACGTTGTTAATCCAAATAACAATACGTGCGGGCACGTGATCGGCCCGACGGGCTGGACACCAGCGTGCCTGCTAAATGCACGCGTCAGGCCGGCAGAGTCGGAATGCGACCAAAGGGCGGAAAACGGTCCGGCACATTAGACGCCCGTCACGTCGATCTTGCAAACGGCGAGAAACGATGGGCCTGCGACTTGCACGACCGCTGCAGGCTCTCTTCTTCTTCTTTCTTTACCCACACTCCTCTGTTGCAGGGAGGGGGGAAACGTAGCCTAGGTTGGAGAGACAGGTCTCCTTGCAAGTAAACGCGTAACCTATTTGGCCATGGCGATGTCAATTAAATTCCTCAAAGATTATGATTTGCCTCAGGAAATGGTATGATAATAATTGATAGGAAATTGTATAGGATAGCGAAAGGGTTTACGTGCGTAAGTAGGGTGCGAGTAGATTCTTACCGTGTTTCATCTCGTGTGGCATTCACATCCGTGAATTTTCGGTTGGATGTGAGTGAAAAGTGTGTGATTTGCAAACATTTGTTCGTTCTAGATAAATAATAAAACGATCACTCGACCTTTCGTTTGCGGTCTTATAAAAAAATTTTCAAGTACGCAGTTTCCTAACATTTAAAACCCAGACATATAAAAATCAGCTCTGAATTAATTATACTTTTTAAGGTCCTAATGCGCTACGTTTTAATATATTATTTTCGATTTTCAAAATTTTGTTTCTACAACCGATATTCTACGCTTAAATTGAATATTTGCGACTTCCTTGATTTTTTACTGGAGAAAGGAATTTTGAAAGTATGTATTTCAATTCCAAGGAGTCAACTTTTGAGAATAAAAGATGTTTTTGATTTTTAACCATATGGAATTGATTTATTTTTCAGGTCTATTTTCCGAAAAATTTACCTACCAAAAGATTTTTATCAGCATTTTACCGGGTCGTCGGTCATGCAGTTCGCCGGACGGCGTCGCTCCCACCTATCGGGCTGGCATGTAGACATCAATGGTGTACACATTAAGGTGCATATCTGCCGGCACGTCGGTCCAATCGATCGGACCGCGGGCCAGCAGATGGCTTGCAGTCGGCGGGCATTTTGCTATCTGGGATATTATTCAATTTTATTTCTTGTAGAATTGATAGGTTGGTCGGTTATCCATGTTTATCTTAATCACATTTAATATGACCTGAAATATATTGTGATGTTTAACATTTTTTTAGATATACGTCTCGTAGATGAAGAATTAGAACATGCTTGTTGAAAAGACGATAAGAAGCTAGCAGAGAAAACTGCAAGACTGGAAAATACATTTTTTTAAAGTCGACTCCGAAGATCACAAAATTCAGAACTCAACTTCGTTAACCTCCAACCTGGTTCCATAGTAGTAAATCGGTAAATTCTTTAAAAAATTTAAATCCTGAATTTGTTATTTAAAAATAATTTATAATACATTGTTAAATACAATCATACAAAATTAATTACTTTTTTGATTCCAGAATATCGCCCTAAAAAAAGTGCAGATTTGCTCAAGTTGAAAAATGGGCATTGTTAAAAATGATTCATAAAATCAGGGAAAATATTCCCGTTGTTAACTGTATTTACTTTGTGAAGAGAACTGAAGGTTCTCTAGCAATAGTTACTCACAGTTTTATGATTTTGCTTTCTCTTTGAGTAGAAGTTGCATTTCTGATTGAATCCTAATGTTGTAGGGATGATTTTATACCTTGAAAGATTCTCTAAAGTTCTCTTTGGTATGCTTTTATTAAAAAGTTGTAATTAAGTGAAATATTATTTATAAAGATAACAATGGTATAATTCCTGAATAATTTCGAACAATAAAATAAAAACGTACCAATGAGCCTTACAGAATTTTGATTAAATAAGAATTTGCGATTAGCTTTAAATCAAGGAAAATATCTTTTAAATACCGAGCGTGCAAAAAATATATCTATTTTCAATGTTTGAAATTACGTTATCTTTTAACCTCTCTTGAAAATTTCCTGAGTAATAAAATCAGGAAGATTCAAAATTAAGTGGGTTTTTCAGTACAATGCAGTACAATTCAGTCATGCTTTTGTATTTTAAGGATTTTTGGAATGATTTATGAAATTGAGGAAAATAGCCGCGTTGTTAAATATAAGAAAATTTGAAAGAGAATCTAATTTTTTTGGAAAAATAGTTCAATATGCAACTACTTATTTTGTACTTGAAAAGATTTTTTTACCATTCTGTTTGTAGGAGTTTCATTAAAAATATGCTCGAGAATTATTATACAAAAAGTTTATCAGAAAAGTTTAGTCTAGATAAATATTTTCAATTAAAATTTCAATTTGTATTTACTATGAAAAAATATTTGTTAAATTATCACTGAATCACTTTTAAAAAAACATTTTGCTGGGACTTCTTTGAACTTTTTAGTCGTGACCTTGACCTATTTTTAAATATTCGAAATTTATAATTAAACTTGTTTCAGGCCATGAACGTATGGAAGTGGATTCGGCAAGATGGATTTTTCACAAAACAGGCAATCAGACTCAGTAAGGATGGATGAATTTTTTATGACAAAAATATTTAATATGTATATCTGTTGTCACGTTCTAAGTTCCATAATAAATTATTTTGAAATATTATTAAAATATTGTTTGATTATTTAATAGCAGAAATATTTTTATTCAAGTATATTTATGTGTTATTTAAAACTTTTCTTAAATACTTTACTCTTTCTGGATCAAAATAATGAGATAATAGGAAACCATATTTTTACAAACACGTACTTCATTAAAAATTATTTTTAAACTATTTTCAGAAAGTGGAATTTCTAAAGAAAATAAAAAATGTCACTACAAGTGATTTTTTAATAATTGATGCGTTTGTTGAAAAAAATCCTGTTATTTAATTATTTTAATTAGGAAAAAAATAAAATTAATATTAAGCAATTTGAATTTGCCGTCGAAAGTTTCCATGCAAATCTGCTCTAATATGTCAAATTAGGCATGCTGCTCTTGTCAAATCACTTGGTTGCATAAAAAAATGCGTCTGTGACTAATGATATATACCGGGACAGCCCCGTGCACACTATTCAAAAATCAAACTCTAACAAATCGTAAGCCTAAGAAAAACATCAGCTTTCTCATCTATTTTCATAATATTATTGGCAACCATAATTTAGGCTTTGCTTACGTAAGCTTGACAACTGCTTTTCAATTCAGATTGGGTATTAATTTAAGGCCATTCCCTCATTCTAACCAGCGCGGCGACTGCACATTAGTCTATTCTCCGGCTGAATTTCATCCCCTTTTGTGGCTTACATTTTAACACTTCATAGCGGTTTAATATCAGCCCTATAATCTTATTGCTCCCAAGCTTTATTCTTTGCTGAATTTCAGCGGGTAAAGTCTACTTTTGTTGTAGATTTAAAAGAAGACCATTCTTAATCTTAAAATAAGAGTTTCTTTTTGCTGTACACAATTACGAAAGGGTAATTTTTGTCACATTTATTTTATACATTTTTACAATTTTGAAGGGATTTTAACTTCTCACTCCATTATGGTTTGTTCCAGCTTCCAAGTAGGGTTATTCTCCCTTCAACGCCAGTGACAATTGGACTCGTTTTTCTGATAAAATCGGCAATAACGTCTATATCTATAGGTCCTGGTTCGCGATTACGATACCCATATTGGATATCAGTGTGATTATCACCTCCACTTATTAAAAATGATGGTACCACAACTTTATACCATTCTTCTGGTACTAAATTTTCGTATACTGGAAATTCGCAAATTTGGCACCTGTAATTAAAATTTAAATTAATTGGTGTGATTGATTTCCTATCCATAATTATTCTTGTCACAAAAATAATTCAAAATTTGGTATTGTTTATTTTCAGAGATAGACACTTATTTCTGGCGTCTAACTTTTGAAGTATTATCATTTTCAGGAATCTAAATTTTGAATTTCATTCTGACCTGACTTGTACGTCGATGACTCTTGAATTATCTGCATTGGATAGGTTGTAAGTAACTTTGAGCCCTGACCACTGGAGAAAATTCTTTCCGATAAATGTAGTTGCACTGTAACTTACAAGGGCCGCCTTTTCTAAAGTCTGATGGAAATTTCAATAAATTTGTATTTTAATTGGAAAAAATATAATATTATTAAATTGAATAATAGTAAATTCTGTCATACATTGCAAAAAAAGGTAAGAATTTTGAAATATAAACCATTTTTTTCAAATGAAACTTTTTAAATCGAATAAAGTATTTTTTCATATTAGAACACAAACCTTGAGAATATCGCTTCCTTTCAATTCAACAACATCAAAACTGTTTGCAAAAGGCTGAACCACAACAAGATCCTCGTATGTAATGGATCCAGGAACATCACTAATATCACCACGTATACCTCCTGCATTCATGACAGAAATTGCTGCACGAGTCCAATAAGTCTTGTTGTCATTTTTACCTACATACTGAAATTATAAAACTGTGATTAATCTATTAATTAGATTGATGAACGCATTTATTGACTACGTTACTATCAAATATATTGACAATTATAATCGCTAATGTTAACATTTTAAGTAGTGATGCATGTCGAGCATTTGAAATTTTTTCCAAAATCTCTTTAGATTAAGTTAAAACCTGGAACACAATACTCATCACATCGAGACGATCAATCACGCAATCGAGATGATCGTCTCGTCTCGATCGAATTTTTTCATTGCAAATTCTTGATCTCCATTATAATTTAGTTCCATCTAATCATATTTCAAGCAAATCTCGATTCTATCCAAAAATGATCGATATGCATCACTAATTTTAAGGTATGTGGTTGTGCGGGAAAACAGGTACGGGAAAAATATATTTAAATATACTTTCAAGAATTGAAATATTATTATTAATGGCATTTTCTAAGAGAGAAAAGAATGTTTATCATTACAAAATTTAAAACATGGAAAAATTACTTATTGGAAAACTTATATTTATGAATGAAAGCTTACTTTCTCGAGAGAAAGATTCTCTATAACTCAAAATTAACGAACAATAATATATGACATTAATTTATTTATTTTCTAAGATTGGACGCAAGAAAGTTGTTGATAATCTTTTTCTTGAGAAAATAAGCTCTCATTGAACAAAATTCCATCATTTTTAAATTTTGTTTTTGAATGTTTCAAAAAATTTGTCAAGAAAAAAATCTTTTCTCCCTTCAAAAATATAACAATTAATAATATTGCACTTCTTTAAAGCATAATTTAATACATTTTTCCAAAACCTGATTTCCCGTATGACAACTAGCTTAAAAAACACTATACTCAAAGTTTGGAAAGAAAAAGATAAAAAATGATTACATACATAATCTACCATCGAATCTGTTACGACATTTGCTAAATTGCACTCGCCTTTTCTGCAAAAGTCTAATCCTTGAAGATAAACTTTTGTTGTACCAATTTTTGCTTTGCCTAGTTTATCTGCTTCTTCCTTCCACGGTTGAAGAGCTTTCAACATTTCTGGATCTACATCAAAAAGCTTATCATCTTAATATTTTTGTATATTAGGTGAAACTAGAAGAAACAAAAACGATCAAATTTGTACATATATATATATATATATATGCAAATACTACCATTCAAAATTGAAAAATCCCTAATAAAAGAGGAAGAAAAAAAAAAACTCCAAATTCCCGACCTAATTTTCTGTTGCTTCCATTTCTACATTTATTAATTTTTATAACAAAAACATTTACAACAAATTTCCCAATTGTTCGTCAATCATCCTTAACCAAATATGGTCCGTCGTATTTCATTGATTTAAAATTCTTTTAAATTATAAGAAATTTGTTCTTGAAGAATCGAACAAAATCAATCGGACAATGAGTGAAGGAAATTGATTTTAGTTTCAGAAACACTTCACGCCTGACCTAAAAAAATTTTCAATTAAAAAAGCTTGTATATCCCGGTTTCTTTATGATTATTTTTCAGCATATTTTCCATATTCTAGCATATTTACCTTTGAAAATGCTGGAAAAACGTGAAAAATTGCGTTTATTCGACATTTCTGCTTTCATTAAACACCTAAAATATTCCTAACATAAATTGAAGTGTGTAAAATGAGCTGAATTAAAAAAAAAATAGAACGTTTCATCTCTAATAGTTTACGAGATATAATCTTCATAAGTCAGTTTTTAGTTTTAGAAAATATTTCCATTTTGATTTTTCATGAATTGTCTCTTCTATTTTACATTTTACCTGAACATTGTGTTCATATAGATTAAAGTAGACTCAATTCCCTACATATCTAAAAAAAAAAAATTATGTTCTAGCTGTAATAAGTTCAACGTTATAATGTCCCAAAAAAGAAAAATTTAAATTATTTTCCTTGTTTTGTGTTATATAAATAACAATGTTACTATGTTGTACATTTTTGCGTATGAAGCAAGGAAAACAAGAAATTGCAAAAAAAAGCTGAATGTTCCATAAAAAGTGTTTTTCTTCGGAATGCCATAACTTTAAAATTATTATAGCTAGAACATAGTTTTTTATATTTGTGGAGAATAAGGTTTTACAATGCAGAAATCTCCAATAAACTCAATTTTTGCAACTATTTTCAGCATTTCCTAAGGAGCCAAGACAGTGCACAATTTTGAACTCTTAGATCTTATTTTAAAATGAAATACGGCTGCGAAGTACTATGGACGTATTCACTATGGGTATATATATTTGTGCTCATTTTATGAGCATTTTGATTCCTCATAAGTATCAAATAAATTTGTTTTCTCATAGAGAGAGTTTTTTCCTAAAATAAGAAAAAAATGTATACTTTCAATATGTTTCAAGCTTATGTTTATGTCTTTACGAAAATTTTATTTTCGGAAAATCAGAGGGCCAACTTTGAACAACTTTTTAACCTGCGGTAGTTTTATATTTCAAATTAAAACCTCATTGAAATAATGTAATGTTTCTTAAAACTTTCTGAGTAGCTATTGATTAATCAATAATCGGCTTCGAAAGTTCGCCAACAGATCAATCCACGCGTCTCAAAAACGCGAACAAATATATGATATACATTATAGTTGTACTCCCAATACTAAAAAAGTTTTCCTTATATCAACAAGATGAACAATATATTTGTTAAATTTATAAAACGGTATTGCTAGATCATAAGAGGTCATAGAAGATTAGTCAATGGATCATTCGACGTGTCTCGAAGATGCAAACAAACACGTCAAAGACAGTACTGTGATACTCCTAATATGAACAAAGTTTTTCTCATATAAATAGAATACCCCCATCTTATTAAACTTCATAAATCGGTACTGGTTGGTCATAAAAGGTTCACCAATAGGTCAGTCGATGTGTCTCAAGGACGCGAACAAAAACTCTACATGAAATATTGTCGTGTTTTGATTATTAAAAAAGTTTTCTTCATATAAACAAAATAAACAATTTTTTTGAAACTTCATAAATCGGTACTGATGGTTCATGAAAGGTTCATCAATAGGTCAATCGATGCGTCTGAAGGACGCGAACAAAAACTCTCCATGTAATATTGTCGTGTTTTCAATATCAAAAAATTTTCTTTCATATAAACAGAATAAACCATTTTTTTGCAAGTTCATTAATCGGTACTGATGGTTCATGAAAGGTTCATCAATAGGTCAATCGATGCGTCTGAAGGACGCGAACAAACACTTTACATGTAATATATGTCATATTTTAATTATCAAAAAATATTTTCTCATAAGGGGCATTATTTCTCAACTGCCCCAACTTTAAAAGTCATGTTCTTTGATTTTCTTTAAATTCGGGGCATATGTTCACCTACCCAATAGTACTTAATCGACAAATTTATAGACCACAAAAACCACCCCTCTCCAAGTGATGGGGGTGACATTTTCAACCCCAACGCCTGCACGGGTATTTTCAAAAGCTTGTAACTTCCTTTCTATTTTAGCGATTTAAAATTTTTATTAGGGTTTTCGAAAGGTTATTTCTTACTCTTTTCTTCTATTTTATTAACGAAAAAAACTAAACAAAATTTAAGCATTTTTTAAACAATTCAATTGTTTATTTAACTTTTTTAGCAATTTGGGGTATTTTTATTTTTTTTTTAAATAGTCTTAAAAGGAAGCTTGACCTTTTGGCTTCAAAAAAGGTCCTAAGCAAAAAAATGGTCCAGTGAATATTTTCCGAGATATAGGCCCCGATGTGAAGGCAGTCCTAATGCTCGTGCTCAGACGCAATCCTTTAGTAGTCCACATACTAGTTTTCAAGTCTAACATTCTTTCAACGCATTCATGTTCATTCAGAATGCCATTAAATCAGCTAATAAACATTTTAGAATGTTTGTCGGCGGTTCAGAGTAAGTTTATATTATTTATTATTTGTTATGAACAAATAAAAAATGCAAACTACTCTTTTCAGAAGTAATGTTGATTTTTGTCAGTATGAATGATTCCTTACTATTACAGTTCGTCAGTTCACGATATTAATTAATTTTTTATACACAGTCGTCCAAAAATTTCATTTTATGAGCGAATTTTTTTCTGAATATGTGCCTAGAAACTCTTATAACGCGTAGACTCGGCCTTGATTTTGTAAATTTAGGTGAATTTCTATTAATAACTTGTTTTCCAATTTTTTAACTTATTCTGAAGCCAAAACTCTGGAGAAAGAATTTTTATTCTTTTTTCGTTGTTCTGGCTACTAGTTATTGCTGATTTACATCAAGTTGAAAATTCCACATTGGCTTAATGATCTATTTTTCATGAATCTGGTACCATAGCTAAACGTTAAGATATTGAGCGGTTGGATGTAATGACAGCCTACTTCTATTTTCAGAAGTCACTTGTTTTTCATTTGTTCTTCATGAAGTTATGTACAAAAAACAAGTGAAAAACAAGTGACTTCGAAAAATACAAGTAGGCTGTTATTGCGCGCAATCGCTCAATTATGTTTCGACTTCACTCAGAAAAAAAGTTGTCAAGAAAGAAAAGTATCGTCCTCTTGCCTGTATTGTTTTGAACCAACTGAACATCTCCTTTATACAAACAGACTTATTTGGCTGCAAGATTAGGTGAAGTTTGTCGCAAATGGATAGTGTTTGCTGCAAAAAGATTCTTTTTGAGACAAATGAAAATCTTCTCAACCTTCAATTATATGAGAGGAAAATTCATTTGTTTCAAAACGCATTCTTTTGACCCAAAAGGATATTCCTCTGAGTCTTATTCAAGTATCTACATGGTATTTCGGTATTACTGTTGCAACGCACGGTCTTTCGTTCTTTTGGACTTTATCTTGTTTGGAAATATATCATTTAAAATAAAAGATTACAAATAAAATTCATGATTAATAATGTCAACGAAAATAACTTGGGATCATTTTTGTGCCAATCCTTTTGGCAAGGAAAAGCATTGGAAAACACCAGACTTAAGATGTTTGTCGGTAAGTCAGAGGTTAGAATTTCCCCAATTGCCGAGCAACGCTAAAATTTGCCAGCCTTGTAGAAAAGAATTTAAGAAATTGAGTTCACAAGTGCCTCCAAATGAATCCAGCATGGAAGATGTTGTTTATGGCAGTGAGGTCGATGACAACTGTATAGAAAAAGAAATCAGCGATGATCCAGATTTTCTATTTGTTCCGATAGAACATAGTGGTTGTAGAGATCAAAATCACAAAGCAGGTCTAGAAACTCTTCAACAAATTATACAAAAATTTAAGGTGAGTACTGATGGTGACGAAAAAATAACATTACTCACACTTGCTCCTAAATCATGGAGTCGTAGAAAGGTAATGGAAGAATTTGGTGCAACGGAACGTCAAGCCCGGAAAGCTGACCAATTATTTCAAAAACATCGAATACTGGCTTTGCCTGGACTCAAGCCAGGAAGAAAACTGCCACCAGGAATTGAAGTAGTAGTGATTAGTTTTTATGAAGATGACGAGAACAGTCGATTAATGCCGGGGAAGAAGGATTTTGTATCCATAAAAAAGGAAGACGGTACTCGCGAGCATGTGCAAAAACGACTTATCTTGGGCAACCTGTCAGAGTTATACGACCGTTTCAAAATAGAGAATGAGGAAATAAAAATTGGGTTCTCAAAATTTGCACAACTTAGGCCTCGACATTGCGTTCTAGCCGGAGGAAGTGGTACCCACACAGTTTGTGTGTGTGTTTATCACGAAAATGTGCATCTCATGTTAGATGCAATTGATATAAAGCATCTGACTGAAGACTCAGATAGAAAACTTATTGATTATCACGACTGTTTAAAATTAATGATGTGCACTAATCCAAGTCCTGCATGTCATTTCAGCGAATGCGAAAATTGTCCTGGCATTGATATCCTGAAGGAACACCTGACTGAACTTCTGGATGAGAACTGCGTCATTGAGTTAAAATATCAAATTTGGCAACAAACAGATAGGAGCAATCCGGTAACTGAAGTAGCTGAGACCGATATCTTCATAGAACAACTCTGCGAAAAACTTGTAAACTTAAAATCTCATGAGTTTTATGCGAAGATGCAAGCATCGTTCATCAAAAATCTCAAAATAACTCTATTGGTTGGAGTTTTCTTAATCATGTTTGATTTCGCGGAAAATTATGCTTACGTTTTTCAAAATGCTATCCAGTCTTCTCACTGGAATAATAATCAGGCATCCATTTTCACAGTAGTTATCTGCTACAAAGAGGAAAATGAATTAAAACATGTGAGCATGGCGATCATTTCCGATAACTTACACCATGACAAGGTTGCTGTTTATCTCTGTCAAAAATTAATTATTGAATATCTTAAGAAGCATTTTCAACTTGTAAAGATTCATTACGTCACAGATGGAGCACCACAGCATTTTAAAAATAAATATAACTTCGCCAACCTTCTGTGCCACAAAAAAGACTTTGAAATTCCAGCAGACTGGACTTTCCATCCAACTGCGCATGGAAAAGGACCATGCGATGGAATCGGAGGAAATTTAAAGCGACTTGCATCAAGAGCCAGCTTGCAGCGTCCAGCAGATAAGCAGATTCTAAGTGCTCATGATTTATATAAATGGGCCAGAGAAAATTTAAAGGAAACAGTTGTACTCTTCAGTTCTAAGGATGATCATTCAGCAATGACAGTGGAATTAGCAGATCGATTCAGTAAGTCTGTCACAATACCTGGTACTCTCAAGTACCATGCTTTCACCCCTAATGATAAGGGACAGCTGAACCTTAAACGATTTTCCTATGAAGAGAAGAGTGACATTTTTCCTAAACCTAAACGTACCTTGAATAGGGAGAGTACTTCAAAAGAAAAGAAAAGCAGTAAGAAAAATGGTGAGAAGAAAAGGCGAACCAATTAAAAAGCACTGTGTGGTGAGAGGCAAGAGGATTCATGAAAATTAAACACCCCGAATAGTGAGAGGCGAGGGGACTCACTTAAATTAAGCACCCCGAAGGAGTCTAAAATCGCACTGCCACCTCCACGTGGTAGACTCTGGAAACTATGATTTTACAGATCGTAGGCTGACGACAGGCGTTAATTAATGATTTTTCTGTAGTTGATTCATTTGAAAAAGCACTGTTTATATGTTAACAACGGTTGAATTGTGCCCTTATTCATGGAATATTCATTAATAATCAATAATTATCGTAAACTGACGAACTGTAATAGTAAGGAATCATTCATACTGAGAAAAATCAACATCACTTCTGAAAAGGGTAGTTTGCATTTTTTATTTGTTTATAACAAATAATAAATAATATAAACTTACTCTGAACCACCGACAAACATTCTAAAATGTTTATTAGCTGATTTAATGTCATTCTGAATTAACATGAATGCGTTGAAAGAATGTTAGACTTGAAAACTAGTATGTGGACTACTAAAGGATTGCGTCTGAGCACGAGCATTAGGACTGCCTTCACATCGGGGCCTATATCTCGGAAACTGTTCACTGGACCATTTTTTTGCTCAGGACCTTTTTTGAAGCCAAAAGGTCAAGCTTCCTTTTAAGACTATTTAAAAAAAATAAAAATACCCCAAGTTGCTAAAAAAGTTAAATAAACAATTGAATTGTTTAAAAAATGCTTAAATTTTGTTTAGTTTTTTTCGTTAATAAAATAGAAGAAAAGAGTAATAAATAACCTTTCGAAAACCCTCATAAAAATTTCAAATCGCTAAAATAGAAAGGAAGTTACAAGCTTTTGAAAATACCCGTGCAGGCGTTGGGGTTGAAAATGTCACCCCCATCACTTGGAGGGGGGTGGTTTTTGTGGTCTATAAATTTGTCGATTAAGTACTATCGGGTAGGTGAACATATTCCCCGAATTTGAAGAAAATCAAAGAACATGACTTTTAAAGTTGGGGCAGTTGAGAAATAATGCCCCATAAACAGAATAAACCATTTTTTTAAATTCGTAAATGGATAATGGTGGGTAATAAAAGGTTTATCACTAGGTCAATCAATGCGTCTCAAGAACGCGAACAAATAGACTAAATATAATATTGTCGTATTTCGAATATCAGACAAGTTTTTCTCATATGAACAGAATGAAACATTTTTTGAAACTTCACAAATCGGTACTGGTATAGATAGATCGATGCATTTCAGAGACGCGAATAAATACGCTAGATATCGTATTGTTATATTTGGTTATCAAAAAAAGTTTTTCTTACATGAACTCGTTAGCAATTTTCTTTTTAAATCTCTAAGCGCAAGAAAAAACTATTTTTAAATGGCCGATCTAGCTCAAAATCCTATCAGACCTGGATATCAATCCGAGCATCAAAATTTCATGATCACAGCTCTTTCACTTTTCGAGATATGGTGAACAGAAAAAAGTTACACACATAAACACACGGAAATTTGTTTAAAACTTTATTTTCGAACTCCTGGGGTCGAATTATATAAAAATATGTCAAAAAAAGCATATTTGAAAATTTAGATCATTACAAACCTCCCTCTATGAGAAAGCAAAATTCAAGAGTTTCCGCAAACAAAGCTTCACTTTTCATGGATTTTGATGAAAATATTATTTCGCACCTGTGTCGTTTTTCCAAAAATTTTAATTTTTTTAATGTTATGTTTAACAAATTAAACGAATACAACGTATTCTATCAATAAATGATCAACAACAAATTTATAGATCTTTTTTGGATAAACATTTTTTGCTTTTTTATTCTTCTATATTTACATTTTTTGACCACGAAATGGAATTTTTTATTTCTAATAATATTTTTTCACGATCAGGACAAAAAATGTACGTCTTATAAAAAAATGATCTCAACCGAATTTGTTCATATTTTTTAGATAAACAATTTTTCTTTACAACATTTTTCATGTCTTATATAGTTTTGGTGTAAAATGGAATTTTTTATTTTTTTAAAAAGATTTTCGATGGATGAAACCAGAACCGTTGGTCCATAATGGCTGGTTAAAAAACACGTCCTTTCTTTTTATACCTTAAAAACGTGTGCCAAAGCAATCGTGCCTGCAGGATACAGACAACCATACATACAGAGACCTTCGTAAAAATCGTTTTTTCTAACTCAGGGGGTCTCAAAACGTGGAGATTTGATGAAAACCGTCGAACTCAAATTTTACATAAAAGTAATACCTTCTCGTCTGGATGAGAAGGTGAAAATTTTAAAAATAAATTGAAAATTGAAAAATACAAATTAGGCTTCTTCAAAAAGGGACATTTTAAATTTAAAATACTTAGGAAGCATCCCTAAAACATAATCAGACTGTGAGATACAACTTTTTATTTCAATCAGATTTATCGCGGTATGGGAAATTATTGAACTTTTCTCTAACTGAAGCCTGAGATAAGTTTCATTTTTTTGTAATTACCCTCTTCAATCGAATGATCCAGAAGAATTGGGTCACCTTCCCAATCCAGTATTTCACCTCGAGGGTCAAACCAAACCGTCAAATTTCCTATATACCTGAATAAAGTAACACAATACACATATTGAATAAAATTATAAAATTCTCAAGTATATAATAGAAAATAATTACAGAAATTATAACATCATTTATAAATTGAATATTTAAGCTCATTTAGAATATAATAGATGCAAGGAGAGTATCTTTTCAACAACTAAGCAAAATCATTATTACATAATATATTCGAACCTTGTAAAAGCAGCTGCTTGAACAATAAGTACTGTTCTACCAAGATCTTTTTGTTTTACGTGTACAGGATAGTCATCCTCGGGAACGTCACTGAATGGTGGATCACCTTGGAAAATCGATTATATTTAATAAATATTTCTAATTAGAAATGCAACATAATGAATTAGCAGACAATTTACAAACACACCAGAGTAAAGGAATGTGTGAGAGTGTCCTCCAACTATAAGATCAATATTAGGACATTTTTCAGCCATTATTCTATCGACATCTAATCCACAATGACTAAGAACTATGATAATTTCCACTCCTTGAGCTTTCAGTTTTTCAGCCTCAGCATTTACTGACTTCACTTCATCGTAAAATACTAATCGTTCTGTATTGGCAATCATCTAATCAAAGCAATTTATTAACCTATTAAATATAACTAATTTTTATCAAACTATTGCTTTAATTAATTTACTTTACATTATTCAAATAAATTCGACTTGCATTTTTACAACTCACATTTGTTGTAGAAAGAATAACACCGATCACTCCGATTTGTTTACCACCTCTTTCAATAATTGTGCTGTTTTGGTACAGACCCTGAGAAAATATTCATCATAATAATTTAAGAGTCGCCTAAGTAATGTATACCTTAATCCAAAACAAAACTCTAATCTTACAAGAATTAATTGTTTTTAGAGTTTCGTACAGGCTACGCCGAAAAACTATTACGGTCTGACCCTGATCTTTGACCACTGACATTCGACCAATCACCTATGACCTTCGACCCCTTCTCTACGTCCCTTCACCTTTTACCTCTGACCTTTGCCCTCTAACCTCTATTCTTGATCTCTGACCTTCAGCACATTAGCCTTGACCTTTAATACCTGAACTTTAAATTTGCGCCCTTATGACCCCACCGACACTCTTACATGACATCCCACCTTGAACCTCAAACCTTTGGCTTCTGACATCTGATCTCTAACTCTGCAAACCCTATGAAATCCTTTTTTAAAGAGCACTTACCGACCTCTTCTCCGACTGACTTTATCAAAGTAAAACTGTACCGTAACATTTTAATAATTATTTAAACAAAACACAATCAAATGAAATTGGAGAAGAAAATTAAATTTCTATTACCTTCATTGTTGGTTCATTGGTGTCGTCTATATTTGATACTACTACAGGGGCCTTCATTCTTTGCAAAAATGGCACGAGACCAGCAATACCATCATCAAATTCATGATTACCAATTGTCTGAAAAAATAAATCATAGACTTAAACTTTTTCATATTATCATCTCACAAAGTAAATTTTTCAGAAAAAAAATATATACTCGTCGGTGTTGAATTCAATCGGTAAATTTTTCTTAATTTGCTTATCTAAAGTTGAGGTTTGTACTCACTTTTTATTGAAGTATTTATTTTATTAGGATATTAAATGGGCATCAAAAATATAAATGTTTCAAATATTGTCATTATAATCAGTGGGGATTAATAAGCTTTAATAATTAATTGAAATGTTTATTTTAAGAATATTTCAATTATGTATTCGAAGAAAATTTATGATTAGGGAAAAAATTACAATAAGCTTATTTTTATTTCCATATGCATTATACTCATAATCATGCAAAAATGTTTTAACAATTTATGCAAATTTTACGCTGCTTAATTTTTATCGCTTTGCTTCGTTAACATCATCACACTGTCTACATCACATTATTAATATGCTTGTTTTTTTATCTTTGATACTAAATGAAACTGTTTATCTTCCACTCGATCTTCGGATCTTTCATCAGAAATTCACAAGTTCACGTGCATGCGATTTAGAAAAATGCTGAGTTGTAATCTCCACAAATACATATTAAAGAGTTATTATCCAGAAATATTATAATTTATCTTTGCGTGATAATTACTACTTTTATCGCGTGACTTATTATGAAGCCAGCGAAATTCCTTAATCTATCTGAAATGAATAACACGTGCGATGTTGTCAGCAAAAATGGAACTTTTGTGCAGTACAATCAAACTTGATACCTTCTAAGTCAAAACAACAATCAGATCTGATTTCATTATTACTATTATTCATAATAAAATTCTTATTTTACTGATTTTTCACGCCTTTATATTGTATATAATGTTAACTTTTGTTAAATAACCACAATGTCTTAATTATACTGATAATTCTCATTTTTCGTTATATTTTGACATTGAAAGTTAATTATATAAATTAATGTCTATAAAACATCGATTGCTTTCATATTTTTATCTTGATATTGAAGTGTATGCAATAATAGGGTGGTCCAAAAATGCATTGGAAAAATTTTTTTTTGAATTTTTATCGGGACACCCCCCAAATTTGTTCGAATCCGCACAAAAATAAATGCGTTTTTTTTTGTTTTCAAAAAAAAATATATTTAGGGGTGGCGCAAGCCCCATGAAGTTTAACATGTATTTCCCATAAGAAAACAAGACGTTTTTGTAAATCTTATTCAGAATCCTCAATATTATCTCAATCGAGTTGGAACTCAACATTTCTCTTCACAATTGGCCATAGAATACAAATAAAATATCACTTTTCAAATATCACCCCCATAAGTCTGTTTTATAGGGTCCCAAAGAAACCCCATAAGTGAAAAAATGGGTTTTGCGAGTTTTTGGCGCTAATTATGATTTTTTGCGTTTTTTTTAATGCAAATTATTTCTAATACATAAAATATGACTTTATACTGAAAATTAGATATTTTAATGAATTGTTTAAACAATTTATTATTGTTTTTAGCAATTTTCTCATAGAATGTAGTTAGAAAGACGCGGTTTTTTTCACAAATTTCCCATTTGTTGTCTAATTTTTAATAAGAGAGAAGTGATAGTTCATCAATGTTAACAATAGTGATTGTTTAAACAATGTATTATAATTATTAATAATATTATATTTGAATAATGCTAGAAACATGCGGATTTTTGTTTAGTTTCTGGCTTTTTGTCCAATTTTCATCTGTAGTGAAGTAATAATAAATTCAAGTTAACAAAATAATTGTTTAAATAATTTATTATAATTATTAATAATATTATATTTGAATAATGCTGAAAAGATGCGGTTTTTTTTTAAATTTCTGGTTTTTTGTCCACTTTTCATTCGGAGTGAAGTAATAATGAATTCCAGTTAACAAAATAATTGTTCAAACAATTTATTATACTTATTAATAATATTATAATTTAATAATACTAGAAAGATGCGGGTTTTTTTTAATTTCTGGCTTTTTGTTTAATTTTCATTTGGCGTAAAATAATAATGAATTCAAGTTAACAAAATAATTGTTTAAACAATTTATTTTAATTATTAATAATATTATATTTGAATAATGCTGAAAAGTTGCGGTTTTTTTTTAAATTCTAGTTTTTTCTCCACTTTTCATTCGGAGTGAAGTGATAATGAATTCAAGTTAACAAAACAATTGTTTAAACAATTTATTATATTTATTAATAATATTATAATTGAATAATGCTAGAAAGATGCGGTTTTTTTTAAATTTCTGGCATTTCGTTTAATTTTCATTTGGAGTGAAGTCATAATGAATTCAAGTTAACAAAATAATTGTTTAAACAATTTATTATCATTGTTGATAATATTCTCTTTGTTTAATTGGTAGAATGTTGCGGTTTTTTCTGAAATTTTCAACTGTTTGTTTATTTTTCATTAGGCGTGACTTAATAATTAATTAGATTGAGCAAAAATAATTGTTCAAACAAATTATTATTGTTTATGACTATCTTCATCTATATCAATTGCGCCTGATAGTTGCGGTTTTTCGGCAATGTTTACCTTCCAGTCCTTATTTCACTTAGTGAGGTAACAATTAATTTAAGTTAACAAAAAAGTTGTTTGAAAAATTTAATATTGATTTCTGTCTTTCGTGTAAAATAGTTTTTTTTCTTTAAATCAATTTTTTTAAGCATTTGAAAAAGAGCAACAATAATTTACTTAAACCAACAATACCTTTCGGAAAATCATTTTTGTTGTGTTTGACTTATTATTTGTTCATAAATGAAAAGGCGATGCAAAGTGAAAGATTTTAGAAAAAAAAACCCACTTTCTAGCAATTATCTGAGAAAAGTTAGTTATGAACAATATTAAATTGTTTAAACAACTTTTTTGTTGACTTTAATTAATTATTACCTCTGTAAGTGAAAAAAGGACATAAAGGTGAAAATGGCTGGAAAACCGCAACTATCAGGCGCAATTGATCTAGATGAAAATAGGCATAAACAATAATAATTTGTTTAAACAATTATTTTTGCTAAATCTAATTAATTATCAAGTCACGCCTAATAGAAAATAGACAAACAGTGGAAAATTTGAGAAAAAACCGCAACATTCTACCAATTAAGCAAAGAGAATACTATCAACAATGATAATAAATTGTTTAAACAATTATTTTGTTAACTTGAATTCATTATCACTTCACTCCAAATGAAATATAAACAAAAAGCCAGAGATTTAAAAAAAAACCGCATCTTTCTAGCATTATTCAAATATAATATTATTATTAATTATAATAAATTGTTTAAACAATTATTTTGTTAGCTTCAATTTATTATCACTTAACTACAGATGAAAATTGGACAAAATGCCAGAAATTAACAAAAAAAATCCGCATCTTTCTAGCATTATTCAAATATAATATTATTAATAATTATCATAAATTGTTTAAACAATCACTATTATTAACATTGATGAACTATCACTTCCCTTTAATTGAAAATTGGACAACAAATGGAAATTTTGTGAAAAAACCGCGTCTTTCTAACTACATTCTATGAGAAAATCGCTAAAAACAATAATAAATTGCTTAAACAATTCATAAAATATCTAATTTTCAGTGTAAAGTCATATTTTATATATTAGAAACAATTCGCATTTAAAAAAAAACCGCAAAAAAATCATAATTAGCGCCAAAAACTCGCAAAACCCATTTTTTCACTTATGGGGTTTCTTTGGGACCCTATAAAAAAAGACTTATGGGGGTGATATTTGAAAAGTGATATTTTATTCGTATTCTATGGCTAATTGTGAAGAGAAGTGTTGAGTTTCAACTCGATTGAGATAATATTGAGGATTCTGAATAAGATTTACAAAAACGTATTTTTTTCTTGTGGAAAATACATGTTAAACTTCATGGGGCTTGCGCCACCCCTAAATATCATTTTTTTTTTAAAAACAAAAAAAACGCATTTATTTTTGTGCGGATTCGAACAAATTTGAGGGGTGTCACCATGAAAATTCGAAAAAAATTTTTTTGGACCACCCTAATGCAATAATCTTAAATTATCAATCATTTTATATATATGGAAATTAAACTCTTAAGCGATAAAATTAACCAAAAATTGTTTCACTACCGGATGATATAAAAATTATTGGGGCGGTTAAAAAATGATTCTAAATGTAAAACTATAATTGGGAACAAGAAAAAAGCTTTATTTTGCAATCCTGCAGTTGATTCTAAAAAGATACGTGCATTTAACTTTTATATAAATTACAAATATATAATCGAATTAATTTGGATATACGGAGTAGAGTAAAAATAATTGGTACATAGGATATCATTGGAGGAAATACGCTTAATAAAACCCGTCAAAAAATTTTTCGAGGCTAATATCATTATTTTCAACTTTTGTTCAACAATTAGTTTTTTATTATTTATTGAATAAAAAACTGGTTGATTTTTTTGCAAGTGTTGCAGTATTTAAACAAATAATTATGAATATTTTACTTTTTTCTTCACTCAGATTGATCTTTTCGTTTACTTTCAAAATGCACCGGAAAGCTTAAAACAAATTTAACTGACAAAATTTCAGTGAATTTTCTGAAAATCTTTAAACTCATTTTTCTCAAAAAGATCATCGTTTTATTTTTTCTTGATTATTTTTCAAGTTGGCGCATTTATCCCAAAAGAGTTTATCGAGTGACCGCGTCTTGAAAAAGTGAAAAATGGATTTATTTTTATGAAAAATTAAAATTGGCATTTTTCCTAATAACGAGGCGAGTTACGAAAAAACATCAAAACAGTTCAGTTGTTTCACTTGAAAACTTCCAAAAAAAAGTTTCTGAGCACTTTTCTCCATCTTGCGTTTTTTTAGAAATTTTTTCTAAAATATTAATAAAGTCGGATATATGAGTATTTTTCTTGACAGAATAAAATTTTCTAATATATTGTAAAACAAACTATTTTGTAAATCTAGAAGTTGAAGAAATTCTATTTTGGAAAAAACTCAAGATTGAAAAAAGTGCTGAGATTTTTTTTAGAAGTTTTCAAGTGGAACAACTTCGCTTCTTTTACTTTTTCGGTGCTTCGTCTCATTATTGCAAAAAGATCAAATTTTAATTGCTCATAAAAATAAATCCAATTTTTTCTTCTCCAAGACGCGGGCAAAATAAACTCTCTTGGGAGGAGCGTACCATATTGATACATACATTTAAAAAAATCAAGAGAAAATAAAACGATGGCCTTCTTGAGAAAATTGAGTTTAAAGATTTCCATAAAAATCACCCCCATTTTCTTCAATTTTGAAACTTTTATCAATTTTCCGGAGGATTTTGAAAGAAAAGAAGTGAATCAGAATAAAAAAAATTCATATATCATTATTTATTTAGGTGTAGCAACATTTGAATACAAATCAACAAATTCGACATAAACTGCGTCACTATCTTCAAAAGTTCTAATACTCATAACTTAGTTAAGAAAATTTTTTCCGTTTAATCGATAAAACACGTGTCATCTAGAAACATTCGAAAAACAACATATTTTTCCCCGGAATTGATATTATAATTTAAATCTGACAGCATAATAAATGATAAAATACAAACTGATGGCATAATAAATCAGAAAATAAAATTTTGATAGAGGATCAAGTTTGAAAAGAAAGAAATTAAAAATTTATAATAATCCAAATTATTTGAATTAATAACTTGAAACCATGCCCGTTTGAATAAACATTTAAGTTAAAAACTGCATACTTTGCAATTGAACCCGCAGAAAGTGTGTAAAAATTTGACTTGAAATAATGCTCTGCTATAAATTAAATTTTAAATAATGAATAAGAAATTTACCATAACATCGTGAGGTAGTTTATTCATAAATAGAGCAGTGACGTTCCATTTGAAAAGACTGTACCATAATGTGCCCTGATAATGATCACCAGCATTTAAAAAAATGGCATTAGGCCGTTCTTTTAGCAATTGTCGGCTAGCGGTTAAGACTCTCGCTATGCCTCCAATGCAATCCTGTTCATGGTCCTCACTGCAGGTGCCGGAAGTGGGTCCGGTTTGCAGGAACCTGCATCAGCAAAAAATAGTCTGCTTTAGACCATTGTCCTTAATTTTAGGTATTTTATCATACCTTGTTTTACTACAGAAAAGAACTAGTACAAAGTAAAATTCTCTTCTTTCGCGATTTCGCAATTAAAATTTTTTTGCAACACTATATAAAAAATATATGTATTAACAAAATTAACAGTATAAAAAATATAATTTTTCATTTAGAAGAGAATTCTTAAACAAACTTTTTATTGAACAGAATTAATGCATATATACTTAAAAAACATAAATAATTATTTATGTTTCTTAAGTTAAAATTATTTTGTTTATTTTTAATTATAATTAATTGAATGCACAATTAACTTGTTGTGAGCAATTTATATAAACACATACTTCAGTATAATGTGCAAATGTTGCAAACACTGATTTTTTACCTAAAGTGTCTTATACGTTGTATTAGATTTGTCGTTAATCATGAGTTATCATTATGGCAACAATTGCTATTGTTATTTATATCAACAAATTTCAAATTTTTTTCTGTAAGTTTTCATCTTCTCTAGCCCATTTAACACAATTGAAACTATTTCGAAAATGGTTATCAACTGCGAAAAATTGTTTCTAGGGAGTATATTTAATTGCTTGTAAGAAATATATTAAACATCAAAGGAAAGTTTCCTCGGAGAAATCTTCGATTTTTCAATAAGTTCTGTCGGAATTAGGTTGACACTGATATTAATTAAGATTTTTAGCTAAGAATCAAATTAAAAATTGCTATAAGCAATTTAATAAATACGCAACTGTAAATTTTTGTATTTATGTAAGTAAGTGCTTATTTTCTCTAAATGTTTTAATAGTACATTAGCATTAATATCTCGATTAATATTGTAAGACAAAAGTTTTGCGAAAATTTAACTATTACTATTGTTAATAACAAATAGTACGTAACAAATGACACAAATGAATATTTTTTCGTGGAAGAAAATCATTCTCAAGAAGATTTAAGAGAAAAATTATTTTTTTCCACAAAGAAATGTTCATCTCATTCATTTAGTTGTAAGTAGTTTAATCTAGAGTTGATTTCTAACTATTTAAGTTTAGTTAGGGTTTAAATTTCACTTTAACTGATTCCAAAATTAAAATTTATTGTTTAATTATAATTATAAATAATAACATTAAAACAGTTTCTTCCCCAGATTTTGACCCATTCCATTGTTTTAGTAAATTATATTCCTGCGATACTCTTTAATAACGCCGTAATATCTGCATAATAATTGTGCAATAACGCGTAATAATGTGTGATAGGAATTACTTTGTACATGTTTTGACGAGTGAATTCCCCTCAAGAAAATTGATGAGTGAAAGTGCTACTTTAAAATTAAAAATACTTCCAGACATTATTTTTCCATTTTTCATTCGAGATATTCGTGAAAACAATGCTTATTTACCATTTAAAAAAATCTAAAGGAATTGTAATATTATAAACAAATTTAATGAACAAATGCATATCAAGCTATTTCGCGCTCTAAAGGCATCTTTCATTCAACAAAATTGATCGAAAATTTGTCGGAAATAAATATTATGTACAATTTTTTAATATCGGATAACAATTGTTCATTGTTTCTATACATTGTATAAACAAATACAAATTTTTCTCAATTTTCAAGGGGCAGATTTCGTTTTTTCAACGGAATCAATGTTAAATTACTTGGTAAAATCCTTCCCTTATGATAATTAATTAACTACAAATAATTGTATATTTTGTAAACAATTTTATAAACAAATTCACAACTTGACTACTGGTCAACAAATGGATCTGATTTTTTACAAAGTCGACTGCCAGTGAGTCCGGACCTTATTTATTAGAAGACTTTTTCAGTTGAAATCATTTGTTATTTAATTAAATGAACTTTATGAACAAAAACAGATTTTCGTCAATTTTAAATTATTTTTTGCTTTTTAAACATAATTAAGTCGAAATAACTTAGCCATGATCCGTGATTTCGTCATTTTTTAAGAGTGAGCAAACGTTTCTTTAAACAATTTAAATTTTACTGTCTATAACGGCTTTAGCTGCAGTGCTTGAGTTTCTGGCTGTAGCGGTCTTTCTATCTTTACTCTGTAGTTGTATTTTTTATGAAATTTATTTGAATAAATAACAAATGTTGTCGCCTCACAAAGTCTCCTAATAAATAAGGCCCTTTCTGGGTTTTTCTTTTCTGGAAGGCTGTCGACTTCATAAGAAAACGACATGAATTTGCTAATAAAATCATTTTAAAAATTGTTTACAAAAGAAACAATTATTATTCGTTAATGAATTAACATACGAGAAGGATTTCGCCAAATAATTTTTAACTGATTTGGTTTGAAAAACGGAATTTCCTGGTTGAAAATTGCCGAAAATCTGTATTTGTTTATACAATTTATTTCAATAATCAACATTTGTCATCAGGTATTAAGAATCATACATGTTATTTATTGTGGGCAATTTTTTTTATCTATTTTGTTAAAAAAAACAAAGTGTTTAGAGCGTCAAAGAGCTGAGGTATGGATTTGTTGATTAAATTTATTTATAAAATTCACAATTACCTTTGATCCTATAAAAATGAGAAACCAAGAAATGTTTCATCATATATCCCAAACAAGAAATTGAAAAATAAAATCTCCAAGTATTTTTAATCGTAAAGTAGCACTTTCACTTATTGGTTTATTAATATAAAAATATAACTAAAAAAATTTAAGGAGCGTCTTCACTGATATCATGATGTTTTATGTAAATATAAACAGTTTGAAAAGAAGTAACAAAAAAATATATAAAATTTAACTTTGTTGTTAAATAAAAAATTATTAGGAAAAAATCACAAATTGGCTCCCACAAGTTTCTTTGAAATTTAGTTAACTTTCATTTTTTTTAATGCTCAAATCGGATTTGATTGTAAGCTCTAGACTAATCTGTCGAGAAAAATTTGTTTGCCCCACTATGCACCGGTACATTTACCCTGCCTATTTTGATTTTATGTATTTTATCCCCTTTCTCTTTCCAATGATTCTTGTCCTTGATATATACTTTCATAATTGTTTACTCTATCCCACTTTTCAATATTTCTATCCTTTTCTATCATATCCTAATAATCATAACCTACTCTACGATTCTACAATTCTACCCTTTTCTATCCCGTTTAATAATGTTTTATCACCTTCCTTTTTGCAGGCATTCTACCCATTGCTCTTAATATAAATATTTATAACAATAAATAACCCTATGCCACTGATATAATTATTTATTACTATTTATCGTATCCATCTTTATAACAAAAATAATACTCTTTTCTAATTCCCCTTTTATTTTATTTAAAGTTCAAAAAATGCAAGTAATTTAAAATTAGAAATTGTTCAATTTCGAATGCTTAATAAAAATAAATAAATACTGAAAAATGTATAAACATTGAAAATTTAAGAATTTTGAATAGTCAATTTAAAAAATCCTATATCAAATGGTATCTATGCAAAAATTTTAAATTGTAAAGACATCGGGACATCTAGCTTTAATTTTTCCAAACTTGAAAGCTGAATGAAAAAATTATCATTTTCACATTCTAGCAATATAAAATTGCATAATTTTGAACGAATCAATTAAAATTTGTCAATTGTTACCTGGAAATTTACAATTTTATACTTTTTAAACTTTAAACGTCAAATTATAAACACTATATACTGCGATCAAATGTTCTTTTTTTCAAGTATAATTTTCAGTACTAAAAATGAAAATGTGTATTCTTGAAAATTTCACATATACTATGTGAATTCTATCTTTTGATAGATTTTGATAGATTGATTCTGAAATCTCTTTTAAAATCTTTCAATTTCAAAATTATTCAATTCGAATCACATGAAGTTTTCAATTGTGAAATTCTGATCTTATCAGTAATTGACAGTGATAAATCAGTCCATTAACTGATATATGAAACTATGATATTTGAAACTTTCTTTAGAAATTTAGTTCTTTTGAATAATTATATCAAATTCAATTATACAATAACATTAATACAATTAAATTGTAGAATGAAAAATGGCCAATGTTAATAAAAAAATTGGCCTCATCGTTTTTATACATGCGCCCTCGAGTCTTGATTTATTCCGCCGAAAAATTTCACGGACAAACGACCAGTTTGAACCACTTGCTTAGTGTCTCGTACAATTAACCTTCAAATATTTATATGATAGAGTATAATTCATTATGCGCTCTACTTCATTTCATCAGTGACTGCGCCAATTTGCTCAAATCGACCGTATCAAAAGCACTCATTGACGTCTATAAAATTAGCCGATTAGCTGATTAGCTTAATTCTTTAAGAATTTCATCATTGATACACTATTTCAAACTATGCTTCCACAAACAAAATGAAAGTATTTGTGATGTCTATCATTAATTATTTGCATAATTATTCGATCAACGAACAATATTTGAATTAAAAATTATTCATGAATGAAACTGAATAGAAGTTTTGACCATATATTTGTTTAAAAATTCAATTTATTTATACTTTTTTATTTCACTTTTTCAAATAGTTCTGTACAAAATTAAATAATATAGAAATTGGCTTGCCTATTATAAACAAATTTTTTACGTAACTATCAATTTTTGATTAACACCAGTTTTTTCTTTGGTGAAGCATCTTTCTATTTTTCAAATAAAAGGATTAGTTCCGAAAATAAAATACCTTCTCCGCAATTTTTATTGGTAAAGTATGGATTGATTTACGTTCCCGACGAATGACCATTTTTATGCCGATTGATGCAATTCGATTAGTTCCCAATCTTGCAGTTCACACAATATTCCAAATTTAATTTTGCTTATATAGAAATCAACATTTTTTCTTTAAAAAAAGTCTCCGATTTGATAAAGAATAGAAATAAAAATTCTAATACAGAATAAGCTGAATACGTAATTTGAAATATCTAATTGAAATCCAAGCAGTGTAGATATTATACCCACTTTAAGATTACCAACAAGTAAAATATGATATTTTTTATTATTCTTAACTGATACATACAAGTCTACTTAAAAATGTTTTTGTTAGAAAAATTGAAATTATTTTCAAAATGATTCACTTACCTAGCATGAAAATCATTAATGTGTATCACAGAAAGTTCGAATAAATCCGATCGTCCAGGGTACATTAAACCTTTTGCAGTGAATCCATGGCTCTTATCCAGGTGTAAACATATCAACAACAAAAACACCAACTTGCCGAACATGTTTCTGCAAAGAAGAAATTCTTAAAAAAAGATATCTCTCAACTTCAGATTACATATCCAATAAAAATGTTTTTACAAATGTGAGTGATACTGTTTTACATATAAATCATTTTTCCTGATAAAAATATCACACAAATTAATCTTACGCAAATATTGAACATATGTATTAGGATAATTAAAAAAAAAAATATATATATATATATATATATATTTGTAAATCTTAACACGCAAACTAGTCTGAGTTGTACTTTTCAGATCAACAAATTGAACAAATAATAATAAGAATTTAAAATCTGTTATGATTATCTTGCGCAATGATCGTAATGTGAAAGAGGACAATACTATACCTGTACAAATTTGTACAAAAGTTGCATTTTTTTCTAAATATTTCCACTTTTCGCCCACTTTTCAATTATAGTGAGGTAATAATCAATTCATGGTAACGGACCTAATTGCTTAAGCAATTCAACAATGTCTTTTCTAATATAAAAAATGGCTTTTTTACAAAATACTTGAATTTTTAACAAACTAATTGAATGTTTAACATAATAGTTGAATTTTCAACCTAAAAATATGAATTCCCAACAAAAAGTGTCATAGTTTATATTTCAATCAAAAAATTTGAATTTAAAATTTAAAATTTAAAGATTTTTCGGGTTTCAATCGTGTGCGAAACCATGAATGTTGCCGACGTTTCGTGAACATTGCAGTTTACTTCTTTAGGGCTGATTGAGTAAAAAGATGAAATTTATCCAAAAAAAAAAAAAGTGTTTTAAAACCAAAAAGACGAATATTCAACAAATAAAGATTTTTCACTAAAGAAACAGAATTTTACCTAAATTGTTAAACCTTCAAGCCAAAAGACGAATATTCTCTAAAAAAATTGAATTTACAAACAAAAAATTATTTCTCCACGAAGCTGATGCATTTTCACCAAACAAAAATGAAATTTGAAACCAAGAAAATTATTTGCTTTTACCAAGAAAGGAGAGTTTTCAACTAAAAAAGATCAATCTTAAAAAAACATAAAAGTTACATTGTCAGTTCAAAATTAATTTAAAACCAAAAAAAACTTTTCCACTAAACAGTTACGTTTTTAAGCAAAGACTTTCAAAAATTTTCAAAATTTCAAACAGTTCAAAAATTTTTCCAATCAGAAAAATAAATTTTTAACAATGTACTTTAACTTTTACCCAAGTAGTTGAATTTGCAATTTAAAAAAATTAAGAAAGAGATTCAATCAAATCTTTCAAATAAAATAGTTGAATACTCAAGCAAAGAAGAATAATTTTTAACCAAAAAGTTACATTTTCATAAAAAAAAGAAATTTCTACCAAATCGGATGAAATTATAAATCAAAAAGATAAATTTAAAAAATAGTTGAATTTTCTTTTAAAAAAGATTTTAGTTGACTTTTCACGATGGAAATATGAATTTTCAACCAAGAAATAAGTTTATACGAAAAAGATTAAATTTTCAATCCAAAAAGACGAATTCTTACCCAAAAAGGATGACTTTTTAACAACATTTTTTAATTATCTACGCAATAGTTGCAACAAAAAATAAGTTTCTACGAACAAAATTGACTTTTTCATCCAAAAAGACAAATTTCTCCAACTAAAAGGGATGAATTTTTAACGAAATAGTTGAATTCTTAACCAGATAGTTGAATTTTCGTCCAAGAAAGATGAAATTTGTACTAAAACAGATGAATTTTTAATAAAAAAAGGACAATTTTTTTAAAAGTTGAACTTTCATCCAAAAAAGCTTTCACTTCATTTTTTAACACCAAAATATGAATTTTAACAAAAAAGTAGATTTTCTACAAAATAGTCAAATTTTCAACCAAAAAGTATGACTTTTTAACAAAATTGTTGAATTTTCAACCAAACAGTTGCATTTTTGTCAAAAAAATGAAAATTCTACTAAAAGAAGTGAATTTTTAAATCAAAAAGACAAAGTTTCAAAAAATGAGTTGAATTTTCATCCAACAGGATTTCAATAGACTTTTCTACAGAAGAATTCAAATTTCAAACAAAAAGTAAATTTTGTAGGGAATAGTTGAATTTTCAACAAACAGTTGCACTTTTGTCCAAGAAAGATGCAATATTTCTACTAAAAAAATATGAACTTCTAAATTAAAGACTAATTTTCAGAAAAAATATTTTTCATCCAATAAATATTTCAGTTGACTTATCAGCAACAAAATATGAATTTTAAACAAAAGGCTAATATTTTACGAAAAGAGTTGAATTTTTAACCCTAAAAGACGAATTTTTAACAATACAGCTGAATTCGCAAAAAAATGATGTCTTTTTAAGAAAATTGTTAAATTTTCAATCATATAATAAAATTTATAATTAAAACGATAATCTTCAGGAGAAAGTTTTTGCGAATTTGCAAAAATTAAGTACATGAGTGAATGACCCCCTCCCCCCTACTGTATCGAATCGTAACAAAATGTCTTGACCACCCCACCCCCCTTGAGATGTTATGTAATTTGAGTACGGTCCCTTAGGGTGAAATAATAATTAATTCAATTTAGAAAATATATTGTTTAAACAAATTACTAATGTTTATAACTATCTTTTTCTATATTAATGCTAGATATATGTTTTTTTTCTAAAAATTTTAATTTTTTGTTTACTTTTCTCTTAGTGAGGTAATACTTAATGCAAGTTAATAAACGTAGTTGTTTAAACAACTTATTATTGTTTACAACTATCTGCTCTCAGATAAATAATTTAATTTAATTAATTTTTAACTAAGCTTTGGCTCTTTAGTTATAAACAAATAATAAATAATCTCTTTCTTTTTTGTGTATATATTTTTCTGATAAATCATATATTTGAAATTTTCTTCACATTTCCTATACTCTAAGAGAATATAGTTATGAACAATAATTAATTGTTTAAACAATTATGTTTGTTAGCTTGCATTAATTATTATATCACGAAGAAAAAAGTTGACAAAGAGTGGAACATTGCAGAGAAAACCGCAACTATCTAGCATTACTATGGGAGAAAATAGTTACATATAAGCAATAATAATTTATTTAAACAATTATGTTTGTTAACTTTCATTAATTATTATCTTACGAAGAAAAAAGTGAACAAAAAGTTAAAAATTTCAGAAGAAAACCGCAACTATCTAGCATTACTATGGGAGAACATAGTTAGAAACAATAATAATTTATTTAAACAATTATGTTTGTAAAATTGCATTAATTATTACCTGACTTTAAATGAATATTGACAAAAAGTGGAAATTTTCAGAAAAAACGCAACTATCTAGCATTATTATAGGAGAAGATAGTTATAAACAATAATCATTTGTTGAACGAAAATTATGTTTGTTGAATTTTATTAACTTTTACCTCGCTCTTAGTGGAAAGTGTACAAAAAGTTGAACATTTCAGAAAAACAGCAACTTTCTAGCATTCTTCAAACAGAAAATGGTTAAAAATAATAATTATAGGTTTTTTTGGGACGCTATCAAACAGACTCGTGGGGGTGATATTTTTAAAGTAATTTTTGATCGATATTCTATAGCTAATTATGAAGCGAAATGCTGAGCTTCAACTCGATTCACAGAATATTAACAATTCAGAATCAAACTTACAAAAACGTATTTTTTTCTTATGAGAAATACGCCATATGAAGAACCATAAGAAATATGTGTGCTTGCGGAACTTCTAAATATAATTTTTTTTTTTAAACAAAAATGCATTTATTTTTTTGTCAGCTTGAACAGATTTGGGGGCCATATGCATAACAATTCAAGAAAAACAATTCGGACCACTCTAACGTACACATGTGTATATGTAGAGAATTTGACATTCCATAATAATTTTTTCGTTTCCATACTATATCATTAATAACTTTTCTGATACTGTCTAGAATCGGAACAGATATTTCATATTAATCCTACATGTGTGAAAATTTCCATATGTTCACTAATTCACTAGTTTCCTGATATTAAAGAATATATTCAAATAAGAATATAATTATATTTGAAATCAAATAACATAAAATGTTTTTAACATTGAACTCGCTAATTCAGTCATTTTAGCTATTTCTAAGCTACTTCAAAAATAACTGCAATAATTCCAAAATCGTTTTAAAAATTAAGCAATATTTTAAAAGACGTAAATCAAAGTTCCGTGCTTGTAAATGAAAATATTCAATATTCTAACTTCTTGTTTTATCTAAGAATGTAATATTTAAAGTCAAGGGAAATAACTCTCTTATTTTTTGGAAAATGAATATTTCAACTAATTATTGTTTTACTCATACATTTCTTTTTTCATTTTTTATGAATGTTGTAAGAAGAGTCCTTTTACTAAAAAGAATCTAAATATAGTCATAAAAATTATAAATAAATATAATAACAAATTTCTCTGAAAAATACATTATTAAGCACGCTTCAAATTAAAATATAATCTTATATTCAATAAATAGTTTACAGAATAAGAGCAACAAATAAAATAAAAATTCAGTCTCACTAAAACTACTGATCTCCACAGTATCTCATGTTTCTAAGAAAGTAAAACGGTATCACAAGTGACCTTTACTTTACAATAAACGATTATAAAATTGCGTCACACATAATGATAATTGCATCAGTTTGTTGGTTATTATGTAACTATGGAACTTCTACTTTTGAAGGGGTTTGGCACAAAAATTTCCTTGTTTTGAACACCACTGGTTAGAAAAACAAGGAAATTTAGTTATAGAACGTACAAGGATCGCGAATTCTCACTAATTTAAGTTACTGCGTTTATATTTCTGCTTCAGGGATTATGAAGCAAAAAAAATCTCTACTCATGACTTAGAATCATAGCCAAATGAGATTTCGAGTGCGAACTATTTTTGTGGGGTCATTTTTAAACGCTCTATTAATTATATTTAAGTATCCATAAATCATGGTTATGCAAGATGCAATATCCGGCTTTTAGTTTCAAAATAATGATGCTGGAAAAACATCAAAGCATTTCGACAGTCGTAAATGTTTAGAACTATTTGAAAAATAGAATCAGAATCCATCTAATTAAAAAAAAATAAAATAAAATAAATATACTTATATGTTGTAACGAATATTGTAAAATATTGTTACACCAGAATAATTCAATTTCCATATAAATACGTATATTACATACAAAAAAATATTGTAATTATCAGTATTCAGCATTTGGCGATAAAAAAAATGTATCGATTTGCTCTAGAGTAGTATATATATATATATATGGTATACTAAACTTGTAAATATTTTTGAGATTGTCAATATTTTTTCGTATCTTGCATGGTTCTGCTAGAAAACTAAATTTTTTATTTTTGAAAACATTTTTTACGATCAAAACAAAAACTATACATGCGTATTATCAGAAAATGGTCTAAAACAAATTTGTAGATTTTCTGAGATGAAATGACATTTTTTATTTTTGATAACATTGTTGACGAATGAAACAAAAATGCATCTTATCAAAAAATGGTCTCAAGTCAATTTGTAGATCTTTTTGAGATAAAGAATATTTCTTCTTAAAATTTTTTTTATATCTCGTGTGTTGTTTGTCACAAATTTTAATTTTCCGATTTTTCATTGAAAATTTGTCTGGGTAAACCCAGACAGCCTTTAGTCAAAAAAGACTGGTTGGCGAACTTGACCTTTCTTGTTGGGCTAGAGACTCCTACTACAGACAGCCACGTTCGTAAGAATCGTTTTTTCTGGCTCAGCGGGTCTCAACACGTGAAAATTTGATGAAAACTGGCGAAGTAAAATTTCACATAAATAATACCTTCTTTATACCTTACAATACCTTATCAGATAGGATGAGATTGAAAAACTTTAAAATTGAGGAATTAAACAATCAAACGCTAACGTTGATTAAGCTATAAGTATAACAATTCCATCTGTCCAAAATCGTTAACAATCGTTAACAAGTAAGTATTATAATTGTGCTATAGATGTGTCAACATTTTAAATAGTTAGATGTGCTGCAATAAAAATAAGTGAAAAAAGAACATGAAGTTTTTAATTTATAAAGAATTAATATTACACAATTTAAGTAAGTATTGAGGACAGACATAGTTCTACATTGATGTTTTCAACATTTATGGTAAAGATGTTGTATTGAAAGATTGAAAAATGTGCCATTACAGCATACTGCTCAATGTGTTGTTTTTTTTGCAACTACAACTTTTGTTTCAATGACATCATTATTTACTCTGAAGTCTACAATGTAAAATTGAACATATTCCAATCAAAAATATTGACAATAGAAAAATTCTAAAAATCTTACCTCTTTAATTTATCTATGATTTTGAATTGAAGCACACGAAAGTAAGCAACAGAAAATGTTAACATAAAAGACGTACGATTCGATATGTAAAAATAGTAAGTATTGCCCTTTCAAAATTGAACAACTGCACAAAGTAAACATAGAGTATTTAACTAACTCGAAAGTTACGCTGCTAATAATTACATAAGATATATTGTGAAACGTTTAGCAAAATTGTTTTAAACAAACTTGGCATTTGCAAGAAATGATATAAACTTATTACCCGCTAATTATTTTCTGCATACATTAATTTGTTCCGCGAAGATAAATCAATAGTTAAACATGATAATAATATGTGCTATGTTACCTTCCGTTCCTCAGCCTTGTTCTTCAAAAGTAAATCTTCTAAGCCAGAAACTATCATCAACTTTTTCAAACACCTTGGATTTTGTGAAACGCCCAACAGCTTATATTTTAACGACACACTTACGATTTGGATCCATGATTTTTGGCGGCGAATCAAGCAGGAAAGCAATTTTATGAAATTACCCACCTGCCATGCGACACTCACGTGGTGAGAGATAGAATAAGACTGATTCGTTCATAAGTCATAATTTTCCCCACTTTTCATTCTACAACTCTTATCTGCGCTTATGTGTTTACCGGCGTCTTGAAAAATATTTGTCATTCTGGATAAGGGGCCGTTCAAAAAAAGTGTAACGCTTTTACGAACTTCTTTAGGTTTTCGTTGAAATTTTAACTGTTTTAAAAATAATTTTTTCTTTTATAATTTCGTTCCCCTTATACATAGCATGGGCACATACAATTTACTGAAAGTCCTGACGCTCTACGAAAAAGGCTCATTCCACCCAAAAAGTGCTACCTGAAATTCGACTTCGGCTTTTTTTAGTGTCAGCATGTAGAGCAAAAGCCCATATGTGTGGAACCAACTGTTAGGAAGTACTATGTGTGGAAAAAATTGATAAAGATAGCAAAAACATGTTTTTTGTTTATTGAACCAAACCTGTCTGATAGAGAAAAAGTTTTCTTAAAAAAAGTAGGTTTCACAAATATCTACTAAATGAAGGGTCGTACGTTAAAATTCGTTTATTTGTTCACTTGGAAGAAAATAAAAAACGTCCGAAACTGCCATTTTTCAAATATACAATTATTTTGGTAATAATCAAGCAACGAGTTTCAAACTTTCAGAAAATATGCCCCTTGCCGATCTTAAAAAGTGTGCAAAACTTAGCCCAAAATAATCAATTAGTTTTCATAAAAACTCATTTGTTATTAAAAAATGGACTATCTTTCAACGTAATTTGGCTGATAGAATATGAACTAAAGTGGGTGATTGTCCTTTACAAAAGTTTTGGTATCAAGTACACTTAGCGGCAAAACGAGTTTTTATCATGAAATTGCATAATATTTGTTTCAACAATTACTGCTACTGCAATTTCATAAACATACAAAGCTGAAATTTATATCAAGTACAGAATAAAAGCTATACTATTTGTTAAAAAATTTACGAGACAATGCATTTTTCTTTGTTGTTGATCATGGTGACTAATTATTCAAGGTTTGACGCAGTCTGTGGTGGCGAAGTGGGGGAAGCCGCTGTCGCGTACTTATGGTTATTAGCGAGGTTATTAGACAATATGTGAAGTACTTTTTACATTTTATTTCTTAAAGTAATTTTCTAGATGTAAATCTTTAACAGAATAAGATATGTGTTAGTCAATCTAATAAAAAATAAATTAATGGCAAAATTAGAGAAGATGAATAAAATAGATTTAAAGTTAAGGCATTAGATATAATTTTTTTGAGAAGCAACGAAAAAATTTGTAACCGGCGAGAAAAACTAATCCAAATTAAAAAAAAAAACATCTTGATACATCAATTTGTTTCTGAGATATTAAAAATGTTTGCAATTTGAACACGTGAATTCAATTGCGGCGCGAGCGCCTGGGATGCCACAGCGGCTTTCCCCACTCCGCCTCCACTGACAGCGTCGTTCCTTTTCTGTGAACTTTTCCGTGAATCAGACACAATTATAAACAACAAATTTAGAATGCATTTGTTCGGGAATGTTATAATAATTATTAGAACTCTTTTTCTATATTTGGTACGAACTTAAGCTTTATAAAATGAAAATTGACAAAGTAATTTCATTTGTTATAAAAAGAAAACTTCACATCATGTGTAAGCCACTTTTATTCAATTTAATTACAAAAAGTCGCTCTGCCGCTAAATGTACTTGATATACAACTCTTGTAGAGTACAATCACCCATTTCAGTTGATATCTTACAGGCCAAACGTGTCGAAATTCCGTTGAAAAAAAAATGAATTTTGTAATAACAAATGAATTTCTTGGAAAACTAATCATTATTTTGGGCTGAAGTTTTGCACACTTTTTAAAAGTCGAAAGGGACATATTTTCTGAAAGTTTGAAACTTGTTGCTTAATTATGGCAAAAATAATAGCATATTTTAACAAAGGCAGTTTGATAACGTTACGTTATCCAAAAAGTACCGAATCTTTCGTTTCCTTTTCGTTACGTTCTGACAGATGGGAACAAAATTAAAAACGAAATTATTTTTTATAATTACGCGTGATTAAAAAATTAGTTACAATTCGGTATTTTCAGTAACGTAACCTAAACCAAGTGAATACAGTTATGTTTTGGCAGTATAGAAACAGAACGAAAATCACGAAAGTATTTTGTTTAGTTTCGGTTGGGTCCTTGGTTTTTAGTTAAACTTGAATCTTTTTTTATTAAAAATGTCGACCATTTGATTGTAAACACAACTTTGTAGGTTAAAAATTCAACTATTTTTAAAAAGTCATCTTTTTTGGTAGAAAATTCAACTGTTTTCTTAAAGTTTCGTCCTTTTGGATTGAAAATTTATCTTCCTTTGTTGAAAATGAACTTTTTTTGCTGGAAAGTTCCACTATTTGGTTATTGTTAATGCAACTGTTTCGTTAAAAATTCAATTTTTTGTTGTCGAAAATTCGTCATTTTGAGTTTGAAAGTTCATCGGTCGTCAATGAGGCGCCGAGGGGGGGGGGGGCGGTCAAAGTAGCATATAATTTTTAACGTATGTATTTTATGCACGACCCCTATTAAATAATGTAGTCCGTTGGATAAGTTAATTAATCATGCATTTCGTGTATATCGATCAATAAAGCGTGTCGAAAAAAATAAAGTTCTTAATTCGTAGTTCCAATAGGAATGAAGATTGCTATACAGTTCTGAATTCACTTTCACCGATCTATTTTCTTCTGATAGCTTAGATCTCATACAAAAATTGTTTGGTCTTTAAACAATAAGAAGTGTATCGATTTTAGTGCTACTTGACTATGTCCACGATGCGGAGACAGAAAAAAAAATTTAATGAAACCTTAGGGGTAATTAGAACAACGAATAAAGAACTTTATATTCTTTCGATACGCCCAATTGATCTATCAAATCAATGTAAGGGAACTAAAACAATGTAATAATTATAGAAAATTGTAATTTTTTATGTGAAGAAAACTTTGACCAAACCTTCGTGAAAAAAGTAAAAAAAAAATTAATTCTAAATGAAGGAGCTGGAAGAGCATGAATGATACTACGTATCTTATAAGGGAATTGTCCAAAGAAAATTTGTAGATCTTTTTGAGGTGAAAAATTTCGCTTCACAACATTTTGTCGTTTCTTGCACAGTTTAATTGGTAACTGAAATTTTTAATTTTTAATAACAAGCGATCCGATCTTTAAAAAGTTTTTTAACGTTTCATTTAACTAAAAAAGATCGTGTCTAGGTTCACCGGAATTTCGTGAGAGTAGTAGAAATTTTTCCGAACATTTTTTCGGAAAAATTCATTCTGAAAATGTTTACAATCCACCGGACTAATATGAAGTTTGCATTGTCGGTAGTCTGCCATAAGTCCCAAATCTGAATATTTTGTTGACTAGCGAAATATTTCCAGGATAACAAAATAAGACAAAAGGGTAATTCACGAATGGGCATTTCCATGTAAGTTACATTAATGAATATTAATGATTTGATTGATGATGATTGAGGATGATTCACGTATATTTTGTCCACTTTGTCTTGGAAATCCCCGAATAAACACCAGCTAGCTAATTAATTAATTAATTAATTGAATTCATAAACTGAAAGAAGTGTCTTTCAATCTACGCATTAAAACTGGTGTACTTACCTAAATATCCATTCCATACCTAACATTTTCTAATTTCAGTTTGTGAAGTAAATAATTCGTACATGATGTAATCAAGAAGGAAGTAATTTCATATTCGAATGAAATGTTAATTCGAATAATTGTGTGAGTTTGTAGTATTAATGAATCTTATTGTATTTTTCACTCGTGCAATTATCCCTATTACTCAGGGGCGGTCCATAAACTACGCTACCTTTTTTTATGGAAGGGTTGGGGGTGGGGGGCAGAAACTACGATTGTGTAGAGGTAACATTATGAACTTAGATAACATTTAGGACGTTTAGTACGTTTCCCGACCATAAAAAACAAAGTTTGCGGATTTTGAGAAAGATGAGTTGCTCTACAACGCAACGGTACAGTTCGATAATAACTTAATACGTTTGAAAATCACTTTTACATTTTAGACTTCACACTCTTTTCCCGATTCACGTATCTTTTCCCCTTTTTAGGGTTTCGTTTCCGGGATGTTTAGGCGCCGAGCGGTTTAATCACATTAAACACTGAGCCCAGGTGCGAATTGTCGGTCGGGCCATGGTTGGCCCAACCTTTGTAAGGTCGGCCCAACTTTGTGAGTCAATGGTCGGGCCAACCAGCGTAATGATAACGCATGCCGTCCCTATTTTACACAGTTGGGCCAACAATAGTTGCCATGGTTGAGCCAACCGCGGAATGCAAGGTTGGCTTACCATTGGTTTTTAAAGTTGGCCCAACATTGGGAGGAAGCGTTGGTTAACCAATTTTTTTTCTGCGAATTGATCGACGGTCCACGGTCGGGCCAACTATTATGATGATGTCGGCCCAACCTTGGACAACAACGTGGGGCCAACTTAGATTTTTGAAGGTTCGTACTAAATTGGTGGAAATACACAAAATAAGTATTCAAAAAATAAATAATAATTGATGGCGAGTATTTTGACTGTCAATGCTAATGGTCCTGCTTAGAATGAATACATATATTACAGTTTTAAACATAATATTACAAATAAAATTTCTAACCCTACGGGGTTTCGAACCTACATCTATACCTGAATCTATCGCCTGGCAGTCGGGAGTCTTACCCATTACTCTATACCTAAAGAATTGAAAGTCAACGAAAAAACCATCCTCATAAGGCACAGATCAAAGCAGTTGAAAAGAAACAATTTTTTAACTCTTTTTTCTCATTAATTTTTTTAATATTATGCGACATCATGTATATGTGAAATAAATTAATTGTTAACGGAAATATAAATGAAATAATTTTTAAATAAATAATTTTAACCGATAAAAACACAATTTTTTTTAACATTTTTGTTTTAATTTTTTTTAACAAATTTTTTGTTTTAAACATTTTTCTTCAAACAGTTTTTGTTAAAAAATTTCTTATGACAATTTTTTTTTAAATAATTTTTTTCAAACATTTTTTATACAATTTTTTTCGAACATTTTTTTTTTGGCGCCCAATTTGACTTATTTTTCTTCGTGTAATATTTTGTTTTTTCGCGTTTTAGGCCATTTCACAACTTTTGATAATGACATAAAATGTCATTTTTAATGAGCATTTGAAATTTGCATCGACGGGACTTAGAAATTTTATCACGGAATTGTCGGTCGGGCCATGGTTGGCCTAATCTTTGCAAGTTCGGCCCAACATAGCGCATGCCGTCCCTATTTTACACAGTTGGGCCAACAATAGTTGTCATGGTTGAGCCAACCGCGGAATACAAGGTTGGCATACCATTGGTTTTCAAAGTTGACCCAACATTGGGAGGAATCGTTAGCTAACCAACGCTTCTTCTGCGAATTGGTCGAAGGTCCACGGTCGGGCCAACTATTAGAATGATGTCGGCCCAACCTTGGACAACAATGTTGGGCCAACTTTGATTTTTCAAGGTTCGTACCGCAGAGCCGGCCGACCGTAGTTTTATGGTTATTTTAAGCCAATTTGCGAAAGCTCAAAGGACCGTCGACCCAACCTTGGGCCAGAGTTGGACCGACGGTCGGCAAA